>CM065370.1:7169791-7687463 GCA_033032245.1 Poecilia picta | reverse complement strand
ATATTATAGTAATTTAGAAAGGAAGTTTTTAAGAATATTTAAAAGAATAAAAAAATAATAGATGTTTTGGGCATTGGTTCAAACAGTAAACTGACATTGTTATGTAAAAATAAATTTTTTTTGAAAATATTATAAATATGATATATAGAGTGAATGTTTTTAATAAAATATATTATAAAAAAGACATTAACACAAAGTAAATCAGATGTTACTTCGTGCACTTGTTCCAAACGGCAATAACTTAGCAACAATTGTTATTGTTAAAAAAAATTAAGATGTCTTCTGCTCTTTGAAATACTATTATATCTAACAATAATAGTAGTCAATTATATGGAAAGTGAAATGTTTTTGTCATTATGGAAATATATTAAAAAAGACATAAACACAAAAGTTATAATCAGATGTTTACTTCGTGCACTTGGTGCCAGAAACGAGCTAATCACTTAGCAAAGATTGTTATTGTTAAAAATTAATGTCTTTGCTCTTTTGAAATACATTCTATCTAACATAATGTGTAATTAATAGGAAGTGAAAATTTTTTTTCATTAAGGGAAATATATTATAAAAAAGACATTAAACACAAAAGTATAATCAGATGTTTATTCGTGGCACTTGGTTGCCAGAAACGGCTAATCATTAGCAACAGATTGTTATTGTTAAAAAAAATTAAGATTCTTCTGCTCTTGAAATACTATTATACTAACAATAATGTAGTATTATATAGGAAAGTGAAATGTTTTTGTCATTAAGGAAATTATTAAAAAAGAATTAAACACAAAGTTATAATCAATGTTTACTTCGTGCACTTGGTTGCCAGAAACGGCTAATCATTAGCAACAGATTGTTATTGTTAAAAAATTAGATTCTTCTGCTCTTTTGAAATACATTAACTACAATATGTAGTATTATATAGGAATGAAAATTTTTTCATTAAGGAAATATATTATAAAAAGACTTAAACACAAAAGTTTAATCAGATGTTTACTTCGTGCACTTGGTTGCCAGAAACGAGCTAATCACTTAGCAACAGATTGTTATTGTTAAAAAATTAAGATGTCTTCTGCTTTTGAAATACTATTATACTAAATAATGTATATTATATAGAAAGTGAAAATGTTTTGTCATTAGGAAATATATATAAAAGCATTAAACACAAAAGTTAATCGATGTTTACTTGTGCACTTGGTTCCAAAGGCTAAACTTAGCAACAGATTGTTATTGTAAAAAAAATTAAGATTCTTGCTCTTTTGAAATACTATTCATATCTAACAATAATGTAGTAATTATATGGAAAGTGAAAATTTTTTTCATTATGGAAATATATTATAAAAAAGACATTAAACACAAAGTTAAATCAGATGTTTACTTCGTGCACTTGGTTCCAGAAACGAGCTAATCACTTAGCAACAGATTGTTATTGTTAAAAAAAATTAAGATCTTCTGTCTTTTGAAATACTATTATACTAACAATAATGTAGTATTATATAGGAAAGTGAAAATGTTTTTTCATTAACGGGAAATATATTATAAAAAAGACATTAAACACAAAAGTTATAATCAGATGTTTACTTCGTGGCACTTGGTTGCAAAACGAGCTAATCACTTAGCAACAGATTGTTATTGTTAAAAAAAATTAAGATGTCTTCTGCTCTTTGAAATACTATTCATATCTAACAATAATAGTAGTCAATTATATAGGAAAGTGAAAATGTTTTTGTCATTAATGGGAAATATATTATAAAAAAGACATTAAACACAAAAGTTATAATCAGATGTTTACTTCGTGGCACTTGGTTGCCAGAAACGAGCTAATCACTTAGCAACAGATTGTTATTGTTAAATAAAAATTAAATGTCTTCTGCTCTTTTGAAATACTACTTATACCTAACAATAATTGTGGTGTACTATATAGGAAAGTAAAAATGTTTTTATCATTAACGGGAAATATATTATAAAAAAGACATTAAACACAAAAGTTAAAATCAGATGTTTACTTCGTGGCACTTGGTTGCCAGAAACGAGCTAATCACTTAGCAATAGATTTTTATATTTAAAAAAATTAAGACTACTTCTGCTCTTTTGAAATACTATTCATATCTAACAATAATAGTAGTCAATTATATAGGAAAGTGAAAATGTTTTTATCATTAACGGGAAATATATTATAAAAAAGACATTAAACACAAAAGTTATAATCAGATGTTTACTTCGTGGCACTTGGTTGCCAGAAACGAGCTAATCACTTAGCAACAGATTGTTATTGTTAAAAAAAATTAAGATGTCTTCTGCTCTTTTGAAATACTACTTAAACCTAACAATAATTGTGGTGTACTATATAGGAAAGTGACAATATTATTGTCATTAACGGGAAATATATTATAAAAAAGACATTAAAAACAAAAGTTATAATCAGATGTTTACTTCATGGCACTTGGCTGCCAGAAACGAGCTAATCACTTAGCAACAGATTGTTATTGTTAAAAAAAATTAAGATTACTTCTGCTCTTTTGAAATACACAGTCCAGTCACATTAATGTGACCACCACGTACTTTCCACTTCAGAGTTAAATAACCAATCACAGAAGGCAGGTGGCAGCACAGTGCAGTTGAGCGTATATAAAGGGTGTGTGTGGGCTTCGGAAAACATTTCAATCGTTGGCGTAATGCAGAAACGAAGCGATTTATCCGACGTCCAAAAGGGCATGATCATTGGCTTTCGGGCCAAGGGTGGAAGCATTTCCGAAACGGCTGAGTTTGTGAACTGTTCGCGTGCCGCCGTGGTAAAAGTGTACCGTGCATGGCAAAATGGGACTGTCCAAAATCAACGACGTGGCAAATGTGGTGCACCACGGGCCATAGATGACAGAGGCGAACGACGGTTGCGGAGATGCGTTCGGGCAGATAGACGGGCTACCGTTGAGCAACTGACCACTAAAATGAACCAAGGGGCTACCACAAGTGTCTCCCAAACCACTATTCAGCGAACATTGCTGCGTCTGGGCCTCCGAAGCAGACGCCTGGTTCGTGCACCTATGCTGACTGGTGTTCATCGACGACGAAGGCTAGAATTTGCACGCCAGTACAGCAGCTGGACGTCCACTGAGTGGCGACAGGTAGCGTTTTCAGATGAATCGCGTTTTATGCTCCATCGGACAGATGGACGTTGGCGTATAAGGCGTGAAACCTCTGAAAGGAACCACCCTGCAACCATTGCAGGAACGGTCCAAGCTGGAGGCGGGAGCATTATGGTCTGGGGAATGTTTTCCTGGCATTCTCTGGGTTCACTGATTATTGTGGAAGGCACGATGGATCAATACAAGTACGCATCTGTCCTTGCGGACCATGTCCACCCCTACATTCGCATTGTTTTTCCTCAGGATGATGGCATCTTCCAGCAGGACAATGCGAGGTGCCATACAGCTGCCAGTGTACGTGCGTGGTTCAAAGAGCACCAGGATGAGTTTACCGTCCTCCCCTGGCCAGCAAACTCACCTGACTTAAACCCAATCGAGCATCTGTGGGACCATCTCGATCGAGTTGTTCGCGCCATGGATCCTCAACCGCGTAATCTAGCGCAGCTGGCCACGGCATTAGAGTCGGCATGGCTCAACATCCCAGAGAAGACCTTCAGGGACCTAAGTGACTCTCTTCCTGCACGTCTCGTAGCAGTTCGCTCTGCGAAAGGTGGTTATTCTGGCTTTTGACAGATGGTCACATTAATGTGACTGGACTGTGTACTATTCATATCTAACAATAATTGTGGTTGTACTATATAGGAAAGTGAAAATGTTTTTATCATTAACGGGAAATATATTATAAAAAACACATTAAACACAAAAGTTAAAATCAGATGTTTACTTCGTGGCACTTGGTTGCCAAAAACATGCTAATAACTTAGCAACAGATTGTTATTGTTAAAAAAAATTAAGATGTCTTCTGCTCTTTTGAAATACTACTTAAACCTAACAATAATTGTGGTGTACTATATAGGAAAGTGACAATATTATTGGCATTAATGGGAAATATATTATAAAAAAGACATTAAACACAAAAGTTATAATCAGATGTTTACTTCGTGGCACTTGGTTGCCAGAAAAGAGCTAATCACTTAGCAACAGATTGTTATTGTTAAAAAAAATTAAGATTTCTTCTGCTCTTTTGAAATACTATTCATATCTAACAATAATAGTAGTCAATTATATAGGAAAGTGAAAATGTTTTTATCATTAACGGGAAATATATTATAAAAAAGACATTAAACACAAAAGTTATAATCAGATGTTTACTTCGTGGCACTTGGTTGCCAGAAACGAGCTAATCACTTAGCAACAGATTGTTATTGTTAAAAAAAATTAAGATGTCATATGCTCTTTTGAAATACTACTTATACCTAACAATAACTGTGGTGTACTATATAGGAAAGTGACAATATTATTGTAATTAACGGGAAATATATTATAAAAAAGACATTAAACACAAAAGTTATAATCAGATGTTTACTTCGTGGCACTTGGTTGCCAGAAACGAGCTAATCACTTAGCAACAGATTGTTATCGTTAAAAAAAATTAAGATGTCTTCTGCTCTTTTGAAATACTATTCATATCTAACAATAATAGTAGTCAATTATATAGGAAAGTGAAAATGTTTTTGTCATTAACGGAAATATATTATAAAAAAGGCATTAAACACAAAAGTTATAATCAGATGTTTACTTCGTTGCACTTGGTTGCCAGAAACGAGCTAATCACTTAGCAACAGATTGTTATTGTTAAAAAAAATTAAGATTTCTTCTGCTCTTTTGAAATACTATTCATATCTAACAATAATAGTAGTCAATTATATAGGAAAGTGAAAATGTTTTTGTCATTAATGGGAAATATATTATAAAAAAGACATTAAACACAAAAGTTATAATCAGATGTTTACTTCGTGGCACTTGGTTGCCAGAAACGAGCTAATCACTTAGCAACAGATTGTTATTGTTAAAAAAAATTAAGATTTTTTCTGCTCTTTTGAAATACTATTCATATCTAACAATAATAGTAGTCAACTAGAAAATTCCGCAGAAATTTTAAAGGGCCTGCCAAAGTGTGCCCGTCGGATTAATAAAGCGTTCTGACCCTAACCCTATTTGAGATTGGGTGCCTTGCCCAGGGGTACAGTAACATGTGCTGGAGAAAGCAGGAGTCTAACCTGTAACCTTCCAATTGAAAGCCACAGTTGCCCGTGTTGCTAATGACTGAAGCTTTTGCCAGATCCATCACAACATTACAGTGGCTGATCTGATTCACAGCAACAATCAACAGCTGAACTCATTGTTCAATGAAATTCAGTACCAGACTGACATCTATATAAACTTTGGACATGTCCTCCTGACTCACGGTTTGAAATAAAAAAATAAATAAAGAGGTCATTGTTTTTTTCTTGAAAATTTTCAAGCGTCATACTAAGTATTTTAATTCACATTCAAAAATTCAGAGAAATAATAATTTTATGCAAGCAAAATATGAATAATCACAGGAAATATGTATTCTTCCCACAATGCATTGTGACCTCTGAGCCCGTTTGTGAGAGTACAGCGCTGCTTTACCGGCTGTCTGATCCTCCATGTCTTTTTTTACTGCAGTGAGCCTCGATGTAGCCAATCTGCGTCAAGTATTAGCTTCATTGTGTTGATATATTTTGACGAGCTCCGCCGCTGTGAGTCCAGCTGCACATGCAGGTTATTGGCAACAAGAGACAACGATCGCAGCGCACCGCTAATTGACACTGTTAATGATTAACGAGCTTCAGACCGAGACTGAAGCTTCGCACATGTTCTCACTCACGGTACAAAATATTAAAAAAATTACAACAGTCCATAATCTCTAAATCTTTCAGCCTTCATAGTAAGGATGTCATTTCACACTGAAAAATTCAGAGAAATAATAATTTTATCTAAAGAAAATATCAATAGTCACAGGAAATACTCTCTGCTGTCTCTCAGAGTAATGGCTGCCGCTGGCTGGAACCCGTTACTATGGTAATTAATGCCCCGCAGCTGTGAGGAGACAAAGAGCGGGAAAATCCTCTTCTCCCTCGTTTCTATACTTGGGAGACACCCAGCGCCAGTCTGAAGGACCCTGACAAAAATCCATAAGCCCTAGAAAATTTTTGAAAACATTTTACGGGAGCAGGGATGTGTATCTATGTTATGACCAAGTTTTAGACCAATAGGGCAATATTTATGCCTGTGAGGGCGAGTTAAACACAGTTTTTCAGTAAGCCATCAGGAGTCCTGTGTGTGTGTTTCAGACAGAAAGGTTACTGATGCTGTGAGTTCCTCAATTTCCAATTTTTTCGTTTTTATTAATTTTTGTCGTCATTTTAAGTCAGAATCCCAACAAAAGTAATAGCTCACTTCTCGGCACCGAGCCGCTCGATTTGATACCACTTTTGTGGGTGGGCACGCAGCGGTACGAGCCGCATTAACGGTGATGGAAGAATAATAAATAACTAGAAAATTCCGCAGAAATTTTAAAGGGCCTGCCAAAGTGTGCCCGTCGGATTAATAAAGCGTTCTGACCCTAACCCTAACCCTATTTGAGATTGGGTGCCTTGCCCAGGGGTACAGTAACATGTGCTGGAGAAAGCAAGAGTCTAACCTGTAACCTCCCAATTGAAAGCCACAGTTGCCCGTGTTGCTAATGACTGAAGCTTTTGCCAGATCCATCACAACATTACAGTGGCTGATCTGATTCACAGCAACAATCAACAGCTGAACTCATTGTTCAATGAAATTCAGTACCAGACTGACATCTATATAAACTTTGGACATGTCCTCCTGACTCACGGTCTGAAATAAAAAAATAAATAAAGAGGTCATTGTTTTTTTCTTGAAAATTTTCAAGCGTCATACTAAGTATTTTAATTCACATTCAAAAATTCAGAGAAATAATAATTTTATGCAAGCAAAATATGAATAATCACAGGAAATATGTATTCTTCCCACAATGCATTGTGACCTCTGAGCCCGTTTGTGAGAGTACAGCGCTGCTTTCCCGGCTGTCTGATCCTCCATGTCTTTTTTTACTGCAGTGAGCCTCGATGTAGCCAATCTGCGTCAAGTATTAGCTTCATTGTGTTGATATATTTTGACGAGCTCCGCCGCTGTGAGTCCAGCTGCACATGCAGGTTATTGGCAACAAGAGACAACGATCGCAGCGCACCGCTAATTGACACTGTTAATGATTAACGAGCTTCAGACCGAGACTGAAGCTTCGCACATGTTCTCACTCACGGTACAAAATATTAAAAAAATTACAACAGTCCATAATCTCTAAATCTTTCAGCCTTCATAGTAAGGATGTCATTTCACACTGAAAAATTCAGAGAAATAATAATTTTATCTAAACAAAATATCAATAGTCACAGGAAATACTCTCTGCTGTCTCTCAGAGTAATGGCTGCCGCTGGCTGGAACCCGTTACTATGGTAATTAATGCCCCGCAGCTGTGAGGAGACAAAGAGCGGGAAAATCCTCTTCTCCCTAGTTTCTATACTTGGGAGACACCCAGCGCCAGTCTGAAGGACCCTGACAAAAATCCATAAGCCCTAGGAAATTTTTGAAAACATTTTACGGGAGCAGGGATGTGTATCTATGTTATGACCAAGTTTTAGACCAATAGGGCAATATTTATGCCTGTGAGGGCGAGTTAAACACAGTTTTTCAGTAAGCCATCAGGAGTCCTGTGTGTGTGTTTCAGACAGAAAGGTTACTGATGCTGCGAGTTCCTCAATCTCCAATTTTTTCGTTTTTATTAATTTTTGTCGTCATTTTAAGTCAGAATCCCAACAAAAGTAATAGCTCACTTCTCGGCACCGAGCCGCTCGATTTGATACCACTTTTGTGGGTGGGCACGCAGCGGTACGAGCCGCATTAACGGTAATGGAAGAAAAATAAAGATATATATAAATAAATAAAGAGACATTCTATTGGGTGTAGAATAAGAAGTGCCTGCCATGCAAATGCATGGAGGCAGTGACTGACCTGCTTCGCAGGTCAGTCACTGCTCTCCTTATGCATTGCAATGGCAGGCCCTAATAAGTTGAATAAAGAGACATTCTATTAGGTGTAGAATAAGAAGTGCCTGCCATGCAAATGCATGGAGGCAGTGACTGACCTGCTTCGCAGGTCAGTCACTGCTCTCCTTATGCATTGCTATGGCAGGCCCTAATTATATAGGAAAGTGAAAATGTTTTTATCATTAACGGGAAATATATTATAAAAAAGACATTAAACACAAAAGTTATAATCAGATGTTTACTTCGTGGCACTTGGTTGCCAGAAACGAGCTAATCACTTAGCAACAGATTGTTATTGTTAAAAAAAATTAAGATGTCATATGCTCTTTTGAAATACTACTTATACCTAACAATAATTGTGGTGTACTATATAGGAAAGTGACAATATTATTGTAATTAACGGGAAATATATTATAAAAAAGACATTAAACACAAAAGTTATAATCAGATGTTTACTTCGTGGCACTTGGCTGCCAGAAACGAGCTAATCACTTAGCAACAGATTGTTATTGTTAAAAAAATTAAGATGTCTTCTGCTCTTTTGAGATACTATTCATATCTAACAATAATAGTAGTCAATTATATAGGAAAGTGAAAATGTTTTTATCATTAATGGGAAATATATTATAAAAAAGACATTAAACACAAAAGTAAAAATCAGATGTTTACTTCGTGGCACTTGGTTGCCAGAAACGAGCTAATCACTTAGCAACAGATTGTTATTGTTAAATAAAAATTAAATGTCTTCTGCTCTTTTGAAATACTACTTATACCTAACAATAATTGTGGTGTACTATATAGGAAAGTAAAAATGTTTTTATCATTAACGGGAAATATATTATAAAAAAGACATTAAACACAAAAGTTAAAAATCAGATGTTTACTTCGTGGCACTTGGTTGCCAGAAACGAGCTAATCACTTAGCAATAGATTTTTATATTTAAAAAAAATTAAGACTACTTCTGCTCTTTTGAAATACTATTCATATCTAACAATAATAGTAGTCAATTATATAGGAAAGTGAAAATGTTTTTATCATTAACGGGAAATATATTATAAAAAAGACATTAAACACAAAAGTTATAATCAATGTTTACTTCGTGGCACTTGTTGCCAGAAACGAGCTAATCACTAGCAACAGATTGTTATTGTTAAAAAAAATTAAGATGTTTCGTCTCTTTTTGAAATACTATTAAACCTAACAATAATTGTGGTGTACTATATAGGAAAGTGAAATATTATTGTCATTAAGGGAAATATATTAAAAAAAGACATTAAACACAAAAGTTATAATCAGATGTTTACTTCGTGCACTTGGTTGCCAGAAACGAGCTAATCACTTAGCAACAGATTGTTATTGTTAAAAAAAATTAAGATTCTTCTGCTCTTTTGAAATACTATCTCATAACTAACAATAAGATGAAAATGTATTATAGAAAGTGAAAATTTTATCATAAAGGAAATATATTATAAAAAAAGACATTAAACACAAAGTTATAATCAGATGTTTACATTCGTGCACTTGTTGCCAAAACGAGCTAATCACTTAGCAACAGATTGTTATTGTTAAAAAAAATTAAGATTCTTGCTCTTTTGAAAATACTTATATCCTAACAATAATGTTATACTATATAGGAAAGTAAAATTATTTTACATTACGGGAAATATTAAAAAAAACATTAAACACAAAGTAATAATCAATGTTTACTTCGTGCACTTGGTTGCCAAAACGACTAATCACTTGCAACAGATTGTTATTTAAAAAATTAAATCTTCTGCTCTTTTAAATACTACAACTAAAATGGTTTATATAGAAAGTGAAATTTTCATTAGGGAAATATATAAAAAAGACATTAAACACAAAGTTAATCAATGTACTCGTGCACTTGTTGCCAAAACGAGCTAATCACTAGCAACAGATTGTTATTAAAAAATTAATTCTTCTGCCTTTGAATACTATAACTACAAAATTGTGTATATATAGAAGTGAATGTTTCATTAACGAAATATATTATAAAAAAACATAACACAAAATTAATCAATGTTACTTCGTGCACTTTCCAAACGCTAATACTTAGCAAGATTTTATTTTAAAAAAAATTAAGCTCTCTCTTTTGAATACTAACTACAATAAGTGTCATATAGAAGTGAAATTTTCATTAAGGAATATATTTAAAAGACATAAACCAAAATTAAATCAGATTTACTTCGTGGCACTTGGTTGCCAAACGAGCTAATATCAAAATTGTTATTGTAAAAAAAATTAAATTCTTCTGCTCTTTGAATACTATTAACCTAACAAGTGTACTATATAGGAAAGTAATTTTCATTAAGAATATTTAAAAAAACATTAAAACAAAAGTTAATCAATTACTTCGTGCATGTGCCAAACGAGCTAATACTTAGCAACAGATGTTATTTAAAAATAAATCTTGCTCTTAAATACTATTAACTAACAATAATTGTGTAATATAGGAAAGTAAATTTTCATTAGAAATAATTATAAAAGCATAACACAAAAGTTATAATCAGATGTTTACTTCGTGCACTTGTTGCCAGAACGAGCTAATCACTTAGCAACAATTTATTGTTAAAAAATAAGATTTTCTGCTCTTTGAATACTATTAACTAACATAATTAGTCATTATATAGGAAATGAAATTTTTCATTAAGGAAATATATTATAAAAAAGACATTAAACACAAAAGTAATCAATGTTACTTCGTGCCTTGGTGCCAAAACGAGTAATCACTTAGCACAGATGTTATTGTTAAAAAATTAAGAGTCTCTGCTCTTTGAAATACTATTAACTAACAATATTGTGTACTATATAGAAAGTAAAATGTTTTTGTCATTAAGGAAATATATTATAAAAAAGACATTAAACACAAAAGTTAAATCAGATGTTTACTTCGTGGCACTTGGTTGCCAGAAAGAGCTAATCATTAGCAACAGATTTTATTTAAAAAATTAAGATCTTCTGCTCTTTTGAAATACTATTCATATCTAACAATAATAGTAGTCATAATAGGAAAGTGAAAATGTTTTCATTAAGGGAAATAATTATAAAAAAGACATTAAACACAAAAGTTAAATCAGATGTTTACTTCGTGCACTTGTTGCCAAAACGAGCTAATCACTTAGCAAAGATTGTTATTGTTAAAAAAAATTAAGATTCTTCTGCTCTTTGAATACTATTAACCTAACAATAATGTGTTATTATAGGAAGTGAAAATTTTCTTAAGGAAATATATTATAAAAAAACATTAAACACAAAAGTAAATCAATGTTTACTCGTGCACTTGGTGCCAAAACGAGCTAATACTTACAACAGATTGTTATTGTTAAAAAAAAAGATGTCTTCTCTCTTTTGAAATACATAACTAACAATATGTGTATATATAGAAAGTAAAATTTCATTAAGGGAATATATTAAAAAAGACATTAACACAAATTAATCAGATGTTTACTTCGTGCACTGGTTGCCAGAAACGAGCTAATCACTTAGCAACAGATTGTTATTGTTAAAAAATTAAGATTCTTCTGCTCTTTGAAATACTATTATACTAACATAATGTAGTATATATAGAAAGTGAAAATGTTTTCATTAACGGAATATATTAAAAAAAACTTAAAACAAAATTAATCAATGTTTACTTCGTGCACTTGTTGCCAGAAACGAGCTAATCATTAGCAACAGATTGTTATTTAAAAAATTAGTTCTTCTCTCTTGAAATACTATAACTAACAATAATTAGTCTATATAGAAAGTGAAAATTTTGCATAAGGAAATAATAAAAAGACTTAAACACAAAAGTTATAATCAATGTTTACTTCGGGCACTTGTTGCCAGAAACGACTAATCACTTAGCAACAGATTGTATGTTAAAAAAAATAAGATGTCTCTGCTCTTTGAAAAATTATACTAACATAATGGTCTAAAGAAAGTGAAATGTTTGTCATTAAGAAATATTATAAAAAAACATTAAACACAAAAGTTAAATCAATGTTACTTCTGGCACTGGTTGCCAAACGACTAACACTAGCAAAGATTGTATGTAAAAATTATCTTCTGCTCTTTTAAAACTATTACTACAATAAGTATATATAGGAAAGTAAATTTTGTCATAAGAAATATATTATAAAAGTAACAAAATAATCAATGTTATTCGCCTTGGCCAAACGCAATCAGCGAAATACTACTTAAACTAACATAATGTGGTGTACTATATAGGAAAGTGACAATTTTTGTCATTAATGGGAAATATATTATAAAAAAGACATTAAACACAAAAGTTATAATCAGATGTTTTACTTCGTGGCACTTGGTTGCCAGAAACGAGCTAATCACTTAGCAACAGATTGTTATGTTAAAAAAAATTAAGATTTCTTCTGCTCTTTTGAAATACTATTCATAATCTAACAATAATAGTAGGTCAATTATATAGGAAAGTGAAAATGTTTTTATCATTAACGGGAAATATATTATAAAAAAGACATTAAACACAAAAGTTATAATCAGATGTTTACTTCGTGGCACTTGGTTGCCAAAACAGCTAATCACTTAGCAACAGATTGTTTTTTAAAAAAAATTAAATGTCTTCTGCTCTTTTGAAATACTATTAACCTAACAATAATTGTGGTGTATATAGGAAAGTAAATGTTTTATCATTAACGGGAAATATATTATAAAAAAGACATTAAACACAAAGTTAAATCAGATGTTTACTTCGTGGCACTTGGTTGCCAAAACGAGCTAATCACTTAGCAACAGATTGTTATTTAAAAAAATTAAGATTCTTCTGCTCTTTTGAAATACTACATACTAACAATAATGTGGTGATATATAGGAAAGTGAAAATGTTTTTATCATTAACGGGAAATATATTATAAAAAAGACATTAAACACAAAAGTTAAAAATCAGATGTTTACTTCGTGCCTTGGTTGCCAGAAAACCTAACAATAATTGTGGTGTACTATATAGGAAAGTGACAATATTTTGTCATTAACGGGAAATATATTATAAAAAAGACATTAAACACAAAAGTTATAATCAGATGTTTACTTCGTGGCACTTGGTTGCCAGAAACGAGCTAATCACTTAGCAACAGATTGTTATTGTTAAAAAAAATTAAGATGTCTTCTGCTCTTTTGAAATACTACTTATAACCTAACAATAATGTGGTGTACTTATATAGGAAAGTGACAAATTTATTGTCATTAACGGGAAATATATTATAAAAAAGACATTAAACACAAAAGTTATAATCAGATGTTTACTTCGTGGCACTTGGTTGCCAGAAACGAGCTAATCACTTAGCAACAGATTGTTATTGTTAAAAAAATTAAGATGTCTTCTGCTCTTTTGAAATACTACTTAAACCTAACAATAATTGTGGTGTAACTATATAGGAAAGTGACAATATTATTGCATTAATGGGAAATATATTATAAAAAAGACATTAAACACAAAAGTTATAATCAGATGTTTACTTCGTGGCACTTGGTTGCCAGAAACGAGCTAATCACTTAGCAACAGATTGTTATTGTTAAAAAAAATTAAGATGTCTTCTGCTCTTTTGAAATACTACTTATACCTAACAATAATTGTGGTTACTTATATAGGAAAGTGAAAATGTTTTTTCATTAATGGGAAATATATTATAAAAAAGACATTAAACACAAAAGTTATAATCAGATGTTTACTTCGTGGCACTTGTTTGCCAAAACGGCTAATATTAGCAACAGATTGTTATTTTAAAAAAAAATTAAGATGTCTTCTGCTCTTTTGAAATACTACTTTATACCTAACAATAATGTGTGTATATATAGGAAAGTGAAAATGTTTTTATCATTAACGGGAAATATATTATAAAAAAAGACATTAAACACAAAAGTTAAAATCAGATGTTTACTTCGTGGCACTTGGTTGCCAAAAACATGCTAATAACTTAGCAACAGATTGTTATTGTTAAAAAAAATTAAATGTCTTCTGCTCTTTTGAAATACTACTTATACCTAACAATAATTGTGGTGTACTATATAGGAAAGTAAAAATGTTTTTATCATTAACGGGAAATATATTATAAAAAAGACATTAAACACAAAAGTTATAATCAGATTTTTACTTCGTGGCACTTGGTTGCCAGAAACGAGCTAATCACTTAGCAACAGATTTTATTGTTAAAAAAATTAAGATGTCTTCTGCTCTTTTGAAATACTATTCATATCTAACAATAATTGTGGTAGTCATTATATAGGAAAGTGAAAATGTTTTTATCATTAACGGGAAATATATTATAAAAAAGACATTAAACACAAAAGTTATAATCAGATGTTTACTTCGTGGCACTTGGTTGCCAGAAACGAGCTAATCACTTAGCAACAGATTGTTATTGTTAAAAAAAATTAAGATGTCTTCTGCTCTTTTGAAATACTACTTAACCTAACAATAATTGTGGTGTACTATATAGGAAAGTGACAATATTATTGTCATTAACGGGAAATATATTATAAAAAAGACATTAAACACAAAAGTTATAATCAGATGTTTACTTCGTTGCACTTGGTTGCCAGAAACGAGCTAATCACTTAGCAACAGATTGTTATTGTTAAAAAAAATTAAGATGTCTTCTGCTCTTTTGAAATACTACTATACCTAACAATAATTGTGGTGTACTATATAGGAAAGTGACAATTTTTGTCATTAACGGGAAATATATTATAAAAAAGACATTAAACACAAAAGTTATAATCAGATGTTTACTTCGTGGCACTTGGTGCCAGAAACGAGCTAATCACTTAGCAACAGATTGTTATTGTTAAATAAAAATTAAATGTCTTCTGCTCTTTGAAATACTACTTATACCTAACAATAATTGTGGTGTACTATATAGGAAAGTAAAAATGTTTTTATCATTAACGGGAAATATATTATAAAAAAGACATTAAACACAAAAGTTAAATCAGATGTTTACTTCGTGGCACTTGGTTGCCAGAAACGAGCTAATCACTTAGCAATAGATTTTTATATTTAAAAAAAATTAAGACTACTTCTGCTCTTTTGAAATACTATTCATATCTAACAATAATAGTAGTCAATTATATAGGAAAGTGAAAATGTTTTTATCATTATAGGGAAATATATTATAAAAAAGACATTAAACACAAAAGTTATAATCAGATGTTTACTTTGTGGCACTTGGTTGCCAGAAACGAGCTAATCACTTAGCAACAGATTGTTATTGTTAAAAAAAATTAAGATGTCTTCTGCTCTTTTGAAATACTACTTAAGCCTAACAATAATTGTGGTGTACTATATAGGAAAGTGTACAATATTATTGGCATTAATGGGAAATATATTATAAAAAAGACATTAAACACAAAAGTTATAATCAGATGTTTACTTCGTGGCACTTGGTTGCCAGAAACGAGCTAATCACTTAGCAACAGATTATTATTGTTAAAAAAATATAAGATTTCTTCTGCTCTTTTGAAATACTATTCATATCTAACAATAATAGTAGTCAATTATATAGGAAAGTGAAAATGTTTTTATCATTAACGGGAATATATTATAAAAAAGACATTAAACACAAAAGTTATAATCAGATGTTTACTTCGTGGCACTTGGTTGCCAGAAACGAGCTAATCACTTAGCAACAGATTGTTATTGTTAAAAAAATTAAGATGTCTTCTGCTCTTTTGAAATACTACTTAAACCTAACAATAATTGTGGTGTACTATATAGGAAAGTGACAATATTTTGGCATTAATGGGAAATATATTATAAAAAAGACATTAAACACAAAAGTTAAATCAGATGTTTACTTCGTGGCACTTGGTTGCCAGAAACGAGCTAATCTCTTAGCAACAGATTGTTATTGTTAAATAAAAATTAAATGTCTTCTGCTCTTTTGAAATACTACTTATACCTAACAATAATTGTGGTGTACTATATAGGAAAGTAAAAATGTTTTTATCATTAACGGGAAATATATTATAAAAAAGACATTAAACACAAAAGTTAAAATCAGATGTTTACTTCGTGGACTTGTTGCCAGAAACGAGCTAATCACTTAGCAACAGATTGTATGTTAAAAAAAATTAATGTCTTCTGCTCTTTTGAAATACTACTTAACCTAACAATAATTGTGGTGTACTATATAGGAAAGTACAATTTTTGCATTAAGGGAAATATATTAAAAAAAGACATTAAACACAAAGTTAAAATCAATGTTTACTTGTGGCACTTGTTCCAAAAACGCTAATAACTTAGCAACAGATTGTTATTTTAAAAAAAATTAAATGTCTTCTGCTCTTTTGAAATCTCTTAACCTAACAAAATTGTGGTGTACTATATAGGAAAGTGAAATTTTTTCATTAAGGGAAATATATTATAAAAAGACATTAAACACAAAAGTTAAATCAGATGTTTACTTCGTGGCACTTGTTGCCAAAACAGCTAATACTTAGCAACAGATTGTTATTTTAAAAAAATTAAATGTCTTCTGCTCTTTTGAAATCTACTTAACCTAACAATAATTGTGTACATATAGGAAAGTGAAAATGTTTTGTCATTAAGGTAAATATATTTAAAAAAAAATTAAACCAAAGTTATAATCAGATGTTTACTTCGTGGCACTTGTTTTTCCAAAATGCTAATACTTAGCAACAGATTGTTATTGTTAAAAAAATTAATTTTCTGCTCTTTTGAAATTACAATCATATAACAATAATAGTGCAATTATATAGGAAATTAAAATGTTTTGTCATTAATGGGATAATAAAAAGTAAAAAAATCAGATGTTTACTTCGTGGCACTTGGTTGCCAGAAACGAGCTAATCACTTAGCAACAATTGTTATTGTTAAAAAAATTAAGATTCTTGCTCTTTTGAATTTATTCCCATATAACAATAATAGTACTCAATTAATTGAAAGTGAAAATGTGTTTTTATCATTAATGGGAAATATATTATAAAAAAGACATTAAACACAAAAGTTAAAGATGATGTTTACTTTGTGGCAGTTCGTTACCGGAAAAAACACACTCATCCCTTAACACCAATTTGATAACAACTAATATTGTTTGTAAAACACAAACTCTTTTGAAATACTGCTTCAAAAGAGATCTGCTAAGACACAAGAAACTTACAGCTCGTAAATTTTTCAAACGTTATAATCTGTTTACTTTGTGGCAGCTTGTTACCAGAAAACGCTAATAATGTGAATGAAAGATTCCGTACTTACCATTGACCTTGCCAATTTGTGACGAAGCTGTGATTTGAATAGCTGCAATTCTGCTTTGTGAGTTTCATGATGCATTACAGCGCTCATTAAAGTCAAATTCCATAACTCAAGTGACATTTTTTTTTCCTTATTAATCTTTTCTGTTTCACAAGCAACCATACGAAGGATTTACAACTTTGAATAATTGTATAAGAAAATAGCTAATATTTGATTAGCTAGACAGTGATCTTTTTTCTCCACTAAAATCTAGTGCTAGTGTGCTGCAAACACTATTAAAAAGTGATGGTAAAGCTTGAAATTGTTTTCCCACCTCAGCGATGCAATTGAAGACCTGGTACTACAGCGTTGGGCAAAAATAATTAATATCCTGATAAGTTTGTCTGATTTTGTAGGATTGCAGTCTGGGGACTGGCTAGGCCACTAAAGTGACCCTGTTGTGTTTTTTCCTTTTGTGCTCTTTGGGTCATAAAACATTTCTTTTCCTCAAAACTTGACTGTTGAGTTGATGGCAAAAGAGCCTTTGTTTTACTTTGTCCCGAGCTTACTCTGACTCATTTCGATGGTAATGGGCAAAAATAGAATGTGTGTAACAGATGGCTCGTCTAGATAATTTATTGTGTTGTTACAAATGTTTGTCTCAAGTGTAAGGTAATTTTTTTCAGTCTGTCATAAAAAATATATATAAATGACTGACTGTATAACGCAGGGGTCCCAAACTTTTTCCTGTGAGGGCCACATAACTTTTCCCTTCTCTGGTGGGGGACCAGAGTCAGTTTGTAACAGAAAAAGTGTGACGATTGCAGGAGTGCCTAAATGTAAAAAAAAATTGTTTTCCAGAAAGCACAATCAAATGACCCTCTCTGGGTTCTTCACAGAAAAAATCCAGGAAATAACACTATTTATGAAATAAATACCGTATTCTCTGGGCTACAAGTCGCAGATATCTTTGCCGCTCTCGGTTTTCCACAGCAAATGCAGCAGCAGCACAGGGGGGCGGACACCCAAGATTTGAGTCATAACAGGTCAATTGAATATCACATTTAATACAGTTAAAAAGAAAAAGGTGCCAAGTTTAGATACAACTGAACTGATTAAGTTAGTTTCCGAACGGTAACTGCAACAGTAAAAGTGCTGATCCTTCATGTCTGCTACTAGCATGTGCTAAATGAAAATGGGCGCTTTCTTCTTCTTCTTTAGATTTCAGCAGCAGCTTGCATCCATTATTGTTGCACTACTGCCATCTATTGGATCCTAATATCTATACCTCAAATTCTCATAATGATCCCAATATTACTTAAAAATGAAAAATCTTTTTCCCTCAATGCTATTTAACTGATTAACAACATTCTCAAATTTCAATTCCCTATTAAAACTTAATTCCGTTTTATGGGCATTTTCTTGTTTTATTTCCAATTTTGACTTCCAATGAGTCACTTCCTTCTAAAGAGCCCCCTGGTGGATGAAGAAAATTTCACATATAAACCTCACCGGGCTATAAACCACATGGTTCAAAGCTTAGGAAAAAGTAGCAGCTTATAATCCAGAAAATATGGTATATAAAAAAATCTAAATGCTCTCTGGTATTGTTCAGGGGGCCGGACCAAATGTGGAGGCAGGCCAGGTCCAGCCCGCGGGCCGTAGTTTGGGTATCACTGGTATAACTCATCAGAATTTTTTCTGTCATGTTCCCTTGACACTTTAGTCACACGATTCCACATGAAGCAGACGCACAAAGCCTTAAAAATGAATGATGTGATGTTTACGAACGATTGTGATTATTTTAAATGACTCTTTACCACAAATGATGGGGCTCAAGTCTGTGTTAACAAGAACTGTTATTTGTGTGGGGGTAACAACTGTGCTTGCTTACAATGCTCTGCACACATTGTTAAGAGATATATTCATTTAATTGGCGAATAAATGAAATAGTAGAAAGGGATGTACGTATGAGCACACAGAGCAAATTCTCATTGCTCACCCTTTGTTTTTGTTGCTTGTTATGGCGGCTCTGTGAGCGACCTGGTTGTTTTGATATAACTAAAATTTTATTAAAACACATGATAATTGTAGAAAAGAAAACTAAATGGGTATTTGACATTTGTATTTTGAAATTTTACAGTTTATTAAAATAGATATGCATATTTTATGTAAGAACACATTGTGGTTATTTACTTAATACACATGGTTGAACTTTTTATATGGACTTCACCCACAAAGATAATTAAAAATAAGTGTATAATGGATAAAATGGTGTGTTTTCTTTTTTTTTAAATTACATTTTCCATCACTATCAAGAATCTATAGGTCTTAAAGTCATACCTTCTCTATATTAATCCATCATATAGAGTACCTGGATTCATGTAAACTTAGCAGCACTGCAATCCTTTTTGTCATTTTTGGCATACCCAAGTACCAAACTTTACCGGAACAACTTTTCATCCAACTCTTAACTTTCATCCAACATTTAATGCTGATTCTTTTTGAGAAAAGCAAGGCCTTTCTCTGTGCAAGTGTTTTTTCAGCAGCTCTGACGACAAGTTGAGATTGCTAACCCGATCTAATCAGTTCTCTTGATTGGTTTGTAACTTCCAGATAGTCGGAAGCAGATGGTTTCACCCGCTCGATTGCCAAAGATTTTTCGTCAGCGCCTGACTTTTCCTAAGCGCGTCCCAGCTGTTTCTGTGGAAACGGCCATATGGGAAATAAATTAACAAGCCTTTTCTAAAAAATGTTTTCTTTTGCATTAACAAGCCTGGCGACGGTAAATATCCTGCACACTAGAACCACTCCGTCAAAGTCCCCGTTCGTTCGGTCAGCCCACGGCCCGAAGCGACCCATGTAAGGTGAAGAAGAGAAATATTGTGGTTTCTTGATGGATCTTCTGCCCACTTTCACTGTCTGCACATGTCATCTTTTTCACTGGCAGCATACACTATTTAAAAAGGAAGAAAGTAAAGGGCATGGGTTCAACGATGAAATGTGGTGAGGTATAAATATCCGGAGCGAGAGTGCAAGAAGTGTCACAACTCCCCAAGTGTTCGCAGACCAGTTCTTCTCCTTCACACAAAATTTCCTGCGAGGCCTGGGGAGAGAGATGGAGAGAGAGGGAAGAGATGGATTGAAAGGGGAAGACAGCAGAGAGATGGAGGAGTGTGTCGGTGCCCACTCAAGGGCAAAGTGCACCTTGACAGCCTTTCTTGAAGAGTCATGTCATTTCTTCTGTGTCTCTCTATTTCTGCCTGTTTTTACGTTCCTCTGGGTCATAATGTTTTTACTCCTGTCAGATTTTTTCTTCCCCTTCATCCTGCCCTTAGTTTTTAGTTATTTATTTATCTATCCGGTGGCTTCGTTGTGAATCAATTGTGTAACTACATCTGATCAAGCTACAACAGTTGATTCAAGAGTTAGTGTTTTAAACAACAAGCATTTGATGTGTTTTTGTTCTGTACTCATTGGGGTTTTTTTTGTACAAATTTGTGTTTCGAGTTGTATGCGCTGCTTTAATTTGGTAATCTGGTTGCTAATGTGCACCGAGTTAACGTTTGACCTTGTATTTCCTGTTTTTCTGCTGTTCAGTCTTATTGGGTTTCGTCTGTAATGTGATCCTTGTGTTCGCCTTGACAATCAGGGTTTTGTCATTTTTTCCGCTCAGCTCTCCGTGTCAATGTTTCCCTAAAGCTTCTTTCAGCGTCCATTAATCAGTCTCACCTATTCCCACTCCAGCAATCACCTGGTTTCCACGGCAATTTGTCAGTCTTTTCTGCTTTTAATTCCTGGTTCTTTCATTGTGTCGCTCCGGTTTTGTCCCCTCAGTACCCTTAATCTCTAAAAACAACTTTATTCTGTACATTTTTCTCTAAAATTCACCTCTCAACAATGAAAACATGGTTACATATCAATTGAAGCTCAAATGTTTTGTGTTTTATTATCAGTAATGTTAAACCCATGCCTTCTTGATTATTTTTGTTCAAGCAGGAAGTTTGTTTCTGATGGGAAATGGGAGAGGCTATTGTCATTTTTGCCACTTATTTTAAAAAGAAGTATTTCAAACATGATAGCAGTGTAAAGTAACAGACATAAACGGTGAATCCAAAAGATGCATAATCTTAGCATGTTTGAAAAGAAGTAGGAAGAAGTAAAAAACTTACAAACTTCTACCCCATAAACTCCATGCTATATTTTCAAATGGACCCTCATTAGATATAAAAAAGAGAAAATTTTTACATAATCAAAAGTAACACAAATTAATAGGAAAGATTTTACACAGTATAGATATATAGTGACATAGTCTGAGTCTGAATAAATAAGCGGATAGAGCGAATATGTCACTATGTATAAACACCATTTACTCTGAGTCCCTTTAGTCATAAATGTATACATTATTTACTGTAGAAATTTCTCACCTTAAAAACATATATTTTTTAAAAGAGCTAAATTGTTTTTGATAGTCCAAGATTTTTACTAAGTGACATGTTGTTAACCAAATTCTAGCTTTGGTCCACAAAAAGTAAGATTAGTAGAAGCTATTACAGGCTGAGAGGATAGTTATGTTTTGCGGTGCCACGCAGACATTAAATCACCTTTCTTAATTTAGGTCTGTTGTCAACAACAGTATTGTGTCAAACACTCTAATTACATAAACTATAAGAGATGAAGAAGCCAAACATTTCTGGGTCAAATCTGTCTCACTGTGAACAATCAGATGCTAGCACAGAAGCTCAGTGACGACTGAATCAGCATTGTATTGAAGAACATGAGGAGTGACTGCTACACACACACACACACCCACTAAGTTATAATCCATCTTAATACCTGCGTGTGTGTAAATAGCGTTGTCGTGGAGAAAACATGATCACACAAGCTGCGGATGACGTTTTTACTGTTTAACCTTGAGGCTGCTTATTTTTTAATTTTCTTATTCAATACCAAAATGTAGCCCCCTTTAAATTTTTTTCAATTTTTCACTGCATCTATTTGCATATATATGAAATGTGTGCACGAAAGTGATATGCAAACCACCACCTACCCCTTATTTGTATTCTACATGAAAGCTGAAAACAATGTAAAAGCGTAATAAATCATTGACTCTAAACTCTCATAGAATCCCATAAACTCATAAAAGCAAAAAAACCCTCTGTTTTTTTTTTACCAGACAGGTATCTGTGGCAGAATTAGCATAAAAAAGATGTTAACCTTGCAACTTGTTTGCGAGCATACAGGTTTTCTCACTAATAGCACTGGCAGATGATACAAGCAAAGCTGCACATTCACAATGGTTTTATTTTTAGGCCCAAGAAAAGGTAGGTGTGGGGTGGATGGGGGGATTGTTGGACAAATTGTTTGAACCCCTAGATCCCATGTGTGCAACCAAACTAAAAAGATCGGGTTTTTACCACATCCTAAAATTATTTCAATCTGTCCTCAAGTGTACAGAAACACACAACAGACGTACACATATCTAAAGGAGCCAGGCGGCTATGTGACAATCTTTTAATACAAGCCAGTGTTTCGTGAGCAAGAATACTTGAAAAGGGATGGATGTGGATCCCTGTAATTTAGACACAGCAGACAGTGGAACTGTATCTGTGGCATTGTAATCAGCTATTTATGCTTAACGTTAAATATGAAGACACATGCAGACATCTGTCTGTTTGCCATGTCCATTTAGTCTGAGTTTCAGTATGCCATCAAGGAAGCTTACCACGGTAATTGTGCTGACAGCGTAGCATAGTGCAAATCACCATCAGATTCACAAGGCAGTGCACTGCTGTCTTTTTCACTGCCATTGCAGGCCCTAACTAGAACATTTCTAAAGAAATTTAGAAGGGTATTGCCAAAGTGTGCATCAGTCAAACCAGAATCAGGGGTTCTGATGCTGAAAAATAGCATCACTGTTAAGGTTAGCTAAAATGTTAGCATGTGGATATGTTGACTAACATCGACTTATCCCACTTCGTATGCAAACATTGTATGAGCTAAAATGAGCTAGCATGCTAATGTTAGCTTAAATGCTGTCTGTAGGATGTGCGGTATCACTACCGTGTTAACTGATACTGACTTAATCCATTCAGTATGGAAACAATATTGTGTAAGCTAAAATTTTGCTCAAATGCTAAGGCTAGCTTAGATGCGGTCAGTAGCATTTGGGGTATTACCATTATGTTGACTGATATGTTTGCATTTACTATGCAAACATAATAAATAACTTTCCACATGCTTATGTAAAGAATAAAAATTGTCAAAATTGATATTTACTTTAACATAATTTTATTATCTTTTGCATTTTAAAAGAAAGTAGTAGTATACATGTATAAAATTCTGGGTGTCAGATAAACACATTTTCCCCAAACCCATCCAGTGTGAAATTAAATTCAGTGTGGTTTGCTTTCAAACGGAAATGATAATTTTTTCCATTTGGCTCTTCCGAGCCTCATCCTTATATGATTAGAAAGTTTCAAATTCCTGCAAGGTTTAATCAACAGCCTATGTTTATTTAATTGAGTTAGAGGCTGTTCTGCCAGTGGATTACAACGTGCCTCACAGCCAAATCAACTGATCACAAATGTACAACAAAGTCTCTGTAAAACACTGAGAGAAGTATAATAACTCAGACCATCAGCTGAGAGCGGTTTCAGTGCCAGAGGCTGGAACTAAATTGACAATTTGTAAGAAATATTCAGATTTATAAGATCAGAAGAAAATAATATGGTTTATTTTCTACTTTTTTAAGCTTACCAAATGACCAGAGGATCACAAAATCCACACAAAGCAGGGAGAGTAATTTGACCTGTGATTAGATGAGCTGACAGAACAGCCAATGACACACTACTGGCGGTAAAATGCAGGCATTAAAAACCCATCTGGGACATCTGTCCAGTTGGTCTGATTATTGTTCCCTGGTGTATTAACAGCCCATCTTGAGCGCTCACTCACATACACGGAGTCAGAACCCACGCCACAACTGGACCCCATCTGGTGTCCACAAAACCCTCCACATATTTTTATTTTCCTAAACGGAAAACCACGGTAGATAGAGATTAACTAACACAGCATTGGTCCATTGCCGTCGAGGTTTTTTTTTCTTCAGTAGGAATGGGTTTTTATGAATAAGTATTTATCGTAAATTTTGGAAATTCATTGTGAGTCCTTGTGCTGTCTTAAAATGCAGACTGTTAATGGATTATGGTTGAAAGAATCCAAATGCAGGTACGATAAAGGTACGGTAAAGTAGTAAAATAAATGATAAAGTAACTTCAAGGGCAAACGGAGCTTAAAGGGGCAGTGTTATGTAAAATTGAGTTTTTTGAGCTTTACATCATGTTACATTGTTAGTCCCTCATCTGAAACTTACCTGGAGTGTTTCCTGGATTCTGACATGCATGTTTGAGAAATACTTTAATCTCCCGTGGCAACTATCCAGCTGTGCAAAACCATAGACGAGTGCCAACTTCGAGGACGGACTCCTCTTCTGAGCTTCCATTTCACAGAGCAGCCACTCCCCGAGACACCTCGATCAGCTCCTTCAGACTAGCCACCAGCAATTAGCAAACATCTGACAAATCTGTGCATCTGCTCTTGTTTTTATTTACAGCTCAGGAAAAACGTCTCGTTTTTCATATTTTTTTACTTGTTTTGAGAAGGGTTTTTTTTGTTTTTTTTTCAATGTGGGTTTGGCACCTTAATTCCAGCGAAAGGAACTAGTAATACTTTGGCAAGCGAAGGCCTTTTAGACTTTTATATGCTCCAAAGTTTCTGGCCCTCCTCTTTCCCAACAAGATTATCTGTGGACAAACATGGAGTGTAAGAACTTGAATGACCTGCTGAGCCTCGACTTCAGCCTGACAGAAAACACAGTAACAAGAAATACCACTTCTATCAATATCAGAGTTTGACCTCACAAATGCCTTTCTAGAACAACATTCCATTTGAAATGGAAACACACCTACTTTTGCAATGCCCATTATCTGCTACATTTGTGGGTCTGATGTAATAAATAACTCAGTGTTTCCTCCTTAACGTCTTAACAACTGGCAGAAAAGGGAATCGCCAAGTGGACACACACAGACTAGATGGCATATTCTACCTTCACTCTCACATTTGTTCTCAGTTTCTTCCCTTTTTTTCCCCCTTTTCTATTTTCACATACGTGTTGTGGTGTGAATTCAACTCGCCAGGGAGACTCTTTCATTTTACACAGTGACACTTTGACGTCTGGGCTCCCTTGGCAGCTCCGGTCCTTTATTCCAATGAAATCCTGAACATTTTGAGGATTACAGAGATGGTTTGATTCACTCTGATTTAATCTCTCTCCAGGTTGAACCTTAAACGGTGAAAATGACTGCAGGGAGCAAATTGTTTCTAACTGAAATGGAGATGCTGAGGCAATTTATTCCATTTAATCAGGTTTGTGGTGGCAGGGACATTTCTGAAATATGGATGAGGGTGCACCCCAAGGACCGCTGCGTTTTTTTTAGGTAACAGAAAAAGAATGAAAATGAATTGTAATGCCTGATTTTAAGAGTATCAATAATCTCTGACTTTAAAGGAACCTGAGTAGGTTTTTTTTTTTTAAACTTCTATATTTTGTGTGGCCGTATTTTGAGTTAATGAACTAGTTAGTAAGTGGCCGGCATTGTAGGGATTCTCAATTAACTTCACAATCAAATAATCAGCAAAAAATGTACTCAAGAACTAGCTAATAGGATTGATTTTTCTGTTTTTCTTGTAGTGTCTTTGCCACTTTTTGAAACCATGGCACCCTGGGTGATGAGTCACATTGCCCAGACTAAAAAAATTAAATAAAATACAACTGTCATTGTAACCTTCATGTTTAAAAGAAAGATCCTCATCCTTTTTCTACTTGTACGTTTGACCATCCTGTCACATCAGGTTTGCGCCACCTGTACATCAGTGGCTTTCAGGCTCTGTGCAGCTCCACTAACACCGATAACATCAATTACAGCTGCTCTGCTCCCCAGAGAATGGCAGCATCATAAGCTGAATGTCACAGCTGTCCCCCAGATGTACCTTTTTCCACCAGGTGGGATTTTGCTCACATACTTTTTTTCCTTTTTCTTCTTCAAAGATGATACCTGGCAGGATTTCCTCGCTCCTCTCAATGGATATTTATTTCTGAGCTCCCATATTACCCTTTACTCATTACCTCAGTGTTATCACAGTGTCTTAGGCTACGTTTAGGCGAGACCGATGCCTGGGAACTGCTGGTATTTTCAGATGTTGATTGGACAAAAGTTTATTGTTCGGGCAGAACCGCATGGACACACACACACTTTTCAGATAAAACAATGCACCACTGCAAAATCACAAATATTACTGTGTGTTTTTGGTCTAGTTTCCAGTGTAAATGAGCTTAATATGACCAAATAAGGCAAAACTCACTTAAAAGTAACTTGTCAGCAAGAAATAGGAGCTTAATCGTTCTTAAATATAATTTCTTTTTATTTCCTAGTTCCATGGCAGATTGTTTTAATGTTTTGTTACAAGTAACAAAATCTATCACTGGAACTACTACTTTAAAATAAAAATAAATTAATATTCAGTCATTTTTGACTTAAAACAAGTTCCTATTTCTTGTTTACTACTTTATTATAGGTTTGTTGTAGTGTACTAAGATGTTGTACTAAAAGCTATATAGAAATTTGTGTTTTTCCAGTGTGAATGCTAATATAAAATTAATAAAAAACACATTTAAGTTTGGAGTTGTAATATAGCAAAATATGAAAAATATGGGGTATTTGTAGCTGTGCATTGTTCTGTAATTAGGCTTCCACTTGTCAGACATCGCAGTACATTCCCAATGTGTTTACTTACTAAAATGTTAAATATATATTTGTTTTTTTCCTGCAGTTTGCATAAAGTTATGTGATTAATTTGCCTAATTCTATGACACGTTTTGGAATACATTAAACTACTTCAAATAAAACGTCGGTAAACCTTTGAGAACTCCTGAAACAAACTTTCTGCCGTGATTCACATTCTCTCTGTGCCTCCTCACAGTGTGCTTCATTCACTCTACTGACGGAAACTTTCCGATAAAAGTAGGGTGGAGTCTGCCTCTGATTAATAGCCAAGAGGACTTTCAGGAAATAATGAATTTCTCCCGTTGAGGTGTGGGTGTAATGTGTGGTTGAGTGATAATACATCCTTGTTGCACTTTCTTTCTCTCTTTCACAGTTTTTTTTCTCTCTACATCGTGCTGGTACCAATGAGAAGTGCTCCATTTTCATTACCTCCATTATTGACTCTTGAGTGACATTTTCCAATTCCTTCCTTCGGACTTCCCCTTCCTTCTTCTCCTCCTTATTAATTTTCCTCCTGGATGTGGAGTAAAGAATACAATCCAGGGCTATCTTGGACTTAAAACCAATAATTGAAGATTAATATCTTTTCATCAAATAAACTGCAGAGGGTTGTTGGGGCAGCTCATTTTACATTATTTACAAGTTCAGGTTTTTTGCATTTGTATTATGCTTCTTGTTATTCTCCTAAAATGTAACTACTTGGTCAAATTTAGATGGAAAATCAATAGATAAAATAATATGAAGAATTACTCTGAGTTTTTAAAGTTTTTATTTTGATTATTTTACCTTTAATGGGATAACATGTAGTTTTAGAAAATATAACTTCTGAACTCTGTGCCTCAGAGACATCGTAGTAAATGTTAGCTTAAGTGTTGCTAAGTAAGGCTGTAAGGGACTAACCAGAGGACCCCAAGGTAAGTGAAGCAAAGACACCATCTGTCAATACAACATAAAACCTAATTTTGACCTTGAGGTGTTGATTTGTGTGCGCTCCATATAAACTTTGTAAGAATGAACAGATTTACCAAAGAAACAATAGACTGGATGACAAGTAGGGACTACAAAGTAAACTAAAATGGAAACAAACTAGTGGTGAGGTGTGGATCTTATTATGTGTGACTGGGATTTTTTAACGTAGGACTTCAGAAAACATGGGTTGTTTAAAACTTCAACTAAATGGTCTATGTGGGAAAAAGCTCATAGATTATGTGTGGTTCTGCACAAGTTTTCTTTCTTCATTCAGAAGAATTAGCCTGGTAGAAACCAGCTCTTTGTTCTATGCTTCACTTTGTAAACTTTGGGGTTTTTACCCTTGGTTATTGAGAAACAATTGGTGTGTGTGGACTCTGTTGAAGTTTTTAACTTTATCCAATCGCTGACGTTTGTCCGTTATGTGTGTAAAGCCCCAGTTTGAAGCTATGAAGCCAAACCGAATCAGGTGGCTGCTGATGTTAATTCATCAGTATATTGTCACCTTGGTGGTCTAGGTTTTTTTTGTTTTTTGTCTAAGTCATTTTTTGGAAAGAAAGAGGTGGAGATTATTTTGGCAATAAGATAACTTAGGCTATTATTTTAGGAAGGTGATGACTTGGAGGCATGACCGACAAGGACTGAACATCTTCGTTCCCTTCTCTGCAACTATTATGAAAACTACAGGAGGAACACCATGCTGAAACAACTCAGAAAATATACATCATCATTCACAACTTCTCCTGTTGGCTGATTGGCTAAAATTCTACCAGAAGAATCCAAATCAATGGGAGGAATTCGAGACTGAGCGGTGAAATGAGATTCGAGTTGAACAGAATTGTGCAGGAAGGCCAGGCTAAATCTGACTGGAACAAGTATTAAACTTCTATGGTACAACAAAAATCCTATATATTTGTGATAATGTTGAGTTTTCAGGTGAAAATGACTTCAAACAGTCCTAAATCTGTCCTCATAATGAAGCTATTCATAGAAGCTAATTCAGGTAATTACTCAACTTGTGCTCCTGCTTCCCACTCAGCAGAACATCTCAAACACACCCGTCCAATCTGGTCGGTCCATTTAAGCTGATTCACTTGGTGCATCTTCACTGCCGCTGCGACTGCTGCCCGCCTACGTACCTGCTGCTGCTTCTCTTAAACTCATCCATCTCTCCAGCATCCGATACATGCCGACTGTGACATCAGAGAGGCTCTCATCATCTTCTGGCATGTTTGGAAACATGTCTAGGAAGCAGATTGAGAAACCTGACCAGTACCGTGAATGGAATAGAGGATTTGGGACAAGTTTGAACACGATTTTCAAGTTTTTCACAAATGAGAAAAACTAAAAAATTGAGCCACAGATCAAGATTCAGTTGGCCCTGAGTCCGTACTTTCAGAATTGCCTCTTCTTGGAGCCACAGTTTTTTAGGATATGTCTCTATCAACTTTCCCTTTTTTAGTTGTAGAACAGTTCAATCAGATCTGATGGAAGGCATTTTTGGAAAACAATTTGAAAGTTTTTCGACCATCTTAGGGGTCAGATAGATCAAAAGCAGGTAATAATGAATTTTGGCAACTAATTAGAGGCAAAACAGCTGAGCCAGGAGAAACTGAGGGAAGGAAACTAACACAAGGGAAAAAACCAAGGAAACAAATGATCGTTTTCTTACTACTTCCTGTTATCTTTGTAATATTCGCCAGTATTAACATTCAGTTGTTGACTTGTGTGATGCAAAAAAGTGTTTCCTGGTGCAAAAACTTGTCAAAAAACGTTTAAAAAGCCAATTTAATTTTGTAATTTCAATTTGCTCAATGTTATGGTTAATCACATCAGTTATTTGGGTGTTTTGCTCTTTCATTTCTGTACTCTGTGTTTCCAGCCTCACATGTTTCTTCCACCTGTACATCTTGCATTATTTCTTCTTGTTTGCTCAGGCTCTGTTCTGCTCCCTCTGACCCACCCATTGTTGACTCCTACTATCTTTACTTTCCATCTAACTTCACTTCCCATTGGTTTCCTCTTCCCAGAATGAAACTATAATCCACCATGTCATGGTGAGCCATTAACATTCTTCAGCTGCGCTGCCTCCTTTTACCCGTGTCGCAGTCATTCCCTGTCTTCCAATTATCTGAGTGTCTCTGGCTTTGTCATCTTCTATCATTTGTGTCCTTTGAATCTTGAGTTTTATCCGCTCCCTCTTTTCTCTTTTATCTCTCTTACTGTGTGTGGCACCAAAAAGCTTGTCTGTCTCTCCATGTTCTGGCTTTTGTATGCAGCTGAGTGCACACTACGTGTAATCGGAGCCTCTCGACTAATTTAGGGAACGCTGTGTTCTACCCTCCGTCGTGTCCTCGAGTGAGCGCGCTCCGATCGCTTACGCTCCTGTACGGTTTCGAACAGGAGCGGACGCTGAACGGTTTGTACCGTTCAGCGTCCGGTTGTGACTGTTCGGCTCTTGCCTCAATCTCTTGCAAACAAGGAAATGTAAATGTGTCTTTCGTTGAATATGTGCGTTGTGTTCTCCGTTTTTTTTTTGGGGGGGGTTTGGGGGGAGAGGCTTTCTCTGTGAATCTCCCGTTCTGTTTTTGCAGTAGCACAGCAGTTGACAGCAGCATCTTCATATCACGAGTTCACTCCTCATTGTCTGTGACACAAATCACAAACACACCAATGCACACACAGACGGAGACTGTGAATGATGTGGTTTCACATTAGCGCTGCGGCACGCTGCTCGTCTTTCTCTCTGCTGGCTTTAACTTCCTCGCCCTACGTCTCACTTTACCTTAATTTTTCTGTTTGTTTTTCTTTTTACTGTATTTTTATTTAACTTATGTTTTCTGTAAATTAGAATATAATTGAATATTTATTTATTTATTTATCTAATGAATTTCAAAAAGCAAAGTATATAGATTAGACAGAGTTCTATATTTCAAGTTATGATTTCTTTTCATTTTCATGATTAGGGCTTCAAATATATTATAAATAGTTACGAGATATATTCATAATTAAGCCTTGGCGATATCAACCGTCAAAGGAGACATCGGTGTCTTATTCGGGCGTTGGAATGACAAACCTCTTATAGTTGCGACGTATGCGGCTTCTTGGGGAATTTGTAGACTTTGATTTTACCTCAGAGCTGTGAATTCAACACCTACAAATGACACACAACTTTTTATAAACTGTTGTGATGCTTGAGAGCGCCGATGAAGCCAACTGCACGTTGTCCAAAAAAACAAGCGAGCTGTCGACCTCATGTTACTTCCTGTCGTCTTCTTTGCCGTTTTCGCCAGTAGTAACATCCGGCTGTTGGTAATGTAACTCGTGTGATGAGAAAAAAAGTGTTTCAATACCACTGAAAAACCAACAACACCCTAGCACTCGCTTAATCAGAATCGGTGTGTTTCCGTTAAGCAGATTTATTCTCACAACTTCAATTTGTGCAATTTTACAGTTCACGGAAGTAAAGCTATTTATCAATTCAGCCAACTAAGTCCTACTGCACTTGGAGGTATGTTTAAGTAAGTCTCCGTTTCTGTGTAAGAAATTATCGAAAAAGATGCATGTTTTGATGATCCAGGGAATGCAGCTATTTTTACAAGGAGGTCTAAGAATGAATAACTCCCATTAATAATGCATTTCTTACTGCTATTTCCCTAAAGCTGAGTTTGTTTAACATGTTAGGGGTTTTTTTCACTTGAAAATATTCTTCTTTTTAATATGTTGAAGGTGAAGCTAACAGCTGTCCATTCCTACCACTTTATTTCAGAAATGTATAATTTTTTTGGAGAGAAGCAACCATCTGCTTCTCACAGACTGCCATTCAAAAAAACTAAAACTTGAAATGTCAGCATGTCTCATGAACTTCCTTGATAATGTTTCCCCCTCAGGTTGTCAGCTAGAAAACGTCCAGGTGGCGTCTTTGAAAACGACACATGCATAATTACCTTGAAATTGCTCTGGACGAGTTCAGCGCTCAAGTTTCAAACTCCAGCTTGCAAAACACACTAAAATACATCTCGACAAAAGTTAGCAAACTTCGAGCTTTTTTTTTCTAAGGTAAATTTGTCAAAAAAAAAATTCACGGACATGCACTGCTTTTACTCTCGCTCGTATCCTCGGGGTTTGGATGCTGTTGAAACTTCAGGATCGTCTAATCTAACTGTACGCTGTGAGGCTGTGATTCTGTTGGATGAAAGTAGTGAGGAGAAACGATCCGTAGTGATGCTGCTGCTCTTGCTTGTGTGTGTGGGTGTGTGTAGGAGTCATTGTAGTTCCAGGAGGTTTTCAGTCACATTTACCTCAGGTTTGATCTGAAGTGTTTCACAGCAGAACATCAAAGACAGCCTCTCTTTGTTTTTTTCCCCCTCCCTCCCTCCTTCCTCTTCCTCTTCTGCAGGCGCAGAAGGCACACATCTTCGCCTCAGATGTGTGGAGTGACAGATGACATGGGGATTGATACATCAGGTGAGGGAGCAAGCCAGGGATGCTGCGTCGCCAAGAGTCACTTCTGCCGGTAACAGAAATGAGCGGAAAAGGTGCAGCACATCGATCAGCGGGAGAGAAGTGAGTGACCAGATTCCAGAAAGGAAGAGACCACGCCTCTCTAAATCTGTTCATCTTCACTTCTCTCTTTTCTCTCTGTCTCGTTGATTTATGAGTTGTCAGCTAGAAAGTTATGACCAATTTAGCAAATTTCTTTGGGGTTTTTTAACACCTTGAGCATCTAATTGTTGTCTTAGATTTAAAGCCAACTCATTCAACTTGCCATTTACTTGATTGTTCCATGGAGGATTTTTTTGTCTGCAGGACCATCCATCACTTAGGATTTTTCCTCTGACAATACAGACAACAATCTGTTACTTTAACAACTCGTTAAATCAACACCGTATGCAATGCTGTGAAAAAAGGCTACTGTCAGACCAACAGAATCAACAAAACACTGAACTCAAACCTGTCAACATGAAGTAGGTGAAAACATCTAAAAAAAAAAAAAGCACATCATCTGCCAGTCGGAAGAAAATCAACAGCCTACGAGGAACAGTTATGAGCTGCGTTTCCATTGACCATAGAATTGCACAGATTGGAGCTACAAAAATAATTTTGTCCAACACTCCCTTAGCGCAATTCTCAAGGAGAGCCCGACAAATGTCATCCAGGGAAGCTGGAGGTTGTCCCATCAGACCATCGGTTCCCGAAACCACACAAAGAAAAACCTCGTAAAAACACAGGGGCCAGTACGCTGCAGTGAATATCTTGCACAAGTCGCACATATTTGGAAATGTGAAAAACCACGGCCTAAAAACAATAAGTATTTCACAAATAAATCTGAATTGGGCATCAAGCCTGGCAGTGTGAACATAGACATCACATGCAACCAAATCGTGCCGCCGAAGTCATGGAAAGGCGCAGATGTCACCGCTGTCACCTCGCACTTTGCCGCTGGGACAAATTGAGACCGGATGAAAATGCACAGAAATGGATAAAGATAAATGTTTTATTAAATTAAACTAATTTAAAGATGTCTATTCCTGTCCTGAATATTTCTGAAGTGTTTCAGTGGATGATTATGTCACTTCAGTCTTCGCCTTAAAGGGCTGTGATTATTAAATATCGACTGCTCAACACGTACAGGTGTGAAATCCGTAGTTGAATTTTTGTCAGAGACTCTTACAGCGATAATTTAAGCAAAACAGGATGCTTCCTCAGTGTCTTTGTTACAGGAAGCTGTTTGTCAGTCATGTTTGCCTCTTCGCCTGCGTTCCTGAGAGTTAGAGTTCACCAACTTTCAGTTGAGGTTTGGCTATTTTCGTATTGATTTTATTTTTTTCATTTGTTCACTAACCATTCAAGTGTCAGAATCTCATTCTACAGGCAAAACTAACCATCAACATTCGACTGCAAGTCGCGTTTTGTTGGATTTGGACTTTCATTATTTTAAAAACTGAATGGTTTTCGAGAAACGGCTAAAAAGATAAAAATTTCTACCCTACCATAAAAATATGCTATTAAAAAAAACAACATTTTGTCTTTGAATTTGATACAATTTATCAAAATTAACATTAAGAAAGCAGTAAAACTCTAATCCGTTCGAACTTGTCTCACTTTGCCACCTGCACTTCTTTATCTCACAGAGCAGATTAGTGCAGCACCAATTTGTCCCAGCGGCAAAGTGCGAGGTGACAGCGGTGACATCTGCGCCTTTCCGTGGCTTCGGCGGCACGATTCCTTTATGAATCTCCAGCTGCATCTGCGTGGTTTCTCTCCGGGAAGTCGGCTAGAATGTTTTGTGCTGTCACAACACCAATTATGATCTACAGAGGACGCGAGTGGTTAGCCGAGGCGCACAATCATTCTCTCTGCAGGCTGCGTCTAATCTTTGGTTGTAAGCTAATGAACTGTCTGTTTTCATGCCAGGTTTAAGGCTAAAGCTAAATGATTAAAAGGAAAAGGATAAGCACTGGTTGAATATGGCAAGCCGTTTTAACATAAATTCGGTTTCGTCTGACTATCCTTAATTACATTCCAGATATCTAAAAATGCATTTTGACTAGGCAAAACTACATTTTGACTATCCGTAATGGTAATTTAAGATATCTGTATTTACATTCTGACTAGTAAGAATAATAATTCAAGATATCTTCAATTACATTTTGACTAGTCAAAATTCCTTTCAAGATATCTCAAATGACGTCACTGGATCTGTCATTTGACGGGTCACATATCCGTAATTACGATTTAAGATATCTTTAACACCATTATGACTAGTCAAAATTACAATTTTAGATATCTGAAATAAGAATGACGTGGAAGCCCCTTTGTGCTGTCCAAACAGTTGCCTGCAGAATTTTATGTTTCCTGAACAAAATTGTCAGTAAAGTAAATGCCACAAATTAGAAAGAGCTCGACAATGTTATGCGGACATAGCAAAACTTCAGAAACTACAGGATTGCTTCTAACATCTACAAAGAATATCCTGTTTATCAATTTCTGACAAACCGAATGCACTTAAAAACAGCTAAAATTGTTATTGTCAAACCATTTTCAACATGAAAGTAGCGCATTTTTAAACATCTTTTTTCGTTTTCTCTATTTTTCATTGTTTTATTAAACTTTCAAATTGATACGTAAGTCTGGGACGTTTTGACTAGACAGAATAATAATTCAAGATATCAGTGATGTCATTCTGACTAGTCGAAATGTCAATTTAAGATATCTTAAATGGAAAAGCCGAATAATTTATGATATCTCCAATTCATTTAGAGATATCTTAAAAGGAATTTTGACTAGTCAAAATTACAATTCAAGATATCTTTAATTTAGTTTTGTCTAGTCGTTATTTGCTTTTAAAATATCTATAATTTAGTTTTCACTAGTCAAAACTACATTTCTCCTATCCAAAAATACATTTAAGATATCTTGAATTATGGAGTAATTCGAGTTATCTTTAATTAGAATTATGACTAGTCAAAACTAAAATCAAGATATCTTGAATTTACTTTATGACTAGTCATAATTTAATTGAAGATATCTGAAATCTGTATTTCAGATAGTCAGTAATTCATTTAAGATATCTTGAATTGAAGTCTCCATTCAAGTCAATGGTAAATCTGACGTCATTTCGACTAGTCAGAATGTAATTAGAGATATCTCAAATATGTATTTTGTCTAGTCGAAATATAATTGGAGATATCTTAAATCGCTAAAACGTCTAGTCGTTAAACAATTTGAGATATCTGGAATGTAAGGGCGGTAAACCGAATTTATGTTAAAACGGCTTGCCATAGGTCCTCTTCCTCGTGCCTCTTCGTGCTGCTCCGTTCGACTTTGTTGTGATGTGTTGCTGCTTTATCAGACCAGTAAAATGGTTTGCCTGCAGTGCAGTTTAGCTTCCTGTGAACAATGCTGATGTTTTTGCTCAGAGGGGACGATAGGAAGCAGCCTGTCTATTACGCACAGTTCATGGGAGAAGTGATAAACTTCGTATTACAACATGGCTTGCACAGCTAATCCTTTGTCGTCTGTAGAAATTGTCACTCTGTGTCGCAACTGGATTTCCTACGAATCCTCCGCTCTTCAAATCCCCAGTTCGTCATAATGTGTCATTTTTATTAGCTATACAGCAGCCTCATTAAATAAATTAGCTAGCAACTAGCTTTATGTTGCCTTGTTTTTCCCTCAGTGTACAAACAAGTAAGATAATTAATCTGAAAGAAGTGACATAAAAGTCACATCCTGATATCTCATTTTTCCTCTTTTTTTAACAGTATAAAGTGTGCGGTACAAGGTAGCATTTTTAGATTTAAACAATTGATCTTTTGTTGAACCCATGTCCCATATTTTAGTAATTTTAAGTTCAATTTCAATTTTAGAAATGGAACAATATTAATCAACATTTACACGTAAATGCACGAGATTATAGTTTGGATGCTGATTTCCATCCCTGGTTCCTTTTTATCAGTAATAAATAAAATAATTTTAAAATAATAAATACAGGAATAACCCCCCCCCTCCCCCCCTCACACACACACACACACACACACACACACACACAATAACATTGTGGAATAAGAAACATATTGAACCATCAACTCTAGATCCTGGCCTTGTCCGCTCACTGGTGCTCATTTGAATAAAATGTTGTAATATTGGTGGAGCATAACCATAAAAAATATGTTATAAGTCAAGACAGAATCCTGATATTTTACAATGTTGTCCCAACTTAGTCATTTGTGTTTTTGGAGTATTTGGCAGCACCTATATTTCCATTAACCATAGAATTTGCGCAAATTGAAATGGCAAAAATATGTTTGCGTAACCCACATAAAATTGGGATGTCCCTTTAAGAAATGGAGGTTAGGATCTAGTTGTTCTACATAGCCAATGGGAAGTTTAGGTTCCAGTGAGTTTAAACCAATCAGAAGTCAGACTGCCGCTGCAAGCCCCGCCCTTCTTCCCTGTGTCCGCAGCATTGTGTGTAAGCGGGAGAGATCCGCGACTTCAAAAGAAACGGTTAAACTGGGCAGCGTGAGTCTGTTTTAATGGTTATAATACTGGATACAAACTAAAACGCGTTCTCAGATCTAACCCGACTTTTAAGTTGAAATTGTGAAGAAGAAGAAAAATCAACTAGGCTGGAATTGTGAAGAGAAAAGGACAACTTCACTTTTCCTGATAAACACGTTAGAGCTACTGTTGCCTCTAACGGCTAACGGTTTAACCAGTTTAGCTCTAACAGCTGCTGGACTACAGTTGAGTTCATCTCGTTTCCCTTTAAATTGAAGGTAAAAACCTAAATTACTTTATATTCCTACTTTGTTCATGATGAAAGCTCATATTATTGAGGTTAAAGCATGTAAAATATACCTTATTACACCATCTAGTGCCCCACGGCCCGGACTGAGAGCCGCTGTGTTGTTGTCCGTAACGTGTCGCATTGAGGTCGGTCAGGTTTTTTATTGTTATGCTGGATTGTTCCTGAGCTGGTTTCCTCCTGAGACGTTGATGTCCAGCTTTCCCACCTGGACTTGGACAGAACTGGATTCCTGGATTCATTCTTTTCCATTTGGAGTCCTGCTGCCCCCCGCGGTCTGGTCGGCCTGTATCACTCGCATCTTCAAGCACAGCTGGTTATGAGTGAAACCACTGACTGACATTTTCTTTTATTGTTTTCTCCTGGAATTTCTGACCTTACTTTTTGGACCAGTTTTTATTTGGAATTTTATAACAAACTGCTGCGTAGGAAATTCTCATATGAACGGTGTTGAGTTGAATTTAATTGGAACTGAAATTGATTGATCTGTTGCCTATTATTAATTAGAATTCGGATTACCAGGGTGCACCCAAAATATTTAGAACTAAGAACTAGCACTTGGCCAAGTATTGTATTTTTTTAAATATATTTTATTGTGTGTAATTTTATTTTCATAATTGTGTATCTTGTATTGTTGTTTGTTAATTGTTTAACAACTAAAGCCAGTTGTTCTTTAAATTCATTTAATAGTCTTTGTGTGTCATTTAAACACACCACCATGCTCCGATAGTCGAACCTATTGGCCCATTCATCTAATATATATATAGTACTCTTCTCATCTGCGTTACATTTGCTTAATGGAAACACGGCAAAAAGTTGTTGCGCTAAAATTAGGTGTTTTGAAATCTTTCGCACCCTCTGCAGATTCTCTATCAGCCTGAGATCAGAACTCTTGGGTGTGGGATATCCCAAAAATGCTTGTAATCGAATCTGACAGTGATATGAATAATTTATGGCTTAACTGTAAAACAGGAAAAGTTTAGTCTGATTTAATGTCAACAGTGAGTAAGAAAAAAAGCATAATGTGTCTTCTGGTGTACAGAGATATTAATCGACTTGTGCAACTTCCTGGAAACAACATCAGAGGTAGCAAGCTGTGAGTTTTTCATGACTTGTAATAAATAACACCCCCCTAGGTTTACACAACGTGTTCACCCTCACAGGCATTAATAATCCAAAATATTTTTTATTTTTTTTGACACATTTATGCTGAGACGGTTAATTTGTTCTCGCAGCCATTTACACAAACAAAATAGAGGCAAATGAAAACACTTGCACACACTGAGCAGTTTACAAACACCCCCATGGTGAAGTAGGCAAAGCGGGAATTCTGTCTCTTTGTGTATGTTAGCGACTGAATACCATATGGTCACACTTGGCGTCTTAATCTTGCAGTTTCGTACACCCACTGCCCACTGCAGTGATCTCAGCTTAGGGCTCAGGTCCATCTGTAAACGTGTTGGCACTTAAACACACACACTCTGAGGCGCACGAAAACTCAAGAAATCACACTCAGCCATTCACTTTTGGTGCCCACGCATAGTAAAACACATCTCACCCATTTCCACAGTCTGTCAAGTGTCTTCTTCCTGTTGCAGGCAAAGACGTCTGCTCGCACACACACACACACACATCAACTCTCACACACCCTCCTCGCAGACTCCTCGACCTGTTCTTGAGGAGGTTTGCGAGGTGCTAAATCACAGAGCTTACTGAGGGGGTAAAGGTAAATTTAGAGGACAGGTTGCACTTGAACACAGATGTCAATGTCAGGGTGTATTCAAGATTCTTCCTGATTTAGTCTCCCTTCTGTTCTACACATCCGTGCATGTTCTGAAGGCTTTTGTCATGAACGAGAACAGTGATAAATTAGCGAGGTTCGGGAAGACTCTGCAAGGATGATGACAGGAAGGAGAAGACGAGTACTGAGTGGGAGGGTTGATGGATGCATCAAAGGTGCAGCGAGGTGATTAAGGAGATGAAAATGCAGAGGTAGCTAGAAAGAAATGAGAGAACTGAAGAGCAAACCAACAATTTTGGTGCGGGAGGGAAGCAAGATAAGGTTTGGACAGATGCAATAATCAAACTTCTTTTTCCCATTCTGTTTTCTCTGCAGCTCAGACTGATAATCAACGCTGATCTGACAGATGGTGGAAACCCACTTGGGGAAAAAAACAACAACAAAAAAACACCTTGAGAAGTGAGGTTTACAGCTGAAAGCAAGAGATTCAAAGAGCGCCGTACCTTTTGGCAAACAAACCACCACTGATTGGGTGGGTGCAGAAGGCTGTGGGCAGCCAGCCATGGGTATGAGTGATCCAATTTCCAGCTTGCAATTAGAAACACTTAAGGTCTGTGTTCTAGCAGGCGGAAGATGTGGCTCAATACCAATAAACAACTTGGGACAGCATGACTCGCCGTCTAAGTTGAGGTCCCTTTGCCAGTGGTATCTTGGCAGGAAATGGGAAGTTTAAACCTGAAACAACTTGAAACTGTTTGCAGCAAGCAACACTTTTGTTTCCCCTCCTATATAGTATGATAGAAAATCTAATCCCTCCCAACCCTCTCCCTCTACTTTCCTGTCCGTCAAGTCTCTCCTTCCCTCGGATGTTGTGCCGACCCATAATTAAGCTCATGTTTGAAAACCCAACTCAACGCTTTGTGCGTTGCTAGCAAGCAAAAGGATTCCAACACCTTTCAGTCTTTGAAACAGTGACTACTCTTGTGAGGAATGGGTGGCCCAGTAAGGGCTCTCCTCGGTGGGTTTGGCACAACCACCTCCTCCCTGGAGGTTGGGAGTCAGATAGGTTGGCCGAGCAACAACCCACTGGACTTAAATCAAACCCTGGCATGGGGAACGGGAGGAGGCGCGAGTGCGGCAGCCATGAGTCTGGGTTTGGGTTTGGACAATTCGACCACCCAGGAGTCGGTCACCAAGTCCGTGATCAAAGAGAAGAACTGGCCGGCGCTGCTGATCCTGGTAATCATCGCACTGACGGTCGGGGGTAACATCCTGGTGATTCTGGCGGTGTCTCTGGAGAAGAAGCTGCAAAACGCCACCAACTTCTTTCTGAGGTCGCTGGCTGTGGCGGACATGCTCGTAGGCATCCTGGTCATGCCCATTTCCCTCATCAACATCCTCTACGGTGAGTAATAACTTCACTGCAATTGAGACCATATATTTAAATACATCAGGGTTTCCCCCAGTGTATAATAAGCCTGGCGGGCTGCCATTCTTTACTTGCGCCCCCACCAACCTTAGCATTGTTTGTTCATTTATTGTAAGGTTGTTTTTTTTACACTGATGGCAAAGAAAGGTTAAAGCATCTCTTTGGTCACTTCTGCTCTAGTCACATTGATGAACTTGGCATGTTATTCAAAACTTCATTGAGCAGCTTCTTTACATCATTTATTCATATGTTGTACAAAATCTAAGTGTAATATTGAGGTAGTCCCACGGTTTTTCACTAATTTTTACATCTCCGGGTTTCATCTTGTTAAAGCAGTTCTACTGTGCCCATGGAGGGCAAGTTTTTGGATTTTTCCCTCCAACATTGCACGCATGCACAAAAGTTCCAGATGTAAACACAGTACGCCTCTATTTTCTGCTTAAATACTCAAGGACTTCTGTTTAAAAAAATTCAATGCAAACAAGATAATAGTTCACAATGTGTTGTTAGTTAGATTAGAGTAATTTCAGTATAGTAAGACTTTGATTTGTTCCGGGTGGTCCTTAGCGTAGCCATCATGTGTATCCTCCATAGTGTATTCTCCATATCAAGGTCCACTGGTGTGAAAACATGAAACTAAATGTGTAAATACACATTTTTAGACTTGTGTCTTATAAAACTTGTTGTGTATTATTGAATTAATACTAACATTTAGTACCAGTATGTATGACCTGATGTTTTTTAGTATTGTTGAGGAAAACCTTAATTAACTATTAAAAAACAACTAGGCTCGGGCTTTCCTCCTGGTCCCAGGCTTTTCTCGTATCAGAAGCCGGAGCCGCGGCTGTGTGGCACAAAACAGAGGCGCACGCTACGTGTTGACGTCACAGAAGCTCAGAGTTTAATCCAATAGTGGACAGTATAACATAAGACAGAAAATTTAAAGAAACACAGTCACACATTAGTCACCTGATAGAATAAGACAGATAGAGGAAAAACGAAGACGTCTTTGGAGAAATAGTCAACCCAAAAGGAGCTAAAAATTGGCTATTTCTGGATCATTTTCTTTGTGCAAGAGGTTTTATACTAGTAGGTGTGTTCTATTCAAATAGGGTGCAACACTTCTCGACCAACCAAAAACTGTCTCTGACCCTTTTCAAATTCAGAAAATCCCTAGAGTTCCTTCAGAAATAAAAACGCGGCTTCTCCTTTTGTTTTAAATAAGTTAAAAGCAGGATGTCTCCGATCCCCTGTTGGTTTATGGCCTTTCACAAATTACTGTGAAACAGCTGGAACTTCCACTGGTGATATCCTTACATAAAAAACTAATTTGAAACCTTATACGACAATTCACTCTAGACCAAAAAGTAAAGGTCAATAAGCCAGAATAAGTTTCTAATTCCAAAACTATTATTAGACTATTTTCCATTAAATCAGGTTACCTTTTACAACTAGCATATTTTAAATATATTTTCTTAACAGTATGTAAATCCGTTTCAGTCGATACGAAGACATGGAAATTGCTCTACCAAATAGGAACATAGATCCAGATAATTCTAATTACGCCGCGATCAAACATACTTCACATGTCGAGACCTTGGTTGGGAAAGAAAACGGATGATCTCATCCTTCTCAAAAAGACTTCTTTCTTTGCGGAGACCTATTTTAATGAAAACGGATTCATGCCTATCACTCTGAGCCAATATTTAAATAATCTTCGCAGCGGATTTCTACCACAACTCTGGAGCACACACCCACTCACCAGCTGCTTGCCAGCACACTGCGACATGTGTGCTGTGATCACTTCAAAATATTTTTCCTGTGTAATTATTTCAATGACTATTGCTTGCATGAGATGCGGCACACTGTTATTTAGCGAGCAACTTGACTTTCAGAGAACGCCAGCTTGGTAATTGCGATATCATCCCAGTGATCCGCTTGTGTTCCTGCTCACGGTGTCTGGGCCAGCATTATGCATGAACACCCCCTTTTTAGTGTAATAGGATTTTAGTGTTGTGGGTTTTTTTCTGATTTTAAGAACAGAGTGGATTTCTTTGCCTCTGCAACCTCAGCTACGTATCCAGTCTTAACACCTCCAGGAAGCATGCCCTTAAATGTCACCATCACAGCAGTGATCCCTGAGCTGATAATGCGAGGAAACCTTTTTCAGTGCCGTATACAAACACATGTCAACCTTTTGCAGCTTTCGGCTTGATGGTAATCGTTGTTATTGCTGACATCGCTGCCTTCTGAGTTACTTACTTTTATGTGTCTGTCTGGTGGCTGTGGCTGATATCATGTCAGCAAATAGACTGAGACCTTCTGTAATGCTCAGTTTGGTACTTTCAGATCAATGAAGACAACTGGATCTGTCAGTGTACCTATTAAAGCGGCAGTATTTTGTAAAATTTATTTACATCACATTATGATGTTATTCCCTCATCAAAACATACCTAGAGTGTTAATTTGATTCTTTCATGCATGTTTCAGAAATCCTTTAATATCAACCGTTTAACTATGCAAAACGCGCAGTGGGACCAAGCTCCGCCTTTAAGCACAAAGCTCCTCCTCTGAGCTGCAGTTTGCAAGCCGAGGTTCCTCCTCATAAATATCCCTTCCCACTCAGTTCTTTCAGACTACTACTACTACTACTACTCCAACATATATTTATGTACTTATTGACCTGCATTTTATGAATTCTAGTGTCTGAGTTATCACTTTTGAGTCAGTTTTGAGTCACATCCCTTCAAATAATTTATTGTATTTTTCACAAATAGTATTTACGTCAACGTGGTATGGATAATACAAATATGTATTACAATGTATTTGACCGGAATCCCATAGTGTAGATGGAAATTGTTAAAAAGAAAAGCATTAAACATTTTTTTAGAACAATAAAAATCTGTGTTGTAGCTAGAGATTAAGTTGCATATTACGTGTACTTACTAGTGGAGTTTATGTTGTTTAAAGGAAGACTAGAGCAATTCTTAGTGTTGCCTTTTAAATCCTCACTTTTGGGAAAAAATGTTTCCAAAATACATGCAATTCGTAAATAGTTTAAAAAAAACTTTCCTTTTTAAATTTCATCTTCACAAAATTTGGACAAAGTTACATATTCTTGTTATTTTCTGCTATTGATCACTGGAATAACAGACTTAATTTGCTGACTTAATCATCTAATGTGTGTTTTTCAGAGAAAACAGCTTAAAGTGCTTCTTTATTTTTCTGTTCTGGCTGTGGTTGGCTAACAGCTGTCGTTATGATCACTTGACGTACAATGGAGTGATTTTTATTCCACTCAGTGAGACAACAATGTAGACTATGGTGAAAGCCACAATTTTACTCATCATGTCATTTTTTATTTTTTTTTTACAGCGTTAGAAAGGAGAAAATTTGAACCAATGAGCAAATCTTTGAGGCTAGAGACTGCTCAGGCAAAAAATATTCCATTTTGTCACCTTTCCACGTATCTCTCCACAGACGCTGGTGTAAAATCCGGCACCTCGCCATGAAGGCTGCTGCTGCAAACATTTGTTATAGAACGGTTCGCTCTCAGGAGCTCAAACCGATATTATAACAAGCTGAACAGTGTGTTTGGCTGTGTACTTCATTTTTTTTGGCCTTTTAAATCTCAGCTTGCAACCTGATTACAATCCAGCAGCAGGGTCGCTATCTCCAGCAGTCACCAGGCGAGAGGCGGGGTATACCGCTGGCAGTTCACCCAGGCTACCATAGAGGCACACGGCACAAACAATACACACACGCACACACACACCCAGGTGGAATTTAGAGAGACCAATTGACCTTACAGTCATGTTTTTGAACCATGAGAGGAAGCCGGAGCACCCAGAGAGAACCCACACACACAGAGAGAGAACATTCAAACTCCATGCACAAACACCTCAGGCTGGGATAAAATGTGAAAACTTTTAACTTTTTTTTCCCAGTTCTAACATTTTAAGTTTAGTACAGTAGTCAGATCTATAAAGTGTTATTTTTTAACAAGGTTGATGCTCACAGTACAGATAACAGATTATGATAGAATTTAGATTTATGGCCTGGAATCCGGACCAGAATTATTTTTTGGTTGATTGTCGTGTTTGGCTCAAGCTTATGTGGTGCTCTTAATAAACCTAAACTATACAAAGCACAAAGAAAAGCAAGTGAGAATGCATGATGTAAAGTTTTGTTTATCTACTTGTTATAGTGTAAATAGAGGAGTAGATATTTAACCTGTTGAGGAAATAATGTCGATATGCACATGCGGCTCCGCTCTTATCAATTATACATCCCAGAAGATTTGCACCTGACTCACTCTGAGGTTACAATAAGTGACAAAATGGAGCTGGAAGAAGTTAAACCAAAGTTTAAAAAGTTACACGGCTTTCTTAAATGGTGGTTTAAAAAAGAAAGCGGTAAGATCTTGATTAAAATATGTTGGGTTTACGTCAAGTTTGGGTGTATAATTAAAGTTAATTAGTCGCATTGGCTCTGATTTTTGCTAGGCCCAATCTAAACTCTAAACTACAACACTGTCCTTAGCAGTTCTTTTAAATTTGCCATTTTAAATGTCTGAAACAGGTCAGTCATTAAAAGCCACTATAATGTAGATCCACACATATAAGCGTTCTCACCTTTGCATTTCTCTTCAGTTTGCCCTCAAGCTCTTTTGTATCCAGAACACAATTTGTCCAAACTTCAATATCCAGCCATCGCTCCTTGGCTGTTGGGCATCCCTCAGGAATACTAAGCAGGTCAGCAAGGGTTGATTGCTGCTTAATGGGCCGCGTATGGTCAACAGACACCCCAGCTCCCTCACACTGGGTTTGTTTTGTCGGTTCAAACTGCAGCTACTGATTGCTCACAGTGGTAATCAGTGTTTCACACAAACAAACACACAGTGGGGGGGGCGGGGGGGGGGGGGGGGTGACAACAAAAACAACAACAAAAAATCCAGAACACAAACACCGACAGGTCTGTCTTTCTGCTCCACAAACGGATTCCATTACAGACAGAGACGGGTAATCAGTCCCGCTCTCGATTCATTTCTACGCATATCACGAAAAGAGCTGTTGGTCTTTGCAGAGACGCCCGCACCGAACGCTCACACACACTTGAATGGAGCTCAGATCTATACTTGGAGTGTTATCCATCAGGCTGCGAGTTGACTGCGTTGATCAATGAGGCTGGCTGAAAGATAGAGCCGACATTCACACACTCCTCACACACACACACACTCGTCTCTGACATCATTTAACTGACTGAATTGTTCTGACTGTGGTAGCAATAATGATTATAATGATAGCAATCACAATAAAGCACATTGCAGATGGTAATGCAGTCCTTTTTATTTTATCTCTCATGTATAGAAGGACTCCACAGAGTATGAACAAGATTTCTATCGCCTCTTACCGTACGTGTTGTGGCAACAAAAACTTTTTATCTTTGTGTCGACGCATGACTCAGTTTGCACATAAAGTCAAGAGAGTAATAGGTGTGAATTTTCTCTAGTTTAATGCAGGTTAGGTTAGGTAGAACTTTGTGTTGGGTTGGGTCTCAAAAATGCAAGAATCTGTAATGGCGCTTTCAAGATTCAGTGAGGCCTAAAGATCATAAATGTTTCCTGTCAGAATGGGACACAGTGAAAACTGGCACATGCTTTTCTTTGCAGTTGATACATCAACCTTTACTTGGTTTCTGAAAATAAATCTGAAATGCTGCTGCCTGAGTCCAAACCAACACCAAGAAAACTGATCATATCACACTGGTTCCTAAATCCCCGCACATCTTTCTCGTGTGTCAGAGTATTTAAAAGTTCTGCCGTTGGTTCGTAAGTCAAGTCTGAACCACACAGACTCCTCAGGTTTGACCTGCTCAGTCACTGAGTGAGTTGGACATAAAATATACCTAAATGTTCATTAATATGAGCAAGGGAAATCGTCTTTTCGCCTGAATACCGCAGCTAGGAATAATGGAATAGAACTCCGGTTCTATTTTGTTGGTTTTGTCTGCAGTCGTTGTTATTGCCACTTTTGGGGGTACAACCGATCAAAAGGAAAATGCCTGACGTTCCTAAATGGCAGTAAATAACGTCAAGCAGCATTCAGACTTTTTATTGCAGCTTCCCGAAAGTCCACAAATCCCTAACTACAAATAGACTGAGATTCACCATATTCACAATGTGCAATTTAACCTCTTGTACTTGGAATATAAACTGTTACAGCCCCATGTCTAAACCACGATTAATCAATAAATTTGCCAAGAGGGTAAATGACAGAATGACGTTTGAACAAACAAGCTGCTCTGACAGTATTTACCAACAAAAGATTAGTCATATCTCACCTGAAGCTCAAATGAACACACAAACAAAACTCTGTCATTCTTTAACGCACAATTATTGTTTTCGGACTGGAAAGATAAACCAGCAAGCCTATCGTAGAAAACAATAAATAAAATAAGACACAAAGAAGATAAAATAATAGATTTAGTTGAGGCAACATAGTGGAAAAAAAAGCAAACAAAAAAAACATTGAGTGACCTTCATGGTGCAGTCCAGTTTATCACTGGATGCTTATCTTAACAAGTAAGATTTATCAGTAAGACATGCTAATGCATTTTTCCTGTGACTGCAGATTATTTATAGGGCCTTATAAAAGTATTCAAATCCAGTGAATCCTTCCACACTTCTCCATGTTAGAAGCAAACACTTCCATGTAAATGTATTTGAAGTTGATGTGGCAAACATAAAGACGTGCACGATTGTGAAGTCAAAAGAACATATTACATGGTTTTATTTTATTTTATTTTTACTAATTTTCTAGTCGTTTACTAAAGCCACTTTACCTCAATAAGCCCAAATAAAATCCAGTGCTATCAGAGTTCACTCAATAGCAAGGAAACCAAAGAAAATAGCAGCACGGTTTAAAGCAGCGTTGGATTGTGAAATAATATCTTTGAACGTCTTACAGAGTAAACAGTCATCCATCACCCAAACCTTGAAGAATCCAAACTCCAATTACAAGTTACTGTAACCGGGAGAGTCGGGACAATTCCCAGTGGGCCGCTTCACTGACAGTTCGGTTGGTGTTGGAGAACAATAATAACAGCAAAATATGTGGCTTAACAGTGCTATTTTCTCTCATTCGATCCCTTTAAGAGACAGCACCAACTGTTTGAGAGCTACCGTTTGACCCCTGAAAAGCTCACAGTGGGTTGAGTCCACGCCAGCTGCGCATATCTATCAAATGTCAGGCAAAGTAGAGAAGTAGGCGAAGCTGCTGACGAGTGAGTAAAAGATGGATGGGAAAAGACCAGATGGTGCTGGAAAAGCCAGGTCAAAGAAAGGAAAAACATTAGTGGAGGACGCTGCCAACTGTGTATAGCAAATTATTATTATTTTTTTTTCTCAAAAAGAAAGTAAGAGGCAACTGCAAATGGGAGATATGACATTAGGTACAATTGATCATTTAACAAGTATACTGACACAATTCAACTTTTTCACAGATGCATATGATTTTTGCTAACTTTTTTTTTTGTGATTTTTTTTCTTGCCTCATTTTTGCTTGATGTTTAATATTGGAAAAAATGTCTTTACTTTCAGTTTTACTCTAACAATGAATTAAAAGTGAAGATGTTGCACTTTTAGCTTCAGTCAAATCCTCATGGGATCACAGTTTTCATTTGTTATTTAAGGGGTTTCTTGTGCTCACTTAATATATTATCCTTAATATGTTACACAATTTAATATGTCCTGTTTTTGTTTCATTCTTTTTTTCTGTGGCTTAATGTAAAAGCATTTAAACAACACCAGGACATAGACTGCTAACATACAACCTGAGCTACAACCGAATGGTTTAATGTTTGAATTAGATTAAGTTTTGGTAAAACTTGGGATTTTGGTTAGAGGTATTTCACAGAAGAAAATATTAAAAAATGTCTGTCTCTAGATATGCAAAGTCATTAAAGACCTACCATGAAATTCAGGGAACAAGACAAACATTAGGTTTAAAATATACAATAGTTAAAAAAAAAACTATGAGCTTGCTAAAAGCACTTGGTGTCTCTCTGCTATTTTGTCCCTGAACAAAACCTGTAGGGACAGCACACTATTCCGTCTTATTTACCTTCACAGGAGACACCTTGTAGTTCAGAACCCTTTAATCAAATTGTGAATATTAGATTTGTCCCGTGTGATGTATGTTCATTCTTACGCAGGAAAGGTTAACCATCCTTGAATAAGAAGACGAATGACAAAATGACAGGCCGGATTATTTTCATCAGAGGTGACCTCACCGGTTTTATACAATCCTTACAACCGTTTCCTTCTGTATAAAAGTCACAAATCGTCACCATTTTCTTTGCCTTTTCGTCGTGGTAAATAATTAGCTGTAATTGATTGATTTCTTTAACATTTTTGTTGCATTGCATTTCTCTGATATAACCAGTGTCAATACATCAACGTCAGTCGTTGATTTTAAGCAGTAGACCTGTATTAATTTTCAACCTCATGAACTAGTCGAAGGGGCAAAAACACAACAGATCTGCTGTGGGTACATTTTGGATTCGACCCACAAACTGTGGTGCCAAAAACAATGATAATATCCATCCATCTACTCACTAAACTGAATTAATGTTGCGGGCTTGCACAGAGGCTGTTGCCCATTTCCAGCAGTTAACGGGCAGAAGACGGGGTAAATGTCACTGTGTTCCCCAGCAATCACAAGGCTACTATGCTGAAGGGAAATCTAGAATCTTTAATTAACCTAATATGTGTGTCCTTGGACTGCGGGCATAAGCCAACATATCCAGACGGCATCCTACCACGCACCAGTAGGTAACAGGTAAATTCCACTCAGCATTGAACCTGGCTGAGGTTTTGACCACATACCTTCTTATAATTGGCCAATGTGATAAATAATGACTCATAGTGCAGCCCCACATATCATTAAAACTGCACTTTTACAAAAATGTTTTTTCCCCCGTATTTGTTAAAACTGTCATGTCGAGACAGTATGAGACAGATAACCTGTGAAAATATCAAGCTCCTTCACGTCCTCCCAGTGCTACTTTTGTCGTCTGTAAAAATGCTGCGCTCCTGATCCAAAACAACCAATCAGAGCCAGGAGGAGGGTCTTAGCACTGTCAATCAACCTTCTGCATTGGCTTTCATGGTAGGCTATGTTGTAGTGAACCAGCTGCAGTGTAGCAGAGCAAGTGAGGGAGGGAGCGAGAGGGATCGACAGCGCTAAGATCCTCCTCCTTACTCTGATTGGTTGATTCTGACTGAGTGGTGTATTTCTGCAGGTAGCACTGGGAGCACTGGGAGTGGGAGAAGACAGAGGGGCTCGACTTCTTCACAGTTTATCTTATAATGTCATGGCATAATGATTATTTTAACAAACTTAAAAAACTCATATTTTTTATATTTACTGCAGTTTGAATCTGAAATTATATCTGAATGAACACCCATCACATCCACAGCCATCTGTAAAGAACAAACCATGAGATTATTTAGAAACTCTCAAACTATAAAATAAAAATCTTATTATTTTTTTCTTTTTGGCTCCAAGCAAAGAGCAAGTTGAAGGAGATCACAGTCATAAATCTCAATGCAAAAAGCATTATGGATACCATTAGCGTTAGCGAAGAGGGAAAGAAAGACCTTGGCACGTGTTCTGTGCCGAGATTGTTATTCTAGAAGAACAGGTTTGGAGAAGAAAAGCAAAAGAGAACTAAGGAAAAACAAAAAAGAAGGGATAAAAGCACATTTAAAAGAAATCTGTTAAAGAGCTTTGGAATAGCAGGAACAAGTCCTGTTTGATACTTAGGTCAAAAGAGGGAAAGAAACGTTTCCCACCTCAGATTTCAATAGTATGTTCTCCATTTTTGTTTATTGGAACACAATTATCAGCAAAATCTTAATGAGCCATTTTAGCAAAGATAGTAGTTGGATAGCACTCTGCATCTAAAGTGCACTTACTCAGGAACGTGAAGCTATGCAAATACAAGTCTTTAAAGTCCTGTGCCTGCACACACAATGACTACATTGTGACTCGCCTCTGTTAATGAACCAATAAACCCACAATGAAACTGGCAAAAGTGACAATAAACTAAAATTTAGTGAAAATGAACCAACAAATTTCAGACATTCCTTTTGAATTGTTGTTCAACAGAATCTTTGAAGATCAAACTAATGAAACAGGTTTGGGGAAAAATGATGGTACCTGTAACGTAAGATTTGCTGCCCAACCTTTAAAGGCAACCAGATGATTTCCATACCTACCAGTGAGATTTCTGCACTTGTCCACAGGTTGGTTGGCCCGCTCCTTCTGGAGACACTACTCCAGTCGGTTTAAAAGGAGGGTGTCTTCTCCAGACGTTGTGTTTCAGCTCCATCCATAGATGCTTAATAGGATTCAGATCAGATCTTGTAGAAGACCAGTTCAGAATCATCCAAAATTTGCTCTGATCCACTCTTGGGTGTTTCTAACTATGTTTTTGAGTCATTATCCTGAAGGAAGTCTCACAATAAGCAAATGAAGACCAAGCTTTTCCAACACTAAGCCGCACATTTTTCTCCAGAAACCCTTCACAGTCTTGAAATTTCATTATGCCTTGGACAGATTCAAAGCACCCTGTGCTAGATGAAGCAAAGTAGCCCCAGAACATAACAGAACCTCATCCAACATAGAGCTGATAAGCCTTGCCAAAAACTTCCAGTTTTGTCTCATCTGTCTGGAGGACATTCTCTCAGTATCTTTGTGGCTTGTCAATGGGCATTGTGGCAAGTTCCAGTCTTGTTTTTTTAATGCTCTCCAATATCCCGTTCCTAAGGTTTGGACCTAACAACTTCCAGAACCAAAAAAATTAAAAATCTGATGAATCTTAAACCCTGATATTGCTTAACCATCATAAAGGGGGTGAGTGGTTTGAGGTTAACATCACACTCCACCCAAGACCTGTCGCCATAAGAAAGTAGCCTTGTGACTTTGCCAACTGGATTCTTAATTTCCCCTAGAGAGCCTCACCAGAATCCCACACAGATCAACCACATTGTGGAACATTGTTGGTATCATAGCACAGTCTTAATTATGTGTAAAATAATAGCGTATGCACTGGATGAAAAACTTGTACAATCAAAGATGCTAGAAACTACAAACTACAGATCAGGTAAAACGTTTACAAACTGCTACCTCATAAATCCTCAAGTGATGTTTAAAGGTGTACATAAGCTGCAACAAACTGCCATCTTAGGGTGCTTAATTGTCATGAGCCCCTTAAACTGCTTTTGAGTATTTATGAAGGCACTATCAAGGGGGTGGATGTGACTTTTCACAAAAGAGACATAGTGCAGATGAAATCTCACGGCCCGGTACATGACATCCCATTAAAAACTGAGACAATTATTGCAAAGAAATTATTTCAAACATCATTACGTTCCCATTAGGAGCTTTTAGTGCCTAAGTTATAATCACTGAGTTAATTAATTCATTACAAAACATAAAACAAAATCCACCAACCTCCAAAATTACAGCTAAATGCTGCAACCAACTGTGTCTTCTCTGCTTGTGTAAAGCATTGATTATTGATGGGAGTAATTGCCATACACAAGTAATGGTCAAAAATAAAGGGAAAGTACTATTACAACTATTACACAGTTAGAATATTGTACAGTTAAGAGTATTGCACATTTTCCATAAAGGTGCAAGACTCATGAACCTTTTTCTCACTGATGGTAAAAATAAGCTACATTAACATAACCGTTAGGGTAGTGTACAGCTTATTGTAGCACATTTAGTCATTTTGTTTCAGTCTGAATGACGCCGGGAAGAAGCCATTAAAAAGCGTGTTCTGTGAATGATGCTGTCTTCGTTAAGAAACTAACTTAATGCTAGATGACTATCAACACTTTCAAGTAGAATTCTCGTAACAATCTCTGGGCTTCTACTTTAATCTTTATTCAGTTTTGTCTTAGAGGAACTGTGATATGGATCGGTGACTCAATGTTTGCCAAGATGAACCTGAATGCAACGCTTGTGTTTTCAGCACCTTCCTTATTTTACGTTTCTTTCTCAAGTTTTTAATGTTGCAACTATAAACTTACTTGGATTTTATTTTGATTTTAAGTAATAAAAGTAGCTGAAGAAGTGAGAATTTGATTAACTGTTTTGAAAATTATTTAAAGGTAAAATTTGGAAAGGGCGCTGGCTCCGCTCTGCTCCGCTCCTATCTGCCACACATCCCAAATGATTTGCACCTGAGTCACCCTCCGGTTGCAACAAGCAACAAAATAGAGCAGAAAGATGCTAAACGAAAGCTAAAAATGGGAGAAGTTACACTGCTTACTTAAATGGTGGTCTAAAATGTTGGGTTTACTTTGAACTGGGACAATAAATAAGTTTAATTAGTTGGGTTGGATCTGGCTCGGGTACATTGTGTATGGACTTGGGTCAGGATGGATATTTTTAGGCTCAATCTAAAGTCTACTACTTACTCTGATATCCTTAGATAAAATCTAATTCAACAAGTCACCTTCACAAGTAAACTAATTATCTTACAGGGGGGTTAAATTATTAAACTATATCCAATGCAGGGTTTCCCCCAGAAAACTTGCTAAGCCCAGTGGTCGGGGCTTCGAGGCGGTCCACCATGTTTTTGTATTAAAAGATGTTAAGTTGACAGGAAATGCAAAAGTATTAATGTGTAATTATATTTTACGGTAAAACAGGGGCCCCATAAACACTAATATTTTAAAACAGACCACAGATACATAAATGTAACACTTGTTTATTGAGATTATCAATGCTGTTAAATTTTATTCAATTGTATAGACATGCATAAATTAAAAGATTTTAAATTGTTTAACATTTAGATCAAAGATTTTGAGGAGTTGGCAAGTTTACTTTGTAAAACTTAAAAGAACAATATTCATAGTTAGATTGTTTTGTTACCATAGCAACAATCTGATGCTGGGAGTTTAATCTTTACAAATACCTTTTTAGGCTGCCCAATTAAACTACTCCCTTCTCCCATATTTCACTAAATCTAAAACAGAAGCTGTTAGAGGTGCTGATATTTTTAGGAACAAAAGGGGCTCCTAAATCAGATTCTGCTCCAGGCCTCATACAGCCTTGGAAAGGGCCCTGTAATCTGCTGCACTAGCAGAGATGTGCAACAAATGGGAGATTTAATTCAATGCTGCTAATGTGGCTTTAGTAGCTTTTTCATTTCGTGTCTGTTGAGTTTTTAATAATCGTCACAGAGACTATTCTGGTTGGTCGAGTTTATGGGACGAGTTTCTCAGATCTCCGTGTGGCCGCGTATTAACTCTAAGTAGACAATGCATTTCAAATGGTTTGATGCATCGTGTAACTGGAAAAATAATACTAAAAATAATAATAAAATAATATAAAATTAGCGTGATGTGTTATAGACCGGAGGGCGCGAAAGCTGAACCTGCATGATCAGGTTAGCGCTGCTTGTTATCCACAAACGCTCTGGCCAAACGGGACCACAGACATAAACTTTACAGAGAAAACAGAAACAGAGCCACACGCTGGGCAACGTGTTGAGATGTATATAATTGTTGGTTTACAAAGATAAAGCATTCTCACCACTCCACAAGTCGACCTCTGAATTCCCTACAAGTTATTCCTGCGGTTCACATAAAGCTGCGCAAACAGAGCTAACACGGCGGGTTTTAAACTCTTAACTAGAGTTCTCCAAAGGATCATAATTCCTCACAGTAGGTTGATGTAAATATCCACACAGGTCAGCCTGTGTCCAGTTTGAGTGAAAGGAGCCGCGCGCAATCCCGCTGAGGTAAAGCAGCGGCAGCGTGCGAGGCAAAGCGCAGAGGCGCCAGCGGTGTGATTGGTCCACGAACCGTCAGGTTTAAATGCATAAACTACACAGTCCAGTCACATTAATGTGACCACCACGTACTTTCCACTTCAGAGTTAAATAACCAATCACAGAAGGCAGGTGGCAGCACAGTGCAGTTGAGCGTATATAAAGGGTGTGTGTGGGCTTCGGAAAACATTTCAATCGTTGGCGTAATGCAGAAACGAAGCGATTTATCCGACGTCCAAAAGGGCATGATCATTGGCTTTCGGGCCAAGGGTGGAAGCATTTCCGAAACGGCTGAGTTTGTGAACTGTTCGCGTGCCGCCGTGGTAAAAGTGTACCGTGCATGGCAAAATGGGACTGTCCAAAATCAACGACGTGGCAAATGTGGTGCACCACGGGCCATAGATGACAGAGGCGAACGACGGTTGCGGAGATGCGTTCGGGCAGATAGACGGGCTACCGTTGAGCAACTGACCACTAAAATGAACCAAGGGGCTACCACAAGTGTCTCCCAAACCACTATTCAGCGAACATTGCTGCGTCTGGGCCTCCGAAGCAGACGCCTGGTTCGTGCACCTATGCTGACTGGTGTTCATCGACGACGAAGGCTAGAATTTGCACGCCAGTACAGCAGCTGGACGTCCACTGAGTGGCGACAGGTAGCGTTTTCAGATGAATCGCGTTTTATGCTCCATCGGACAGATGGACGTTGGCGTATAAGGCGTGAAACCTCTGAAAGGAACCACCCTGCAACCATTGCAGGAACGGTCCAAGCTGGAGGCGGGAGCATTATGGTCTGGGGAATGTTTTCCTGGCATTCTCTGGGTTCACTGATTATTGTGGAAGGCACGATGGATCAATACAAGTACGCATCTGTCCTTGCGGACCATGTCCACCCCTACATGCGCATTGTTTTTCCTCAGGATGATGGCATCTTCCAGCAGGACAATGCGAGGTGCCATACAGCTGCCAGTGTACGTGCGTGGTTCGAAGAGCACCAGGATGAGTTTACCGTCCTCCCCTGGCCAGCAAACTCACCTGACTTAAACCCAATCGAGCATCTGTGGGACCATCTCGATCGAGTTGTTCGCGCCATGGATCCTCAACCGCGTAATCTAGCGCAGCTGGCCACGGCATTAGAGTCGGCATGGCTCAACATCCCAGAGAAGACCTTCAGGGACCTAAGTGACTCTCTTCCTGCACGTCTCGTAGCAGTTCGCTCTGCGAAAGGTGGTTATTCTGGCTTTTGACAGATGGTCACATTAATGTGACTGGACTGTGTATAAACCTGTCTATTATCAACCTATCCTTTAGGAATAAATCTGCTCTGCTAGTGAAATGCTAAGACAAAAGAGACGCTTGCAGCCCGGGTTTAAAAAAAGCTTATCCACTTATCATGGTGGGGGAGCAAGTAAAGCCTGGTGGCCCGCCAGGCTTATAATAAACTCTGAGAAACCCTGGTGAGGTTTACAAAATGTGAAAAAGTCCAAATTTAGATTGAGCCAGCAGCTCCACTCCTCCTGTTTTTTGGTGTGTGTGCGTGTGTGTCCCTCAGTGCCTCCAACATGTCTTTGACCTCTAAAAACTTACGCAAGCTGCCACCCACTTGGAATACGAGCGTATGATGAATCATTGTGAACGCATCACATTTTTTTTGTCCCTGCGATCAGAACTGAAATTAAGCAAATATCCAAAAGTCTTTGGCTGCAGGTTTTGTTCTCTCCAAAGAGAGGAATGTTTTGTCAAAGCAGCTGGAAGGACACAGGGAGGCAGACTCTTCAGATCCTCTAAAAAAGAGTCAAGGTGAACAGATTCTGTCAACGTCGCTTACATAAATCCACTCGACTTGACTCGCGTTTGTAAGCGCATCTGATCGGAGAGGGTTGAAATTTGAGTCACGACGATGAATGTTAAAGCATATTAAAGCCACATTCAACATGGAGACACTGATATTAATTTGAGACATGATTAAGTGTGGGGTGGTGGGGGGCAGGGTTGTGACGGATACAACATGAGCCAGAGTACTAAAAAAGACAAATGTAATATGCTCGACTGAAGCTGTGACGGTGATTATGGAACATTCACGCTTGGAGCAATTTAATCATATGCGGTTCATTTTAGGTGACTTTTAACCACCTTTTTACCTTCAACATTTGCAGCTTTTAATTTTTCCTACAGGTATAAAAACTAATACCAAGCTAGCTCACCTGTCAGCATGCCTGTTGAGCTAATTAATTTCCCTCAAATTGGGCGGGGGATGATTTAATTCTCTCTTGGTTTGTCTCAGATGACAGGCACGGTGCTGGTTTTTTGTTTCCTCAGTTACTGTACTTTAGTTGTTTTGTTTGTTTTGCCAGTGACCCCGTGGTTCAGGGCTCTTGTACAATCCTGGAGAAGGATTTTCAATCTCTGTGACCCAGTCTGCTCACCCTGTAGAGAAGTGACCTCACATCCAAATTAGTTTGTGTATCACATCCTGGAACTCTGACTTTTGGTGTTCCTCACAAGGAAAGGGGCACAGAAAACTCGGCTGTAGAAGGGAATGTAGAGGAGTTGTTTACCGACCCATCCCTAATCACACTGCCTTATAGAAATATTTAGATGCACTGATAAAACGTGCGTGACCAATCATCTTACAAAACTGCTGCCTCCCGGAAAACTAACAAGGCGCCAATAATGACCAGTAAGCCTTGCACATACTTGATGAAACCCTTCAGCGTTTGATTACCCCTTAAGACAGAAATATACGTTCAAGTCACGCTTAGTTGTATAGCACATTTCAGCACCAAGGCATTTCAAACTCCATTTCTTCTTAAAAATATCATGCCATTAGGGTGTGCTGTGGTGGTGCAGGGGTTAAGCACAACCCACATATGGAGTCCTTAGTCCTCAACATGGCTGTCACAGGTTCAAGTCCCGGCCTGGCGACCCCTGCCGCATGTCCTCCCCCTCTCCCGTTACCCACCTTCCTGTCAACCAACGTTCAAATAAAGACCAGTAGAGCCAATAAAAATGTAAAAAAAATCATGCAGTTATTTCAGTCACGATAACACATTTTTCTGGATGATAAATTGTCCTAGAAGTTATTGGGATAAACGATAATTTTGTTTTGAGACCATTTTAAAGCAATATTATGATAATGACATAATGAGAACAAATTCTCAAATATCAATAAACTTTAAATTCTAATGAGCACTTAACAGTGGAACTGTAAGTGATATTTAAATATTAAAATAAATAAACAAAACAAATAAAATTAATTCCGAAGTTTCTGCAAACAAAATTGTTCTTCATAAAAAGGGGTTTAGACCAAAGCACACAGAGTGAAAACTTTTGTCAGCCCGTTATTTGGTAGAAGAAGAGATAAAAAACAATAAATACTGAAAATGGAAAATATTGAGGCTGCACAGTGGCGCAGTTGGTAGAGCGGTTGCCTTGCAGCAAGAAGGTTCTGGGTTCAATTCCCGGCCCCACCCCCTCTGCATGGAGTCTGCATGTTCTCCCTGTGTATGCATGGGTTTTCTCCGGGTACTCCAGTTTCCTCCCACAGTCCAAAAACATGACTGTTAGGTTAATTGGTCTCTCCAAATTGTCCCTAGGTGTGAGTGTGTGTGTGCATGGTTGTTTGTCCTATGTGTCTCTGTGTTGCCCTGCAACAGACTGGCGACCTGTCCAGAGTGAACCCCGCCTCTCGCCCGGAACGTTAGCTGGAGATAGGCACCAGCAACCCTCCCGACCCCACCAAGGGACAAGGGTGTCAAGAAAATGGATGGATGGAAAATATTGAACCCATTTTAATTTATCACGCAATAAATAGATTGGTTGCTTATTGCGACAGACCTACATACCGATTCACCAAATGCAAAACAAGCACTTAACTTTATATTGCCATGGTTAAAATCATTAATACACTTCAAATTTGTTGATCAGTATTCCAGTTACTACTGGGTTTATAACCTTGGTTTAAAGGAACTCACATTTCGGCTATTTTGCAGATTTCCAGATTATTGGAGCATAAATGTTTTTCAGGTGATAGAAGGCCGACTTTGTCTATATGTGTCGCAGAATATCTCTAACTGAAGCTGTACTCAAGATTGTACCTCTTTATGTCCAAAAATGGTAACTTTAGGTTAAATCTTATAATAGAAAGGGGAAAAAACTAGGATTTTTATTACAACCAAAATTTTTTAAATAATTAGCTGGGATTTTATGTGATAACCCAACTAAACTTTGCTGTGATATCAAGTGTCCTGAGCTAATTTTTGCGTGCTTTCAGTATACTCGATGATGATTTAATTTTTTATAGCTTCTGTATGATAAAACAGATGCAGAAGGCACATAAACCTGTGTATATGTTGAAAGTTTTTCTTTTTCTTTTTTGGGGAATCACTTGTGTCCTGTTTGTCGTTGCGTCGTGAACATTTAGTGCCTAAAATCTATATTTACAATTTTTCCCCCACTGTAATTAACTTTAAATAATGAAGGTACTTAGAGCCTCTCCTCGGAGTATCTAAACCCTTAATAGTGAATGAAGCTTGAGAAGCTCGACTCAGCTGTATCTCAGAACAGACTGGCTGTAATGAAATACCTTCTTTCCTCCTATTAAAGTCCACAGCATCGACTGCGTTGCGTTTGTGGGGAAAGACACAGCAAGGAAATCAGAATATTTCATCAGTTGGGAATACATAATGATCCCCCCTCTCCTACCTGTTGCTGTTCTTCCAGACTATGCCTGGCCTCTACCCAGCGCCCTTTGCCCAATCTGGATCTACCTGGACGTGCTGTTCTCCACCGCCTCCATCATGCACCTGTGCGCCATCTCCCTGGACCGATACGTCGCCATCCGCAACCCCATTGAGCACAGCCGCTTCAACTCCAGAACCAAAGCCATGATGAAGATCGCCGCGGTCTGGACCATTTCTATAGGTCAGCACACCTCATATTTGACATTCGAGGCGAAAAAATTGCACGTATGTCTAAAGGCTATAAACCACCAGAAGGTAAACTGCTGATACGACTTTAGTTTTCTTGTTGCTTTGACTCAGTTAAAAATATTTTTTTTTAAAGTTGGTGTAACTTATTTAAGTTTCTACATTAAGTTGACTTAACATAAAATTGTTCTTTTTTATAGTATTACATTGACCCATCTTAATACGTTTTGACAAATGTTAAGCTTATTGACTCTAAATTTCTCTGTTGTTTATTTTTTCACTCAATTTTTTTTTTACAACTTTATATTTTTCTTTGTTTTGTTATAAATCATGTTAGTGAGTCTAAATGGAAAACATCAAGTCTGATGGAAATTATTTTATCCAAGTGAGGAACTTTTTCAAAATTCACACAATTTTAAACATGTTTGCAAAAAGATAATTTCTAACATTAGATAGTTAGTTCATGCCTTCAGATAGGTTTTTATTTTTTGAAGGAAATAATAAAAATAGGAAATATAATTGCATTATATTTTAGAACTATAATTACTGAAAAGAAAAAAAAATAACGTGTAACTGAACCGTTTGCAGCTTAATCTGGTAGATTACACAGAATCAATAAAAGACTCATGTTTGTGTCGGTAGGAAGAAATCCATTGATTTTTTTTCTTTTCTTTTTGTTAAGAGACGCTGATGACCCTCCCTCCCACTGCGTCACTGTGTGAAACTATCACAGCAGACCGCCTCCCTGCTCCTGTTTGTCAGACCAAATGAGCTGAAACAATTAAAGCTGACAAACAGGCGAGGGGCGCAGGGGAGCTGGTCTTTGGAGACCGAAAAGAGGCTTAAAGGGTTCTTCTACTGAACCGCAAAGAGACTCTGTTTGGTGTTACCACACAAACCAAGATTGTTCTAAAACATCATTTTCAGCCTCATTGCTGATATAAAGGAAGCCGATTATCTAATGAACTTGCTTGACAACTTCTTTTATCCCATTGTGTTGAAATCAATTACAAATACCACTGAGTGAGAACGAAACACAAGCAGGAGAATCCAAATGGCCTCATTTTGTGTTCAAACTCCAAACATACACGACACTCACTTGCTCTGGCAAAAAAAAACTTTCTGTGACATTTATATCTAAATTTTGTGTAGTGATTTCCAAATGTATGGTGGCCAAGAACTGGTTTGAGATAAAAAGTAAACCTTGAAGAATTTGAAGAAATACACAAAAATTAAAGAGTCAAGTACATTTTTGCCACATGGAAAGCTGACATTTCTGTCTGTTTTTCTTTGTAAATCAGCTCAAGTCCAAGTAAAATCTGATTTAAATCTTGTGGTAATGTCAATTTTGAAGTCTAGATTCCCTATTTGAGTCTTCTCTCCACCCTTATTTAATAAAATTTTGGTAAAATTGTGATAAAATTATTAAATTTTGAATCAGTGATTTATAAGACATTCTGTATTTCAAGATTTTAAAAAAATGAAACCAAATCTTTTATTATCTTAATATTCCTGTCTTTCTTTTCCTGAGCTTTTCATGAAAAGCTAAAAAAGTAAAAGTTTGACTGCTTTCACAATGAATTGCCCACTTGAACTTTTAGTTACTACATCAAAGCCTATTCTTTCATTTGCCCATTTTAACATCAGACAAATAATGTTTATGGTTTACGTTTATTTCTTTTTGTATGTTTTTTTTTTTCCAGATCTAAAATGTGGCATGAAAAAAAGCCATAAAACAATTACATTTTGTTATAGATGCCAGTATGTATTGTGAAGACTTGTTTTTGTGAACAAACCCTTAGCAGGTCTTTCAGGATTTGTTCCAAATCCAGATTTGTGTTTTCCACCTTCATCTTCATCTTCATGTGTTTGTTTTTGTTTGTCTGCTGGTATCAAATTCACTGACTTCTAATGAGCTGTGTTAATTTTGAACTGGTTCATGACTTGCCTCTCTAAAACAGTGGGAACAGTCAGTGCGTTAAATCAAAGCATTGTGCAGCAGACTGCCATGGGTGGGGCTGATTTGCATCATTTGATTTCCTTTTTCTTTTTCCAGAAGTAATCTATAAAGAATGGAAACCGACTTACCTTCAGGGTTTGTGTTTTATATGGTTATGCTAATCCAAAAGTGGAAATTCAGCCCTCAAAGTCGAGTTTGAGAGACTAATGTTTCATTTCACGGATGCAAAAAAAAGTTTTATCATTAGGCACCCGTTCAAATTATCAGTGAAAACAGTCCAGTCAAGCTATGAAATCTCTGACAGCGCTCTCACACATTGGACTTTATAATCCCTTCTGAGTCAAGCGAGATTCGTATTCGATAGTATCCGTTTCTTTTGATCCGTTTCATGTTTTATCATCTTACAAACTTTAATGTATTTTATTTCTGTTTTTAACGTGATAGACCAACTCAAAGTGGTGCATAATTGTTAACTTTAAAGGAAAGTGCACAATTTTCAAAATGATTTAGAAACAGAGCTCTGAAAGGTGTCACATTCATTTTGGTTCATTCCCTTTCCCAACCATCTTCCCATCAATTCAATTTCCTAGGCCCTGCTGAAGAAATGAAGACACAATGCTTCTACCATGCACAGAGTTTCCCATGTTGGCCACAAAGTTCAATTTTTGTTCACCTGTTTGTGGTTTTCTCCTACATAACTTGAGGCGATGCTTTTTGTCAACACTGGCTTTCTTTTGCTTCCCTTGCACAAAGACCCATAAAGCAGAATTGCCTCATAAAGCAATTCTGCTTGATTCTCATCTCCTTTCAATGCTCTGTCTGGGATTTCTCCCATTGAGCTCAATTTCTCTAGTTGAATTGTAAACAGGCCAATCAGCGAACAAAGGGAGGATTGTTGTTCATTTTCTGTACATAGTTTTAGCAATGTCAGCGGAGGAAGTGAACAAAGCCGTTTGTTCACCACGCTTCCAAATATAGAGCAATTAAAATTGGAGCTTGTGAAAATTTTAGTGGGGTATTTCTAGGTAAAATTTGCTGTTTTGTAATTAGTTTTTTTTCTGGACAAACTTTTAAAATTTTTTAAAAATGTGTAAGTTTGACTTTAGTATCAAATTTGAATATTTTTGTTCTTTAACAAAGGTGTGTTGTTATAAAGACTGTAGACTCTCTCCTGAATGTGAACTTGGAGAAACTTAAAGAGCATCAGTAAGCGGCTCACAGCTCACTTTGTTTGGTGCCCTTATCATTGGGAGGGACGCCTCTTCCTCCATTTCTCTATTTTCCTTCTGCCTCGGTTGCGTTTGGGTCAGCCAGAGGGTACGTAGTCATCAACCCGCCTGTGTCTGCCATGAGCCAGAGGAAAGGAGAAGACGCCGAGCCGCCGCTGACCGAGATCAACACTCTGTGCATGTGGCCCCGGATAATTAAGTTTGCCATATAAGATCCGGTGGTTATATGAGCTCATAAATGATACATTTCGCAAGCATGAATACAACCTCCTGAGAGGGAAGCAAGTCCATCTCGGAGGAATCAGGAGTAAACCTTTTCAGGAGATTTTTTTTTTCTCACAGCGCTAACCAATCAATCCTCCTCCCATCTCGACTGTTCCTGTGGTTTAATAATCAAGGGAACAGATCAGTTTTCTAATTGTGTGTGTGTGGTTTCTCTAAGTGTTTGGGGATCGGATGACTTTTAAAACTTTTCACTCAGCTGTCTCTCCTCCCTGTCGCTGACCTCGAGCTTCCATTGATGCCGTTTGGTGCCCTTTAAATCCCAAGGGGCTGCAGCGTTTTAGCGCACTTACATGCATACACGCTGCCTGCATGTATCATTATGTCCTCTAACCTTGAATGCATCTCTGAGATGTTAGCCAACTTAAAGCAAAGTTTTCTGAAACCACCCATTCATGTTTATTTATACAAATAAACATAGCAACTGTATCTTTAAATAAAAAATCTATTATTAAAAACATTACAATTAACTGTAAAATGTTAATTAGCCACTTGTTTACTGTTCTTAATCTGCACATTTCTTTCTTTGGGCTCTAGTGGCCTTTATTTGAAAGTGTTAAGAAAGGAGGAAAGGAAGTAAAGCAAGAGAGGCAAGACATGTGGCACCAGGCCTATGGCAAGCCGTTTTGACATAAATTTGGTTTTACTGCCCTTATTTTTCAGATATCTCAAAATGTTTTATGACTAGACATTTTAGCAATTTTAAATATCTCTAATTACATTCTGACTAGTTGAAAATGATGTCAGATTTACCATTGACTTGTCTGAAGACTTCAATTCAAGATCAATATCTTGAATACGATATCTATTCAAGATAGACGATATCTTGAATAGAATACGATATCTATTCAAGATATCGTATTCAAGGTCATGACACTGTCAAGTCATGTCAGTAGCCTGACATGACTGTTAGGTTACTGACTATCTGAAATACACAATTCAGATATCGACAATTACATTTTGACTAGTCATAATTGTGTTAAAGATATCTTAAAATTGTAATTACGAATATGTGTCCTGTCAAAAGACAGATCAAGTGACGTCATTTGAGATATCTTGAAAGGAATTTTGACTTGTCAAAATGTAATTAAAAATATCTTGAATTATCATTCTTACTAGTCAGAATATTAATACAGATATCTTAAATTATCATTCCGGATTGTCAAAATGTAGTTTTGTCGAGACGTAATGCATTTTTAAATATCTGAAATGTAATTACGGATAGTCAGACGAAACCAAATTTATGTTAAAATGGCTTGACATAACAGGCTGGGAATAAAACCTGTGATGACGTGTCGAGGACTAAGGGCTCCATATGTGCGTTGTGCTTAACCACTACAACACCACAGCACCCTCGTTTGTATATTTCTTTGTTTTGACATAATTATTGGCACTATAAATTAAATACCACAGGATTTAATTTATAGTGAGGGGAATAACTGATCAGGAGACACAGGTAACAAATATTAACTAGATTAACAGAGGAGACGGAGCTGGAGAATGACCTAGATCCAAATAGACAACAAGTAAAACCTGAAATCAAGACAGAAAATTAAACTGTTCCTGATAAGAACCTTTGGTCTGCTCCAGTTCACTTTGGAGATGTTGAATCGTCTCAGACATTGCTGCTGCAGGACAGTGAACTCTTGTGCTGCTATCTGTCGCAAATTGTTCTTTTCTAATCTGAGTATGTTGATTGGATGACGGTCAAACTTTGCTCTTTCCAAATTCAGTTCTTTTTCACAGTTAAACTTGTACTGATGACATTCTGCTTTCATCTGATGACATCACAAGCATGATTGTGACATCACAGACTTTTCCTTCATCTTTGGAATTATGATGCGAGTGTTTGAGAACTAAACCACACTCACCAACTAGCCTCCTCCCCTCCACTTCATTACAACAACAATCTTCCCATTTCTCATATCCCTTCTAAATAAAAATTGTTCCTGAACCAGATAAATATACATATATACACATATATGTATATACACACAAACACACACCCAATTACCCAAGTCATCCACAGAGCTGTAATTCCCAGCCAAATTCATCACCCCTGTTCATCCCTTAACCCTTTCATATAATAACCATTTTGAGGCTTTTCTTAAAATACGTCATGGATGGACTTTACTTCAACTCTGAGTTTATTCCAAATCTTTCTCTTTCTAAAGCATTGAAAAGTAGAAAAAATGAAAAAAGATGCCTGAAAGTGCATCACTTTCATGCTGAAAATGGTTTGACACTTTTGGCACAGTTGGTAGAGCTGATGCCTCGCTCTACCCAGAACCAAGAAGGTTCTGGGCTCAATTCCCAGCCCCGGTCTTTCTGCATGGACTTTGCATGTTCTCCCTGTGCATGTGTGGGGTTACTCCAGCTTCCTCCCACAGTCCAAAAACATGACCGTCAGGTTAATTGGCTTTTAAACAGTTATATTCTGTAAACAGCCAGTTGAAGCCAATAAGAGCTCATCACATCTGAAAAAAGCAATAATTTTTGCAAATGTGATCCTAAGGCCACCAAAGCGGATCCCCTACACACCTTGATGGACCTTAGAAATTGGTGGCAAAGGGCAACCTCTGGAGAGTTAAACTCTCACGGGATGTGACTTTTTTTATGTTTCTCCAAAGAAACCAGGGAGGCGTGAAGGAGGCATCCTGACCAGATGCCCGAGCCACCTTAACTGGCTCCTCTCGATGTGGAGGAGCAGTGGCTCTACTCTGAGTTTCTCCCAGATGACCGAACTTCTGACTATCTCTAAGGGAGAGCCCAGCCACCCTACAGAGGAAACCCATTCCAGCCGCTTTTATCCGGGACCTCGTTCTTTCGGTCATGACCCAAAGCTCATGACCATAGAAGAGAGTTGGAGCGTAGATCAACTGGTAAATCGAGAGCTTCACTTTTTGACTCAGCTCTCTCTTCACCACGACAGACCAGTACAGCACCCGCTTCAGGGCAGATGCTGCCCCAATCCGCCTGTCAATCTCCCCCTCCCTTCTTCACTCATTCGTGAACAAGATCCCCAGATACTTAAACCTCCTCCACTTGAGGCAGGACGACTCTCCTGACCCGGAGAAGGCACGCTACCTTTTTCCGGCTCAAGACCCTCGTCTCGGATTTGGAGGCACTGAGCCTCATCCCGGCCGCTTCACATTTGGCTGCGAACCGCTCCAGCGAGAGCTGCAGATCACGATCTGATGAAGCCAACAATACCACATCATCTGCAAAATGCAGAGATGCAATCCTACTGCCGGCAATGCAGACCAGACTTTGACACCGGTCATACAGGGACCGGACAACCCGTATCAAATGGCCCCGGGACCCCATACTCCCAGAGAACCCTCCACAAGGCCCCCCTTGGGACACAGTCGAACGCCTTCTCCAAGTCCACAAAACACATGTAGACCGGTTGGGTGAACTCCCATGCACCCTCCAGGACCATGCTGAGGGTTTAGAGCTGGTCCAGTGTTCCACGACCAGGACGAAAACCACACTGCTCTTCCTGAATCCGAGGTTCGACTATCTGACGGACCCTCCTCTCCAGGACGCCTGAATAGACCATACAGGGAGGCTTAAGAGTGTGACCCCTCTGTAATTGGAGCACACCCTCCGGTCCCCCTTTTTAAACAGGGGGACCACCACCCCAGTCTGCCAATCCAGAGGAACTGCCCCCGATTGTCCATGCGATATTGCAGAGTCGCGTGAACCAACACAACCCTACAACATCCAGTGCCTTAAGAAACTCCAGGCGGATCTCATCCTCCCCCGAGGCCTTACCATCGAGGAGCTTTTTGACCACCTCTGCGACCTCGTCCCCAGGGATTGGAGAGCCCAACCCAGAGTCCCCAGGCTCAGCTTCCTCAACAGAAGGCATGTTGGTGGGATTGAGGAGGTCTTCGAAGTATTCCACCCACAGACCCACAACGTCCTGAGTTGAGGTCAGCAGCACACCATCCCCACTATAAACAGTGTTGGTGCTGCACTGCTTCCCCCTCCTGAGATGTCAGATGGTGGACCAGAATCACCTCGAAGCCATATGGAAGTCTTTCTCCATGGCCTCTCCAAACTCCTCCCACGCTTGAGTTTTTGCCTCAGCGACCACCCGAGTCGCACCCGCTTCGCCCGCCAGCACCCATCGGCTGCTTTTGAAGTGCCACAGGCCAAAAAGGCCCAATAGGACACCTCCTTCAGCTCGACAGCATCCCTCACCGAAGGTGTCCACCAACAGGTTCGAGGGTTGCTGCCGCGACAGGCACCAACAACCTTGAAGCCACAGCTTTGATAAGCCACCTTGGCAATGGAGGCACGGAACATGGTCCACTCAGACTCAATATCCCCAACCTCCCCCGGAATGTGTTCGAAGTTCTGCCGGAGATGGGAGTTAAAGCTCCGTCTCACAGGGGACTCCGCCAGATGTTCTCAGCAGACCCTCACTACTCATTTGGGCCTGCCAGGTCTGACTGAATTCCTCCCCCACCACCAGAGCCAACTCACCACCAGGTAGTGGTCAGTGGACAGCTCCGCACCTCTCTTCACCCGAGTGTTCAAGACATACGGCCGCAGATTCTGATGAAACGATGACAAAATCGATCATTGAACTGCGGCCTAGGGTGTCCTGGTGCCAAGTGCACGTATGGACACCCTTATGCTTGAACATGGTGTTCGTGATAGACAATCAGTGACGAGCACAGAAGTCCAACAACAGAACTCATAGAAGAACTCTTGAAGTTCTTCTAGAAGTTCTAGAATAACTTCTAGAAGAAGAACTTCTGATTCTTCTCTTTAGCTCCTTTAGGAGATGCATCTGGTACCTCAAAGGCCTTTGACGTGGTTTCCTCTAAACGACGTGGTTTCCTCTAAAAGACTGTCCAGATCAATGGATGCAGCATCAGAGATGTTATTTTCAGGGGTAGCGTCTTTCTCATTTGGCTCACTTCTCCTGTGAGGTTCAAGTTCTTCTCTCTCTTGGAGCTCCGTTTTCAAAATTTCCAGCTCCGTTTTATAATTAATTTCACAGCTAGAGTACATTTGTCAGAAGGCAGCCAGTTGGTTTTGGAGAGCAGAAACATCTCCTTTGTATCTAGTTTTAAGTTCCTGATAAGAACCTTTGGTCTGCTCCAGTTCACTTTGGAGATGTTGAATCGTCTCAGCCAATTGCTGCTGCAGTGAACTCTTGTGCTGCTCTCTTTCGCAAATTGTTCTTTTCTGATCTGAGTGTGTTGATCAGATGACGGTCAAACTTTGCTCTTTCCAAATTCAGTTCTTTTTCACAGTTCACCTCGGACTGATGACATTCTGCTTTCTGTCTCAGTGTAGAAACATCTTCTTCATACGTCCTGTTAAGTTCTTCATATGAAACCGTACTCAGTTCCAGCTGACTCTGTAGACGTCTCCTCGTTTCCTGCAGGCAAGCAATTTCCTTGGCCATTTTGTCTTGGAGATCGTCTTTCTCACCTCTCAAGTTTTCAATGAGATTTCGCTTCTGCCTGATTTTTATCTTCATAGAATATCTGCATGTTTACCTGCAGGTTCCTCTCACCTGCTGCTTCATATTTTGATTGAAGCTTCTGGTATCGAGTCTTCAGTTGGTCCAGCTGTTGTTGAAGGGCGTCACTTTTTTCTTTTTCTGCCCTGAATGCTTTCTCGCTGGCAATATTAGTTGCCTTCAACTGCTCAAATTCCTGCTACAGCAGCATTTTCTGCTTCTGTTTTATGTTGTTCTGCACCTGGGAAGCAATAACAATAGGGCTGAGAGACTCTGAATTCAAAAGCTCTTCTGCTGTCGGTCGTCGTCTCTTCATTTCCTTTAGTCGTATCTGCCTTTGTAATTCGGCTCTTGTATTGTCCAGTTCTCTCTGGACGTAGGCGACCTTCTGGTGCTCCTCAAACCATCTTGCTGTCTGAATTTCTAAAAGAGAGCCCAGTCTCTGGATCTCTCTCTGGTACTCAATGGGAGGCTGATGTTGTCCAGCTCTTCTATCCCACGGCTGGGGTCTCATTCCACCGTTGAAGTATTGTGGTCTTTGATAAGACATGTTTGGACAATACTTGTTCAAATTACTCTTGAAATACAATCTCATCGTTCAACTTTGAATGCGCTTTGCATACGTCTGAACTTGTCAGTAGTGTAGCAAGCAATGACAAGAAGGTAGAAGTTTTCCACTTAAATAGTGCTGATGACATCACAAGCATGACTCTAGTTGTGACATCACAGACTTTTCCTTCATCTTTGGAATGATGATGCGAGTGTTTGAGAACTCTATCACACTCACCAACCATATTGGATCATTTTGGATTACTAGCTAATTCTGACATATGTCAAGTAGTTATCAGTAAAATCTACATAGCTGCTCATTTTTACAGTCAGAGGAATATGGGAAAAGTTTAAAAATAGTGGCACATTTATGTCTTCAAGTCTCCACATTTGCTCATTTATCAGCTATTTACCAGAGAGTCGGGGAATAGCTGTGGAGGGAGCCCTATAAGACAGACAGGCTGCACAATGAAGCTTAATAAGTTGTCTGTCAAACATCCAGCTGGTGTCAAAGGGCGTGATATAAGCTGATGAGAATTTTGTGCTTTGTGTTCGGCCAAGGAGATCATTTCACACTGATAAGCAACTTAGAATAAGTGATGACAGCTCATGATTTAGGAAAACCTTACAAACAAGAGTAATAATTATAATGTTTGGAGCATACTATATTACGCAGCTCATATTAGCTTAGCATAAAGATCTTGAAATGAAATGTGTCAATCATGATTGGCCTTATGATGTTTATCTGTTCACTGAACCCTGAAGAGCAAATATTCACCATATTGAGTCAAAGTGGGCTTCTTCATTTCAACCTCGTCAATGACACGGATTCACGCTAATCTGAAACTACTGATTACTGTAGTAACTAGTAGTTGGTATACAGTACAAACAACAGAGACAGTGTCCCATTTTCCATATCCTTTCTCATATCAGATTGCACATATTTAACATGAGGTTTCCAACAGATTTTATTATGAATTCATACTCCCAAAAACCAAATTTCAGTACCTCTCTCCACATTCACATCAATAATTATTTGAAAATTGCTTCACAGTTCCCAAATAACATGAACTTGGTTTTATGTAAATGTAGTGATAATTTATTAATATCAAACCACTTTTTTCAATTTATGTAGCTCTAAATTAATGATTAATCTTTGTTTTAATACGGAGCGTTATTGCTGGGTATCTGTTTGTATTATGGACTTTTTTGTCCTCTGTGATTCTGTTAATTCATATTAGCTTTTAGATGTTTTCCTGTTGGCCTTTCGTTAAACCCCTCAAGAGGCTCTGCAGCACAAACACTCAGCGATGATCAGAGAGAGCTTAACGTCGATCAATACAGTGGGATTAGTAATGAAACATCCAGTTTTTGGTCCATTAAGTCCCCACAGAAATATTTTCTGTTTCCTTTTGTCTTTCTTTACTCTTGGCCTTGTGCTGCTCCTGTCTGTTGTCTCTCTTTGGGTCCATTTGGCCTGAGGTGCCGCCTCTCCAGAACTAATCTAGACAAAAGTTTCCTCTTTTGTGATGAATTTTAAAAAAAAAAAAGCCCCAAGGCATGAGTCTGTCGGTCCACAAGCAAAATCTTTCCGAGTTGAAATGCTTGTGTCTCTAAAAGGAGTTTCTTTTCACAACACGTTCTTTAGAACAGAGTTCAAAATGAAAAGTTTACACAATTTTACTTAGGACAGTAACAATTGTTGATGCTTAAATCCTGTTTTTGCTGCTGTCTTCTCAGTGCTTGAGTTTTAATTATGGAACATTCATGATAAAAGGCTGGTTTTAAAGTTTAAAGGGGCAGTGTTATATAGGGTCATGTTATAATGTTATTTCCTAATCAAAAACAGATCTGGAGTGTTTCTTTGATTCTTTCATGTATTTTTAAGAAATTATTTAATCTCCCATGGCAACCATTCAGCTGTGCAAAACACCTGGGTGGACCTAGCTCCGCCTTTGAGGTGCAGCTCCTCCTTGGAGATGCAGTTTCTAAGCTTTCAAGCCTGACAGAGGCAAATCTCAGCCCCCACTCAGCTCCTTAAGGCTAGCATGTATGCTGAGCTCATTATAGGAGCTACTTATCAGCTAAATACTGATAAAAATGTTGTTAAAGGATTGATTAATGGTGGATAGACGTTGCAATGACTTCCTGAAGACAAAGTTTCAGAAAGAGCAGGAGTTTCTTAAAGAGACAGAGGCCCAATTTCAAGATATTAAATTATGAAATCAAAGTCATATTTGATACATCTTTTATAAGTGAAAGCAACATATTTAATTTATTGTGCTATAAAACGGCACTATCTAAGTGAAATTCAACAAATGCCCTCAAGAAAAATTACTTACTGAGGTTTGCTGACATTTGGTGGTGAATTTATGTTTTCCTTCCAACTACATTCAGTTTATCTCAATGACACTTTTTAATTCCTTTTGAAGGCACTCTACCCTTTTCCGGCTCAAGAAAAAGGGTAGAGTGCCTTCTCCGGGTCAGGGCGGTATCCTGCCTCAAGTGGAGGAGTTTAAGTATCTGGGGATCTTGTTCACAAATGAGGGAAGACGGGAGCGGGAGATCGATAGGCGGATTGGGGCAGCGTCTGCCGTGAAACGGGCGCTGTACCGGTCCGTCGTGGTGAAGAGAGAGCTGAGTCAAAAAGAGAAGCTCTCAATTTACCGGTCGATCTACGCTCCCACCCTCATCTATGGTCATGAGCTTTGGGTCATGACAAAAGAACGAGATCACGGATACAAGCGGCCGAAATGGGTTAGAGATAGGGTGAGAAGGTCGGTCATCTGGGAGGGACTCAGAGTAGAGTCCCTCCCAGATGACGTCGAGAGGAGCCAGTTGAGGCTCGGGCATCTGATCATCTGATGCCTCCTGGACGCCTCCCTGGTGAGGTGTTCCGGGCACGTCCCACCGGGAGGAGGCCTCGGGGAAGACCCAGGACACGCTGGAGGGACTATGTCTCTCGGCTGGCCTGGGAACGCCTTGGGGTTCCCCCGGAGGAGCTGGAAGACGTGGCTGGGGAGAGGGAAGTCTGGGCCTCCCTTCTGAAGCTGCTGCCCCCCGCGACTCGACCCCGGATAAGCGGAAGAAAATGGGGATGGATGGATGGATGGATGGATGGATTCGTTTGAAGAAATTAGGTTACTGCTCAAAACAAAAAACAGAAGAGTGTCTGGAGAGCTGGATACAATATTTGCCACATCTCAGAAGCTAATGGTGCTTTGTACAGCTATTAATCAATAACTATAAACATAACATAATAATTTCCACATTCACTTTCCGTCATATAAAGCAAAATAATATGTTGAAATGCTTAACATGTACATTTTTCCACATACTTCAACAAATATATTTTAATGGTAATTTTTTTGAAAATTCTCTTATGTTGACTAAATTCAGAAAGTGCAGATAAAAGTTTACTCAGATCGATCAATTCAGAAAAGAAGAGGCAGTGGGATGTTGAATAAAACATAGTGTTGATCTCAGGGTAAACCAAAGCAAAGTATATTTTCTAACCAAACTGTACTGCTTTGAAAAGGTTTTTGTATTATTATTTGCTGCACAGCTAGATACAGCTGAATAATCTGCTGGTCTCCTCCTTTCTTCCTTTTGTAGTCGTTCACGGCTCGGCACCTTTGTGAGATAAGACATGCCGTGTCTTCCTCTAGCCATTCCGTTGACCCCAGTAAAGGTTCCTCACTTCTGCCTGCTGCTATGATTGAGGTCTGAGAGGTCTCCCAGCAATCGATGCAGAAAGATTATCAATGAAACATGCACCAGGAGATCTCTGCAGCCGGTCTCACCTCTGCAGCAACACCGGCTGTTTTACTTGGAGGTTGTTTAAGTTTGATCAGTTTGTACAGTAGATGTCAGGAGTGCGTGCACTTTGAACATTTCAGGTTGTTACTATGTAAAACTTTTATTGATGTAAGTTATTTCAATGTTTTTATCTGTAATATTTGTGAGGTATAGGTCAGGAGAGGGGTACAAAATTGTTCCAAAGCATGATAAATATAAAAAAACGACAAAGGCCATCGTCTGTCATTCTAGAAAACATGATCAGCATCCCAATAGGGATGGGCATTTATCATACCGTTTGTCATTTATTGTGATAAATTTCTTAAAAGTTCTGATTTATCGTTGTTACAGTATATTGTAGTTAATGTTTAAAATCCTTCTAAACTACACAGTCCAGTCACATTAATGTGACCACCACGTACTTTCCACTTCAGAGTTAAATAACCAATCACAGAAGGCAGGTGGCAGCACAGTGCAGTTGAGCGTATATAAAGGGTGTGTGTGGGCTTCGGAAAACATTTCAATCGTTGGCGTAATGCAGAAACGAAGCGATTTATCCGACGTCCAAAAGGGCATGATCATTGGCTTTCGGGCCAAGGGTGGAAGCATTTCCGAAACGGCTGAGTTTGTGAACTGTTCGTGTGCCGCCGTGGTAAAAGTGTACCGTGCATGGCAAAATGGGACTGTCCAAAATCAACGACGTGGCAAATGTGGTGCACCACGGGCCATAGATGACAGAGGCGAACGACGGTTGCGGAGATGCGTTCGGGCAGATAGACGGGCTACCGTTGAGCAACTGACCACTAAAATGAACCAAGGGGCTACCACAAGTGTCTCCCAAACCACTATTCAGCGAACATTGCTGCGTCTGGGCCTCCGAAGCAGACGCCTGGTTCGTGCACCTATGCTGACTGGTGTTCATCGACGACGAAGGCTAGAATTTGCACGCCAGTACAGCAGCTGGACGTCCACTGAGTGGCGACAGGTAGCGTTTTCAGATGAATTGCGTTTTATGCTCCATCGGACAGATGGACGTTGGCGTATAAGGCGTGAAACCTCTGAAAGGAACCACCCTGCAACCATTGCAGGAACGGTCCAAGCTGGAGGCGGGAGCATTATGGTCTGGGGAATGTTTTCCTGGCATTCTCTGGGTTCACTGATTATTGTGGAAGGCACGATGGATCAATACAAGTACGCATCTGTCCTTGCGGACCATGTCCACCCCTACATGCGCATTGTTTTTCCTCAGGATGATGGCATCTTCCAGCAGGACAATGCGAGGTGCCATACAGCTGCCAGTGTACGTGCGTGGTTCGAAGAGCACCAGGATGAGTTTACCGTCCTCCCCTGGCCAGCAAACTCACCTGACTTAAACCCAATCGAGCATCTGTGGGACCATCTCGATCGAGTTGTTCGCGCCATGGATCCTCAACCGCGTAATCTAGCGCAGCTGGCCACGGCATTAGAGTCGGCATGGCTCAACATCCCAGAGAAGACCTTCAGGGACCTAAGTGACTCTCTTCCTGCACGTCTCGTAGCAGTTCGCTCTGCGAAAGGTGGTTATTCTGGCTTTTGACAGATGGTCACATTAATGTGACTGGACTGTGTATATTGTTGGGATTATTTTTATTTTCTCCACTGTTCAATGAGAGCATCGGTAAATTAGAAAATATGATATGACTAAATGATTAAATGTGTGTATTAATAATGTAATTCATACTTACAAAAATTACTAATGGGAATGTTTTTAGGAGCATGATTTGTGTTTGTGGAGCTATGAAGGCTGTGCCATGCAATCAAAGCCATACAAGTTAACGAAAAATAAAACAGATTAATAGTTCACATCATCACTTGTATTGTTATCACCATTTTATTTGTTTTATTGTGATCTTTTAACAAATATCGTGATAAAACCTTATGTCCATATCGCCACTGCAGACATCGAGGTTTTGCAAAAATAAACCAACTGTGGTACAGACAACCAGCTCATGCTAGCGTCAAAACTTTTCTTCATCAAAAAACGATCAATTGTCGTGTTTTTCCATTGAGCGAATTTCTTTTCAAAATCTTAACTTGTGTAATTATGTTGTTCATTCAAACACAGCTAGTCATCCCTCCACACAAACAAACCACTCTGTCCAAGCAAATGAGTTAAATTCGTTACTGACACCTTTAGTCTCCTCTTGACATTTACAGGAAAAACACACTCACACACACACTTTCAAAAACATTTCCATAAATTCCTCAAATATAGAGCTGAGATCTTAGCAAGCATTTCATCGCTGTTTGCCTCTCTCCTTCCTGGAGTTTTTCTTTTTCCGCCTGCACCCTGCTGATGTTGCAGATCTCGATCTCTTGCTATCTAACTCCAGCAGTCTGCTACGGTCATGTCACAAGAAGGTACAAAGCGAACGTGTCGGCTTTATATTTACTGTGTCTGTTGTGTATTCAGTGGATTTACAGAGACTCGCTGCAGCTTGGCCAGAAATCTGCCATGACCTAAAGGAATGGAATCTGCTGGCTCTTAGGAACAAATTAAACAGCTCAGCAAGAAGTTTAATATGTGACTGTCAGAAGTTACATTGCAAAGTGCCTTATGAAATAGCCAGAAGAAGCCCATTAGGCACTTTTCTGTCGTGAGGAGCTGCTTCGCCCAAATTACAATATCAATTCACTTTGGACCCAAGGCCATCCAGATGCTTCCGATTTTATGTGATCTTCTTGTAATTTAATGAGGTACAGAGCAAGTGTTTTTATGGTGCGTAGGGGGCTGAGGTGAGGCTGGAATAAGTTGAAATGGAATTTTAAAGCATTTTCTCCTGACCCTTTGTTTTTACATACTCCCTGAGTAAGTGAATGAATCCTTTAACCGGGCCATGATTCAGATCTATAGAAACGCTGCACCATGACGTCGCACATGCAAGATCCCAGCTCCCTGCTGGAGAGCCAAAAGACCGATTAATGACTACCATTGTTTTTAGCTGTCAAGTTGTCAACAAAACGTGCTAAATCTTAATCGTGTGATATATAGAATAAAAAGGGATTTAGTGCTTTGCTAATAATTGTCAACAGTTTGCCAACTAGATAAGGTCAGGAAAAAGTTTTAATTTTGTAAATATAGCTAGGGAGACAGAAGTAGGTCAGTTATGCTAGCTTGACTTTGATAACCTTAAAATGTTGATGTGCTGTGGAATTTGATTTGTGTCGGTCCAGTGAAAGAAAAAAGAAAGTCAACCTACACCTCAACTCTGACAGATCATCAGGTATTTAAGTTAGCTAATCTACTGCTAGAGCTGCACAGTGGCGCAGTTGGTAGAGCTGTTGCCTTGCAGCAAGAAGGTTCTGGGTTCGATTCCCGGCCCCGGCCTTTCTGCATGGAGTTTGCATGTTCTCCCTGTGCATGGTGGGTTTTCTCCGGGTACTCCGGTTTCCTCCCACAGTCCAAAAACATGACTGTCAGGTTAATTGGTCTGTCTAAATTGCCCCTAGGTGTGTGTGTGCGCATGGTTGTTTGTCCTGTGCGTGTCTCTGTGTTGCCCTGCGACAGACTGGCGACCTGTCCAGGGCGAACCCCGCCTCTCGCCCGGAACGCCAGCTGGAGATAGGCACCAGCACCTCCCGACCCCATTAAGGGACAAGGGTGTAGGAAAATGGATGGATGGATGGATAATCTACTGCTACCGCCACTGTGGAAGATTGACTAACAGCGGTAGACGATTAGGGCTGCACAGTGGTGCAGTTGGTAGAACTGTTGCATTGGAGCATTGGTTCTCCCTGTGCATGCGTGGGTTTTCTCCGGGTACTCCGGTTTCCTCCCACAGTCCAAAAACATGACTGTCAGGTTAATTGGTCTGTCTAAATTGCCCCTAGGTGTGTGTGTGTGTGTGCGTGCGTGTGTGTGTGTGGTTGTTTGTCCTGTCTGTCTCTGTGTTGCCCTGCGACAGACTGGCAACCTGTCCAGGGTGACCCCGCCTCTCGCCCGGAACGTTAGCTGGAGATCGACACCAGCAACCCTCCCAGCCCCACTAAGGGACAAGGGTGTAAAGAAAATGGATGGATGGATTGATGGATGGACGGTAGACAATTAGTGGCGTTGTCAATCTGTGTGTAGTGTAGCCAACACAGAGACCAAGATAAAAGAATACAAGTGGTTTTGAATTATTTATCAACAGTTTTTTATGCTTTTTCCCCCCTACATACCTCTAGATACTGCGGCGCCACCAGGAATCTCTCACCCCATGAGAAAAAATGTAATTGGGCCCCAGCTGTACAGCTGCTGTTAGACATTTTTGAGTCTATTTGACCCATAAAAGACATCAAATTTTAAAGGTGTGGAACTCCCTTGCTTTCTTTGGTCCAAGACTGATAAATGTTTTCTCCATATTTGTTAAAGTTGTCACCATGTTGTGACAGTTTGCTATGAGACAGATGATCTCTGAAAAAAAAAAAAAATCAATCTTCCCCATCTCCTCCCTGAACTACTATTGCTAGCTAAAGTAATGCACCATTCTGACCAAAAACAACCAATCACAACCAGGAGGAGGGTCTTAGTGCTGTCAGTCAACCTCATTCACTTACTGCTAAATGTTCTAATGGTGGAAAAACAACTTATTGTTACAGGAAAACTGTTTATCCGCTGTCATTGGTAGCTATGCTAACTAAACTGAGCATTCACAACAGGCCATGCTAGCTGCAGCATAGCACACAGTGAGGGGGAGGGAGGATGAGCCACATGACATTGTGATTGACAGCACTAAAACCCACCTCCTACCTCTGATTGGTTGTTTCTAGATAGCACTGGGAGAAAGCAGAGGAAATAGATTTTTCACAGAGAATCTCTCATGATATACTTTCACAACACAATGACAGTTTTAACAAATATGTAAAAAATATTTATATAAAAGTGACATACTGCAGCTTAAATTTCACGTAGGAGAGGACGGTCAGGAGGGACATGGCAACAGATATCTGTAATTTAAATGCAAGTTTAAGAAAACTGTGGACTGGCTGCACTCCAGACATGAGGCTGTTTTTTATTATTGTATAAAGATTGTTTGAATTTCTGTCAGTAATAAATACATTGTTTTTGTTGTGTGATTGTAAAAAGAGCAAAAACACAGAGAAATCTCTACGGATCCCCTGGAATGATGCTAACTAGGTTGTCACTGAACACAGTGTTACTCACCTTTATCACTGGGACAGGGGTTAAAGGTTATGCTGGTATTGGGATTAGAGCTGCTGCTGACTGACTCATCTGTTAAGTGTGGTAAAAGGTATAGGAACAAGTTAAATATGAATATGTTGGTATTTTATTTTCCTCATTAAATGCTAATGAAATGGAGACAAACAGTGCGAACCTAAGCTAACTATGCTAAGTGGTTGACAATCTCACACAGTCTACTCACCTCTTGGAGAAAAACTGGGTTACAAATAGACACTCTTGTCTTTTTATCTCTATTTTTTTTTTTTGAAAACTTGACCATTATTTTTCTAGACAGCACAGTAACTGCCACAGTCTTGTCTTCTAACTGCTGCTGAACACGTTGTCAGGAGCGCTAAGCAGGAATGAACCATTTCATGCAGATCCGGGGGGTATTCAGTGAAAATATGGGTGTGTGCTTTTTGGTTTGGGAGGGATAAAATTAAATTTTTCCTGCTAAAAACAATTTTAAAAACACAATATGATTAATTTTATAATTGGCAGAACCCCAGTTTTTTTCTTTCTATGAACAAAAAAACCTTGTCCTAACTTCTCCCACAGAGAAATTAGGACATATGGCACCCTTTCCTACATGTCCAGGTTTTATTTTGCCAGCAGAGTTGTGTTAATGCAGGAGTGGCTATTTATAGCAGCCAAAATATTGATCATTTGCCCTCCAACGTTGTGCGGGTGTGTGAAATTTCCACATGCAAACAGTAACATGTAATGTGCCTATAAACCCAGGAGGTTTTTGCCCATGCAAGTGCTCAGGTATTGAGAATAGGATGCTTGTAAATTCAAATTGCATGTTCGTGCCGGCCGGGTCAGGAGCAGCGCCGGAGCAAACAATGCTCCTTTGCCCTTACCTGCCCTCACATGAAGCATGATTCAGCTCAAGGACTAGCATGACCTGCTAGCTCTCACCCTCAGGAGATTTTTTTCCCTTCTCACTGAGGTGTTCCTTTGTTTCTCAGATCAGCCAGATATTTTCAACCATACAAGAAACCCTTTCAAATCAGACCAGGCACATTAGTCAGTGTTATTATCAGAGGTCAAAAAGCCCACTGGGGCTTCAAAGGCTTGTTTTTACTGCAGTCTTTTATCAGCGCTGTCCCCCAGCAGCAAAAATGCTCCTTCACGAACATCCATTAAACTCTAATACATTATAAAAACGCTAACAGCTTGTTGATTTATTACAGGTGCGGCTCTCATTACCTGCTTAATGTGTTATTCTGCCGTATGTTATGATTATTTACTTTCATTTCCAGAAATATAGAGACTTCACAGCCTAATGGTTAGAACAAATATGTTTGGGTTGTTATTAGAGGAGATGATATTGTGTTTTCTTCTCATTTATTGTGGTCATTACTTGATTATTATGACACAAATAGGTGTTTTTACTTTAATATGTTGTGGAAGCCATTTTTGTTTCATTTATTTTATATGATGAGCTAAAACTTATGAGCATGTTTCCAAATTACTAGCATGTAAGCTTTGCTAAAAGTCTTTGGTCAGATTTAGCTCTTATAAAATGTTACAACTATAGCAACATTACACATACCAGAGCATTTTTATTTAAATAATGCCGCTTTACACACTTATTTTATTGAACATCTGAACAGATATGACGTTTTATTAAATACTGTTTGATACTGTTTGAAATGTGGCTAACAAGAAGTTAACTAGCAAAGCATCTCATGTTTGGTTGACAAGAACCTACTAGCACAACAAACAATTACTGTAACCTTTATTATCTTTTATCTATGGTCTTTGTGTCATAAAATGGGTTGGTTGGTGGTGAGGAGTGATGCAGAGACCCAGGTATGAAGATGACAATGATAATTTTAATGGTGTAGATGGTCAAACAGTCCAAAATCAGGCGGCACAGCACAGAAGTAGCATGCAGCTAAATACCAGTAGCACTGACAACAAAGACTGAAACGATGAGCTAATGCCCGCACAGGACTTCACAGTTCTACTGTGCGGGCAGACTAACTATAAAGACGACATGGACATACATTACACAATCTTTGACAAAGACAAGGACCCGACGAGGAACACAGACAACAGGTGAGACTAAAGACACACCTGGGAGAAAATCAACGGGGAAGACGCAGAGACAGGACTCACAGGGAACAAGACTACACAGAGAAAACTCAAAAATAAACACAGAAAACCACGGATCATGACACTTTGTGGATAGAAAATTATCTTTGCTAATTCAGTAATTAGGCAAAATGCTACAATAGTGATACATAATAAAAATAGAAATTGTTTGTTTTTTGTGTGTTAGTGTGTCACTTAGATTTTTGATAAATTGACTGAATATCAAAGATAGCCCCGAGATAAGGAAATATTTGCTTCTAAAGCCAAAAGAAAAAGCCGTACTGACAATATAAGACAACTTAATGTGTCACAACCAACTAGCAGCTGGCAAGGAACACTAGCACTAGAAACGATGACCGTCATGTAACTGGGGATGAATCTTTTACACTTTACCTCATTCACTCTCCCAGCAGTCTGAAATGTTCATTGGATTTCTCTAAGCAACTTCGGATTTTCTGGTTAACCCGCAAGCTGCTGCAGTAAATCGTCGTCTTTTTTGTACGCGAACAGAAAAAAAAACGGCAAAACTTTGAGTTGCTGCTTTTTATTTGCTTTCCATTGGTTTATGTGCGTGCATAACCATGGTGCATTTAATTAATATCTTCACCGTAACCCTGAACTCATCCATTGCTTTTTCAGACTTTGACTGTCTGTTCTTTTTCAAATGATATCTCATTATGTGACCGGCACTCTGCACGGTGACAGTGTGCTTTTCTTGCACAGTCCAAACACATGATTTTAAGGTTACGCTGTCACTTTAAATTCCTCCAGCAACACTCCATGGACGAGCAGGTTTAGACAGTGGATGGTTGATCAGTTGACCTCTGGTCTTTGAAATGCTCCAGTGCCATCCTAAAACTTTATGCATGCGTTAGACAGTTCTGAAGGAATACAGCTTAGGCATTCAACATAAAAAACACAATATTTATCTGCTTAAAGCTTTGACTAGGATTGACATTCCCTCCGTTCGCCTTTGAATGCTAAATTGTCTGATTTTGGACCAGCAGTGTCGTTTTGGCAGCAGCAGGCAGCCAAAAATTTGACTTTCAAATCTCTGCACACTACTTCAGCATTCCCCACTTGTCTGTAATTTTTCACAGTTTGGTTACTTATCAGTGTTGGAAAGCCTCCATCGTATGATTGCACTGTTGTCAGTACAGATCACTTGGTTCAGAACAGACTCCACAGTAGCCAAGTTTGATCCCTGGCCTTTGAATGAAGTGTGCCTCAGTACATAGTATCGCACTTACAGCAATAGATGTTTTCATGGTGCTGCTCCTTTTACCAAGAATGAATTTGTTTTTGTGTTGTTTTTTTGTGCAAAAGCACAAAATCTTACCAAATATTTCTGGTTTAGTTCATATTTTAAATATCTTAGTACCCTTGAAATGGGACAAAACTAACTTACAAGTAACTTTTAAGTACAACATATAGGCTTGTTTGGTGAAAAAGTCATAACTAGAGGTGAAATAATCTGCCCATGTTATGAATTAAAATGTCCTTGGCATATTACTTCTACATTAAGTAATTATTTACTTAAAATCAAAACTAACTTGATGAAATGTTAGCTTTATATTAAGTGTGTTGAGATACTTACACTAGAAACTAGACCAAAAATATTTGGTAAGATTTTATGTAAAAAAAATGTTATGTAAAAAAAAATGTATAGTATAAAAATGTTTAAATAATCGTTGAAACAACATATTGAGGCACATATATGGTCAAATTAGTAGCCTATACATGATTGATCTGGAAAAAGACCAAATAAATTGACTTTAAAATCTGCTTTGAGAAGAAGTGACATCTGAATAAAGATGAATCTAATGTGTATCAATAAAATTTTCAGCATCTTCTTCCTGCTCCGTTTCTCTCCAGGCGTGTCGATGCCCATCCCGGTGATCGGTCTCCACAACGAGGACAAGGTTTTTGTCAATGGCAGCTGTGTCCTCAACGAGGAGCACTTCATGCTGATTGGTTCTTTTGTGGCCTTCTTCATCCCGCTGGTCATTATGGTGGTGACTTACTGCCTCACCATACAGGTAAGCGGTTCAGGAGCCGACACGTCGTGCCTGTAGTCCTTCCAACCCAGGTTCCTGTGCTCCGCTGTCTCCTCACCGTCCTGTCTGATCCTCTGTAGGTGCTCCAGAGGCAGGCCACGGTCTTCCTGTATGAAGCTAAGTCTTCTTCCCAGCAGCCTTTGAGCGCACCAGCAATCACACTGCAGCCTCCACCGAGCCCCTTCCACCTTCCACAAATCAACACTCTTTCCCCTCCAAACTCACAAGGTAACCACTGATCGCGACATAAAGTCTGGACATAGATCACTGTGTGTTATTTGTCTCTTAAAGGGGCAGTGTTGTGTATTTTCCAGGCTATACTTGATTTTATATCACAATCAAGTAGCTGCGTTACAGACCACCAGGGTGGACTGAGCTCCGCCTTCGAGGGCTAAGCTCCTCCTCCCAGCTGCATTTTCCAATTTTCAAGCTTCCACCACACAGAGAAGCCCACCTCCATGAATTCCCCAACTCAACTCCTTCAGACTAGTCAGCAGCAATTAGCAAACACCTGGTGGAACTGCTAATCTGTTAAAATGTTAAAGGGTTAATAGAGGAGCCATGTTGTAAAGACCACCAGAAAGACAGGAGTTTTTAAAGAAACAGAGGTCCAATTTCAAGGTGTCAAATTATGAAATGAAATGAAATGAAATTTTATTCGAACATGATACAAGTATAAAAATAAGAAGTGACAAGAAGTGCATATATCAATTATGAAGTCATATTTGATATATACAACATTTTTATATAAGCTGAGTGTCTCGTAGTTACTTGATTGTGCTATAAAATGGCACCACACGTCTGGAAAATGTTTAAAACTGCCCCTTTAAATTAGCTGTACTTTCTTAAAAGAAAAATTAAATATTGACTTTTGACGTAAAGGGAAAAAAATGTTTTATATGTGTAAAATAAAACTGAAATCTTTCCCCAACTGAAAGCAACTTAAAGTGTTATATTTTCACACCAGTGGTAAGACATGCAACTAGTTTCTTGGTAACTGAACAATTAACCCTTTCATGCATGAATTATGATTCTTTGTGTCAGGATTTCTTTTCAATTTTTTTTATTTTCTTAAGGCTTAAAAAAAAGTAGGACTTTTTTTAAAAAAAAAATATTTTATTTAGGTGATCAATTGCAATTTTCTCCAATTAGAAAGTTATTTGAAAAATACATCAGCAGTATTGTTCTTTAGGAGTTATCTGATGTCACAATATTATTTTTTTTTACCTCCTAGAGTCGTCTACAGTAGAAGGAGGGACCGGGTCGGTTGGCATACTTTTTTGTCTGTCAGCCATATTGGATTTAACAAAAAATTATTTCTTGCATTTGCAACTGATGGCCAGTAGTTGATAGTGTATTTTATGATGCATTAGTGTCCACTTCAGTGGTCTGTGAGCATTTATAACATAAAAATCATCCACAAGAAGCACAAGAAAATGGCTTTGAGATAGCTGTCCACTGTAGTGACCACTATGCATGAAAGGGTTAATTCCCGTAATTAATTACTGTATTGAATGCATATTAAATGGATAGTTTCCCCTTTGTTCCCCTCAAGTCTCACAGATCCTTGTATTTTCTGTGTTTTTCTCCTGAACAGAACTGAAGCCGCCGCCCCTCCAGGGCAGACGGAACACGCTGAGCTGCCTGAAGGGCCCGGAGCCCAGCATTCTGCTCAGCACCTCCGCCTCGGACAGCCTCAGCATCATTCCCAGCTCCGAGGCCGCGTCGCAGCTCAGCTCTCCGGCCGCCGGGCCGGGCCGGAGCGATGCCTCGGGTTGCCATGGGAGACGAGGGATGATGCAGGCCATAAAGAATGAGAGGCGGGCCTCCAAGGTGAGTACAGCTAGTAGCGAGGATTAGCAGGACAATAAACACGAATGAGTGCTTTTCTCTTTTTGCCTTGTTTGTTTTGTATGAAAGATTATTAAGGCCAGGCTAAATAAAAAATGTGTTACGAGAATAAAGTCATACACAAATAATAAAGTTATGAGAATAAAGTCGTAAAACTCTGAGAAATTACTTTATTTTTATAATACTATGACAATATGGCATAGTATTATGTCATATTCTCCAAGACTTTATTCATTATATCTTGATTATTCTGATAATTTTATACGTAGTATTGTACCCACAAACTGGTAAATAATATCCAGAGACTCTTGATTGGGTTTTTCTTTTGCCCAAAGAACTACAAATTTTATAGTTTAAATGACCCAAATAGAGAAGCAAAATATCAGTGAAAATGGAAAAACTCAGTGAAATAAGGAAGTGACAGGAGCAAATGCAGGATGTGGAACAAGGACGCGAACAGACAGGGTGACGGAAGAATCCAGAAGCAAACAAAGAAAATCCAGGAGCTTAAATACTGGAGATTGTTGACAAAGACGACAGGTGGTGCAGCAGGGATAGAAGCAGACAGGTAGATGGAGGGAAGATGAATAATGAAGATTAGGAGCTGAACAGATACAACCAACTAGGAGGGGAAACACCAACACACCAAAAAGTAGAACGCAAATACAAACAAAATACAAAGGACTGGACAGTATATGGAGAGACATAAATTGATATAAACAAACAAGATCAATATTCAAAGAAATAAGAAAACCAAATTACAACGAGCAAATATCTACAAAGATCCACAAGGTCTTTAAAGTTCTAGTAAATCCTGGAAGTGAATGTGGGATGGAACGTCTTTCAAAAAACTGTTTTCCTGTAATGATAAGTTGTTTCTCCACATTAGCAGATTTAGCAGCACGTACATGAGGTTGATTGACAGCACTAAGACTCTCCTCCTGGCAGTTTTAACAATGATATATACTTATAAAAATATATCATTTTTTATAAGTATAAAATTTTTTTATAAAAGTTACACACCCAGCGATAAGCTTTTATGTCAAGAAAAGCTGATCAAATTTCTTAAAAACATGACATGTTTTTGTTGTTGTCTTCGGTGATGTGGAAATGTCTGCTGCAGTGAGACAAGCTAAAGAAAAACTCCAGCTACAACCAACCTTGAGCTTCTGCAGTCACAATCCCTTTCGTCCGCCACAGCCACCTCTGTCACCGAATATCTGTGTCATTCTGTAAAACCAGGATGGGTGAATTTTTCTGACGCGGACGTTTCCCAACAGCGGATTTAGAAATATTTCTTCCAGAATACTCAGTGCAGTTCATGTCGCATGCTATCAAATCCTGTCAGGCACTTTGAGTAACGTCAGAAAGCTTGGAGTGCTGCCAGAGTCGAGCAGAGCGGTGACTGAATTCAAATTCCTCTTTAATGACAAAGAGGCAAAATAGCTTATACACCTACAGCCAACTAGGCATAACATTATGACCGCCATGGTCACAAAGTTCTTCACAAGAAGGGTAAATCCAATAAAGTACACAGCAATTCAGAATAGAGGAAGCAAACCGCAGTAAAATCAAGTGTAACTCAAAGCTTCTTGTAACGAGAAGGTCTTCAGCTGCTTTTTAAACCCTGTTTAATTCGCTTTAATTAAACTTTAGTTTGTTTGTCTAGGAAGTCCAGTTTGCGTGCCCGTCGCACGCCATCACCCCTCTGTTGATGGGCCGCCACAACAAAGCAGGGGTGGACCGCAACAGTAACTGTCGCAATGGCAGCAGATGTGGGAGATGTGGATGCAAACTCTGGTTTGCCTACAAACCTCTGTTACGGTTCAGTTAAAGTGAAGTCTGGCGCGGTGCGAATGTATATATGTGTCAAGCGGTGAGAGACCGCTCGAAAACCTACCACTGGGGATAGGAGGATGATGGCGCGTCATGTTTTTTAACAACTTATCACATGAACATACTTAATTCAATTTTAGTTGTGTTTTTGAAACACAGCAGTTGCAAAACTGTTTTATTTATTTTTTTAAATCAACATTAGTAGATCAACAAAGTTTGTGCTCATTTCTAAAGGAAACGTAGCCACAGAAAGCTAACAGGAGGCAGACTATCACTGTTTTTGCCCTGCTGACTCAAGTTCACTGCTGAGACAACCAACAACGGTTGTGTGTTTGATGAACCATGTTGTGTTGTTTGTGTGTGGATCGCCAACCTGGAGGATCATTAAAACCACATTTTGTCTTTTTGTTAAGATACTAACTTCTCCCCTCACTTTTGCTTCAGGTTCTGGGAATTGTCTTCTTCCTCTTCCTTGTCATGTGGTGTCCGTTCTTCATCACCAACGTCACCTTTGTCCTGTGCCACGACTCTTGCAACGAGTCGCTGCTCCACGATCTCCTGAACGTCTTCGTCTGGGTGGGTTACATCTCCTCCGGGGTCAACCCTCTGGTCTACACCCTCTTCAACAAGACCTACAGGAGAGCCTTCTCCAACTACATCAGGTGCCAGTACAAAGCCGGGGCTAACGCAGCGGGACAGGGTGGCAAAACCCTCCTCACGCCCCAGCAGTGCCCGTCGCACGCCGTCACCCCTCTGTTGATGGGCGGCCACGGCAAAGCAGGGGTGGACCGCAACAGTAACTGTCGCAACGGCAGCAGGGGAGACAACGGGAGGCTGACGGTAGACCCGGAGGACACGACAGACGACGGGACGCAAATCGGATTAGTGTCGCAGAGCCTGTCGGAGTGCCACAACGCCGGCACGCTTTCGGAAACGGAGCCAGAAACGGAGATTGAGCAGGAGCTGTCGCTCATCAGCTACCCTCCCCCCAGAGAACACACGAGCAGCGTGTGACTGCATGCTCGCCCCCCCCCGTTTGCTCCGACTCCGACCTCCTCACCCGGGGGCTGTTACGAGGAGAGAGAGCTTCTGAAAGTGTGCCAGCTCTATCCGGACGTCACGGAAGCAGAGGGCGGAAAGGCGTCGAAGAGCAAAATAACCCTCAACATTCCAAACACGTTTGCCGTCAGCTTCGCCAAAACGTTCGGTCTCATACCGTGAAGCTCAGGTTTTGACCTGTGGGGTTGATGTGTTCATCAACCAAACCATGTGTTGCATTTCATGGAGACTGAGGTATCGAGCGAGGCAAGGGACAAAGTGAAGTGGGACTCGCTGTTAACCTGGTATGAAGTCAGGCGGCCCCTCCTGGAGTCCCACTGATGCGGGTTACAGAGCCACGCGGGCCCCCCACGGAGTCCAACTGTGACTTGGAGCCCTCGCAGAGAGCAAAGACACGGTCCGAGCAAACTCAACCAAATACACATCTGGAACAGTCAAGCTTGACTGGCTGGACCTTTTCACACTGCTCAGCTGACAGAGTCTACAGAGGAGACTCTTCATAACGGCTGCAGTGAAAGTTTTCCCTGAGAGGACAGAGATGAAGGAATGTACAATCACCTCTAGGCTCCTGTGGACTCGCAGTGCCATCTAGTGGTCATGGAAATATCTTCGGTTGACCAAAGTAGATAAAAGAGCTAAAAGTAAAAGGGGGGGAGGGAAATAAAAAAAAGGCAGAGTCCTTTCATCTTTACTGCTTCTGTCGTCAAATACAACCACCTTGGAGACTCACAGCTTCCAAAATGTTTTTACTGAAATCCACCAATAAAGTTTAAACTAAAAGGGTGGGGGATGTTTTTGATAGAGCGCACAACTATTTTACAGATTGTCTTTAATAGGAACAAAGCATATGAATTTTTTTACACTAGCCATTCGAAATAGTCATGGTTTTTATCAGCTAGTCTTAAATGTGGAGGTTTATATGCCCATGTTGCTATCTCTTCCTTGGTTTTCTACTCTAGAAGAAAAGCATGGCAGTCTGCAACTTTACTTAGTGTTCAGCTGTAGTGCAAGCAAGAGCTGAAAAAAGAACATTTTCCGTCTGCTTACACCATGAAACCGATCTATTTGTGACCTGATCAGTCTCTTCATCTCTCTTAGGATGTGGGTCACTGAAAAACAACAAAATACAAAGACAATATTCAAATCAACATCGAAAACCTGATACAGTGCCTTTCAAAAGTATTCGCAGCCCTTGAACTGTTTTAGGTTTTTTAATCTTTACAAGCAAAACGTTTAGTATATTTAAAGGGGCAGTATTATGTATTTTCCAGGCATAAAGTGCTATTCTGTTGCACAAATAACTGATATTAAAATACTATATATAGTTAATATAACTTTAAAGAAATTTGACTTTGTAATTTAACACCTTGAAATTGAACTTCCGTCTCTTTAAGAACCTTCTGCTCTTTCTGAAGCTTCGCCTTCAGGAAGTCATCACAACATGGCTGCTAATTTGCTAATTGCTCCTGGCTAGTCTGAAGGAGCTGATTGGTGGAGTCACAGAGAAGGTGTGATTTGTGAGGCGGAAGCTCTGAAACTTTGAAACTGCAGCTTGGAGGAGGAGCTGCATCTCGAAGGCGGGGCTAGCTCCACCCAGGCGTTTTACCCAGCTTGCCATGGAGATTAAAAGTTTTCTCAAACTGTATTTTAAGGGAAAATTAGTTCTGAACAATATTGAATCAGGCTGACTCGGTTTATTCACACGCCTATAATCTTTCTAAAACAACATATTTTCCCTCCAGTTCAAACAAACAAGTCAAAATGTTGAAACAAACTTTAAGGTGTATGAATACTTTTGGATGGCTCTGTACCTACATCATCTGGTTCTTGTTACTTCCAAGCATAAATTTAGCCTATTTTGTTGTCTTCTCTAAAGGACAAATGGAAAGAGCTTCTGTGTTATTTACTTCTATGAGAAGCAGGGATTTCCGTCAAAGCTCCGCTGTTCATCAGCTCTATCTTTTTTTTTTTTTCATCTGAACTCTAAGCTGCTGTTCCGTCATGCTGCGGGCCAAAGCGTAGCAGAGTTCGGACGCTAAGAGCCAATGAATTAAAGCAGGAACACTGATGCGTTTTGCATATTTATCAGCTGTGGTTGAAAATGAATAATTTAAAAGGAGATAATCAGATGATCAAAGTGCTCTCCTGTTGCACGTTCCCTCTGATGACGGCTTTTCAAATGGAAATGCCCGGCAGAGCTGCAGCTTTGACAGGAAACCTGGTGATCAAACCGTCTAATTCAGACCGTCAGAGCAGAGAGAGCAAATATGTTTCAAATTTCAAAAATAGGGTGAGAACCTCGGCGCGCTTTGATCAAACACTGACTCTGCAACTTGCAAAATTTATAGTCCTGTCATTCAGAAACAAAAAACCCCCCAAACCCAACGCTAGCATCTCTTTCAGTTTTCAAATTTTGCAGGCATGGAAACTTTTCGCCTTCAAAACTACTCTTTAGACTTTAACTTTCTAAGTTTTTGAGTCAAACTCAGCAACTTTGAGTTTCAGTCAACTGAGGTGTCAGAGTGAAGAAGTTGGAAGATCGATAAATATCGAAAAAGTAGCTTAACTGAAAAAAGAACTTAAACGCTCATGAGTCAAGTTACCAATGAAACTGAAAAGTTTGAGCAGAAAATTTGATTTCTAAGACAGGAGAAAGTAACGTAGAATCTGACTTATTCTTTTATTCGGGCAAATGAAGTTCATTACCAGAATAGTTTCTGATAGATGTATTTGTTTAGTTTTTTTTTTATTTGAACAAAGCAAAAGTATTCTCAGATTGAACAACAGTGTTTTAGGGCCATTGTAGATATAAACAAAGCAGTAAAACATTTCTACCAAAAAAATTTCAGAAATGTTGGGATTAATCTCTGAAATTTTCTAGAAAAAAAAACTTGGAGATATTTGAGTTTAAAAGTCAAAAATACTATCTAGAAAGAAAAATTGAGGTTGAGCTCAGAAATTTTGTATAGAAAATTTGGAAAAATCTGCTTTTCAAAAGTTTTTTTTTAAATCTCCAAAACTGGAAAATGTTCAGCTTTTGAAACTCAGAAATTTTCATGTTTTCTGTTTTTTCCTTCTAAAAATTTCTGAGATTTACCTCAAAATTTCTGAGTTTTTTGGTGGAAATGTACTCCTTTTTTTCCTATCAAAATGAGAGTCACGAACGATGTTTGTAGGGTTGAAAGGTCGGACTCCCGCAGTCACACCTCTTATCTCTGAGGCCAACCAGTTGGCTTCACCACTGGTGTTGGTTGATTCTGTCCATCCAACAATATTCTTTAATCTGAGAGCGACTGTGTAACTGCTGGTCTAGATCTTCATTGGTAAGACGCAAAAACGTCAGCAAAAACAAGAACAAAAGGTCCAATCTGCAATTGCAAAATGAAAAATGTCCGAAGTTCTTTCCTCCTTGGAGTTCTTTGGACGATTCTATTAAGTATCGGTCAACATCTTTTTTTACATCTCAAAGGTAGATAATGGAACATTTTTAAAATATCAAATTTATGAATATAATCAAGTCTTTGTGTGGATTAAAAACACAATAAATTCAAACTTCTACACTCATGTTTTCCAAAGTAGCTTAGGTGATATTTTTTTTTGGTTCACCACATTGTCAACTTTGGGTAAAGAATAGTTTTAACCATTAAAATCCTAAATTAAATCCAGCCATAAGTAGTTCTGAATAGAACTGCCTGTGGCTTTTTCATAAAGAGAAGAAATGGAGGGTTTTTATTACCCTTGTAGTAATTTTCTCAGGAATATAGTAAAGCAATGTCCAATTTGCTAAACTGCTCTGTGAGTTGCTAAAAAAAGGCAAATTAAAACTCCATTCATAGACTCCTAACAACCTTCAGCCGGCTCTGAAGTGATGAACTGTATTAACAGAACAATGTCCTACAAAAACAACAAGCAAGAAAAGGAGGAACAGCTTCTGCAACAGGACAAAAATCCTTATTTCACCCCAGGGAATGTGAACACAAGGTTCCTCAGCCTATAGATCTGTGTAAAGTTTTCCTCTACACTCTGACCTGGGTCACTTTGCTCCCACTAAAGACGCTCTCAGCGTAAATGGAGCTGGCGATTTAATGAAACGTCCCGGGTTTCACCGACATTTCTTTTGCAGCCGCGTTGGGAGTGTGACCCAGTCATCAGTAGGTTTCTTTAAAGCCCCCCAAAGCTTCTCAGAGGCTGAATAGTATTAACAACTTAAAGCACTTTAAAAATGTAATTTGTCGTTTCTCTTTTCACTCCTAACTTTTAGTGAGTCAGAGCTTATGCCACAATTGTTAGAACTCCGATCTAACAGGTGACTGTCTTTGAATTTGTAGATCTGAGCTGAAAACAGAAGATTCTCCTTTCTCATCATGATTTTTTCAAATAGCTACAGACTTAAACAATTTTCTCTCCACTAGGAGAGGTTAAAAGGAGCTAATGATTGTACCAAAGTTTGTAAGTATTTCCTCCATTACGGATTTATAGAACTGTTTTTAAAAGATAACCCGAGATAATACAAATTCAAATGATTTATTTCAGTCATTAGGGGGAAAAGGTTACCTAAACCAATGTAATGGTAATTGCCCCCTACTTTTAGCAATTTTAGCCTTGGTACCAAGGCCTTTGGTACCAACATCTCCAGTCAAGTAATAGTGAAAATAGACATTGGGTCAAAGGTCATTTCTCTACCAGTTCTTTGTTCTACTGTCAGGACACACTCCTCTCAACGATACCGGTTTTGTCTCGTCAGTCATCAGGTTTTCACCAAACAACTCAGAGATCATCGGATATTTTTCAGTCAAAGTGGGACAGGCCTTGGTGTTGTTTTTGGTCTGCAGTAGGTTTTCATCCATGAACTTTACCGTGGATCTCTCTCTGTTTTTTTTCGTAAACGAACGCAGAGCAGTGAAGCACAGCAGATCTTATCTGCTGTGCTTCACTGCTATCCGTTCATTTACGTCCTTTTGAAAGAGTCGTTAGCTGCGTTTCCATTGACCATAAAATTGAACAAATTGGAATTACGAAAATGAGTTTGCCTAATGGAAACGTGCCAATTTAGAAAAGAACAAACAAACATGTTTTTCAATTAAATGCTTTAGCGGTAGGATGAGGTAGTTTTCAGCTGTATCAGAATTTGCGTATTTTGTAAATTTACAGAAATTGGAATTACCAAAGTAAATGTTCTTAACAGAAACACATCAGTTTTGAAAAAACTCACATTTTTGGATGAAAAGTTTTTGTTCCAGGATGAGGTAGTTTTTCAGTAATATCATAATTTCAGTATCTTGCAAAATTTCAGTATAAACACTTTTTTCGCATCCCAGAAGTCATGTGATCAACAACCGGATGTTACTACTGGTGGAAAAGATGAAGGAGATGACAGGAAGTGGTGGGAGGATGACGGTGCAACATGTTTTTTTATGGCACTTATTCATGTGTGATTTTAATTGTGTTTCTTATTGAATTGAAACACCAAATTACAAAATTATGTGTGTGTGGGGCGGAGGGGTGTTCACATTAGAGGATTATCGACTAAATTTTGCTCCCATTTTTGTGGAGCTGCAGCTACTGATGGGGTCCTGGAGTTTGGTGGGCTGGCCAACCCTTGCTCCATGTTTTCTGTAATAGCAGATACTGACCGTCCCTGTTGGTTTCTGAAGTCCCAAAGCCTTAAAATAGCTTTGTAACAGTTTTCAGACTATTAGACATTAACAATTTTTTTTAGTTTTTAAGTCTTTTGGTCTTCATGCTGTCAGACAGGTTCTATATAAATGATTTCTCAATTCTGCTGGGATGGTTACATTTTCACATCAGGATAGCCTTGATTGGACAGTTTCTCCCCTCATTAATGAGGCACTTTTTAAATGTTTTCTTGTATTTAATCAATCAGGATCTCTTTGTCGGATACTAAACATTTTTTGGTGAGCTGAAAATCTGAAACATACGACAGAGTATTAGGGCTACGCTAAGATAATATAGAGAATAAAGTCATAATATCTTTATTTTAGTAATTTTATTACTTTATTATTTTTATTTTTACTTAGTATGGCCCTATTACTCCATCATACAAACATGTAAATGAGGAACAAAAAAACCTTTTCATTTAGAGTAAAATACTTTTTCACATCATTCTGGGTTTGAAGTGTTTCAGATCTCCTTGACCCGACCTTAAATACATTTCCTCCTAGTACCACTTTTTCCCCTCTAAAAAAATAATACATCATAATTAGAGTTTAAAATAGAGGAGGGGAAATAGCAGTGAGAGAGCCAGTTTAATAACTATGCGTCCAGTGTACCTGTGTGTACCTGTGACCCAAGCTGCTGCTGCCTGAGATTGATTTTCTGGTTTGTATTGATTGTGTCCAGCCCTGCAAATTCGATCAAGGCCAGATATAGGAAAGCAATCACTGTGAAGACATATGTGGAAAGTTATAAAGTAATAATTTGATCTGGGTCTCGTGTGTACAGGGATAGCTTCAGTTTTTTGTTGAGTGTCCCTCTGTTTTTTTTTTTCTGTATCCATTGAATTTTATATTTCCAACAAAACTGCATAAGAATAAATGTTTTGACAATAAAGAAATAATCTGTTATTTATTTTTGTCCCCGAGGAATGATTAATTACTGAAGTCCCCAGCTACTGTAGGTCAGCATTCAAATGACAGGGGGCAGTTAGTTAGCTAGCTTAGCTTGTGTTAAGGTAAACAGGTGGGGGGAAAAAAAACATCTTTATGACAAAACCTTTCATTAAAACATTGTATACAATTCTCTTTCTGTGTGCCAGCATTGACTTAGAAAAAAATTAAGATAAGCTAAAAAAATTTAACTGAAAGTAAGTAATCATGTGATATCTTATTAAACCATTATCAGTTTTTATGTATTGTAAATGTACAGAGGCATAACCTCCTTTTGATATAACTATGCAACAGCTAACTGCATTGTTTGGTTTTTGTTTATTTTAGTTTTGTTAATGTAATGAACTTCTAATTAGACTCTGGTTCTTTATTTTCTTCCTTTTACAAAGTTTACGCTAAGCTAACGTCACTGAGAGTTAACTGCATCAATTAGCTTTACTCAAACTTTCTGGTTGAAAGCTACTAGCTTCTCGTTGAAGCTGTTGATTCACAAGATTGGCGTTTTGAGATGCTGCACAGAAATTAACCTTAATGAACATGATAATGGTGAAGCACCTTTACGCTATAATTCAATGAGATAAAGACTCTTAAATTGACAAAACCAATACATTGACTGTTGAAGCCCATTTTTGATTGATTTTATAGAAATATTTGTATCGTCAACTAATAACTGGGTCATTGGTCTTTTGCTATTCTTTTGTAGGTCAGAAGCAGAAAGGTTTGGAAATCTTTAGAGTATCAATGCTGTAAAACTAACAATGGTGAAACAGTTTTACTGTAAAATCAGGCTACAACCTTTGGTCTACCAATAGAAACTGCAATAAATGATTAGCAAAACAGCATTTAGTATCATAAAACATACTTAAAATTTTAAGAAAACAAAATGTTTGCTGAGCAGTTTTCAAAATAATTCTGTAAGCACAGAGGATCATTTGAAAAAATATCTAATAATCTGTCCCTGCTACTGATTGAAATTGAGCAAATCACTGCCACTAAATCCAAAGTGACAAATTTACAGTTTTATCATTCACACATTACGTAGATTTTATTCACGTTTCTGTTAACTATGAAGAATTTCCAACTTCAGCTAATAAAAAACAAATACAAATATTATATCACACCAAATATAATAACATTTTTAATACAGAAACACAGGCAGGTTTGTTTAATACCTGTTTTTGTTTTTTTCAAAAGTTACTTTAAACTTCATAAATGAGCTTCATCAGTACTCATCTTCTCATTGGTTACACTTTGTCTTTGCAAAGGATTTTATTGAAAGAATTTGACAAAAAAAAGTTGCAGGATCTGGGTCTGGGTCTTCAAGTATCCTGTAGGTTCTGGATGTCCCAACACAGCTGAATTAATGGATGAATTGGCCTCTCAGTGTGTCGAGTTCTGCACATAAACTATTCAGTTGGTAAACCAGGGAAACATCTGAAATATGCAGGGCACCAGCTCTCAAGGACCAGAGTTGACCACCCCTCCTCCAGAGTGCTATGTTAACTTTAATTGGATCACTTTTTCCAATCACCAGAGTAGCTTGTTTAGATACAACCACAATGAAATTAACATGTTAAAGACAAAATCTATTCAACTTACATACGAAACAAGAGCAGCACTTGGTGCAGACCGACGTAAGAAGCTCTTTATATGATTGCAAGCATAAAGTGGTGTGGAGAGTTGGCAGGATGATAAATCAGAAAAGCCACAGTGGTTTCCTGAAAAACACACTTCATCCAATTTTTAAGGGGCCTCAGGCTGATTACTGATAAATGAAGGTGCTGCAGGCAAGACTTCAAGCTACAGCAGTATCTGTAGTAACCGACGCTCTGCTGAAAACGTCAGCACTGCATTTTTTATGCCAGTCAAACTTCCAAGAGGCCAGTAGTGATCTCGCAAAGACTGACCTACACAAAGGGTTGAATTGAGGTTAGCCAACGCTTGTAAAGTGGGTAATTGCTGCAATGAGCCACAAGGTGGCGACAAAGCTGCGTACATGACAATGAACATCCCAACAAATTGAAATTAAAAGGTTATGATGAAAAGAAGGAAATACATTACTGTTGTTTTTGTTGATTTTGACAAAGGATATAGCTAATACCAACTATACAGCTCACATTTTAGTATTCTCTATTATTATCTTAGAAATATTCACTCAGTGTCATTTCAAAAAGCTAATATTATTTTTTAAGTTAGTTAGGTTTTGATTTATTGCCCTTTTTTCCTAGTAGTGACCAAAAAATAATAACTTGGGACAGTTGGCCTTATTGACAATGTATTTTTACTTATTACTTGTTATTAATAAAGAAATATATTATTACTACAATCAAGGATTATTAATAAATATAGTTTACCATTTTAAACTATACCTCCAGCTTTAGCAATGCCGCTGTAAATAATGGCAGACTTATTCTGAATGCTGAAGTGAGAATGAACTGAGCCTAGAGAAAGCTGACGGTGGCCATGATGGATCACTTTCCTTTAGCTTTAAGAGAACCTGTTCTTTAATTCATGTTGGCTTCATGTGGAGAATAACAATAAGATTTTTTTAAACAATAAACACATTTTTGTGTGTGTGGAATCTGATTTCAGTGTGACCATTTGCAGTGCCTGTGCGTTTACAGCTAAAAGGCTCATCTATCTCTGACGTATGGTCGACGAGAAGATGGTGTTTTAGGGCTGAGATGGATCAGCACCACGGCCAGTGGCAGAGAGAGGGAGCGTTAGGTAGCGCCATTAAAATCAGCACCACGGCCAGGGACGGAGATCTGTTTGAAACAGCAGCACCACCCAGTGGTAACGGTGGGGAATAGCAGCAGACTGTAATATTTCATTATCTCACTTAATCGTTGACTTGAAAAGCCAGAGGCGACTCATGTAGCTCAAAATGTGATTAATATGATGAGAAAAAAGTACTATATCCGTGAATTGAAGGAAATGACTAAAAACACAATGGTTAGCTTTGACAACTGTAAATATGGAAGTGTTTATTGCACTTTTACTGGGCTTGAGAAATAATTCATATTTACATATTTATTTCATAATGTTTAAAGTCCTCTAGGTCTTCAGTCTTTACAGTTTTTGTTTGGTGGAGAGTCAAACTGCAGTGTTTTCGCAACAAATAGTGTAACGACCCGACTAAGGCTTTTCGATTTTAGGTAGCACGAGCTTTTAATTGGATTATAATTAGGATTAGCAGCACGCGAACTCAAATACAAAATGCAACATGTCGAGTCATTTTTTCAGTTGTAACTAGTCCCTGGCGGAATAATACCTGTGAAACCAGCTTCTGTGGTTTATTAAGTCGAAATAAGCGTGTAGAAAGAAGGAAAACGTCGTGTTTAGGCCCCGTGGCGGAGGTTTTCTTCTCATCCCTTCCTCGACGTAGACAGACCCGACTGTCATCGGAAGGATTCGGACAAGTTCGGGTACGCATGCGTCCTTCGGCTGGTTTGCTGCGGCTCTGTTTGACACTGACAGCTGTGTCAAGCTAGCAAAAACAGCGACGTCTCCTGTCCAGAGCTACACAAAGTAAGACAAATGTCATATTCTTCGTTGACCAGTTTACTATTGACAATTTACAGAAATGTTTTGCAGCATATTTTCCGAACGAAAGACGGAACGTTTACGTAAAAATATAGATTACACTCTGAGCTTGAATGTATCATAAAGCTACCCGCCTTGAACGTTCGAATCTAGGATGTAAATATGGACGCAGATTTGTTGTGTTAATAAAATAATATACTATTTGATTGATTTACCCGTCTGCTATTATAACCAATTACGAGCTACATATAAAACCTAAATGGACTACAAATTATTCATATCTGTAAAAATGACATTTTTGTACTTTCCAATCTAATTGTGAAGTGAAAGATTTTTTTTTTAAATTAATCTTTTGTTTTAAAAGATTAAGCATGACTTTTATTTAGGTGATGAAATTAATAATAATTTTTAAAAAAGCATAAACATAACACAGTCCGTCCATAATCTGTTTAAAAAGCGCAGAATGAAGCTCATCTTTGTTTTCTACCCCTAAAATTAATAGACTTTCTGGTTTCAACTGTCTAAATAGAAATATGAAGAGACCAACTCCTTTACTCTTATAACACTAAATAAAATGGTTGTTTGCGCCATTAAAGTCTGTCACTCAGTATTTATTATTGATACGTCACTTAAAACTGTTGATTGCACTGGATATCAGAGATAACAAAATAATTTAAAATATAAAGAGGACTAGATTCAGATGCGCGCTACGCCTTACAAATAATAACAATAATAATAATAATAATAATAATAATAATAATAATAATAATAATGATGATGATAACAATCTGAAAATGTTCCTTCCACTTCAGAATTTATTCACTTCCAACCCAGTGACATTATTTTTAATCAATTATTAAAATAATTTATGCTTGTAGCAATACAGACAAAAAATGTGGGGGGAAAAAAATAAATAAGCGCTTTTTTATGCAAGAAGCATTCTGAATCTGAAACGGAAAGTAAAAATGGGCAAAACACTTTAAAATAAAACGTAAAAAGACAAAAATAGGAATAGGAATATTTTCACTGAGCGCAATATTAAAACCTAATGTGTGGATTAAAACTGGATGGTTAACGGACGCTTTATCAGCGACAATCTGGACGTATGTTACTCCAAAATCGATTTAACTGCTTTTATTTTGAAGTTCCCACCGGATGTGGACTACTTGCTTCGCGCTCTCCAGCTTGATACCCGTCGGGTCGACAGACGCTGCCTTGGAAACGACATAAATCCAGTGCGTGCAGCTGGGTTCCGAGCGGGGACCTACATTTCCTCACTTCAAAAGGCTTCCGCCCCTCTTCTGTCCTCCTCCACCTCTTCTCCATCCCTTCCTCCATCCATCCATCCATCCATCCATCCGTCAGCCAGCATGGGGGATCTGAAATGAAGCGCGGCGCAGCGGAGGCGGCACGGAGAGGAGCTTCGAAATAACCGAGAGCGAGAGAGGAGGTGACGGGAGGCGCCGCAGCAGGTAAATGTGAGCGGATTTCCAATCAGCTTCGCGTGTGGAGCCGCGTCCATGTGGGGGCGCGTAGCCACGGGGGAGGGGGGGGGGGGGGGGGGGGGGGGAGGAGGGGGGGGGGGGGGGGGGGCAGGAGGATGATGCATTTGTTTTGGTTATTGTTGCACGCAAAAAAAAAAAAAGAAATAAAAAGACAATACGTGCGTACTTACAAACCTTCAAACGTGATCAAGTAAATGCGCGCGGATTTATCTGGATATATATATGTATACATGTATGTTTAAATGAATTAACGCGAGACAGGCGCTCCTTTTGCACCATTCACACCATTTTCTCCTCCCCTGTGTGGCGGCGGCGCGCTGGTCAGGTGTCTCTCTCTCTCTCTCTCTCTCTCTCTCTCTCTCTCTCTCTCTCTCTCTCTCTCTCTCTCTCTCTCTCTCTCTCTCTCTGTCTTTCCGCTTGCCTGCAACAAAATGTCACCAGTTGGGAGGATTTTTCTTGCAGGATTTGGCAGAAAACACCCTTCAGGCTTCCAAAGAGAGAGGCAGAGAGAGCGAAGGAATGGAGCCTAAAGAAGAGGAGGTGTGGAGGATTATGTCTGTAACGGGGATCCAGTGGATCTGCTCAATAGTAGAGAAGAGAACCGGATATTTGCTATGTGTGGACCTAAGGTGTGCTATAAAATGGACGGCATAGAGATGTAGTTTTCAGTATAAAAACATTATTATTATTATTATTATTATTATTATTATTATTATTATTATTATTGCTTTTTGATGTTACAGCTTTTGTTGCTTTAAACATGCCTTCATGTTTAAAGTCCTCCTCGGTCTAATCAGTCTGTGATGTTTGGGCGTGTTCGGTAATTTGAGGGATGTAACAAAAAAAATCTTTAATTAGCATTTAGCATATTAAATAGGTCAACAAATGGATTTGTGCTGATGGGCAGTAAAAGATGAGCTGCAGAGATTGTGGACCATTAAAAGGCTAAACTCCAGAGCAGTTTAACGCACAACGATGCAATAATTTTTCATTCAATTACTTAATTTCATGCATGAGCCACATAAAACTAAAAACCACAAGAACACAGACTTAAAGGGGCAGCATTGTGTATTTTCCAAATATGACTTAATTTAACGCCTTAAAATTGAGACTCTGTTTCTTTAAGAAGCTCCTGCTCTTTCTGAAACTCCGCCTTCAGGAAGTCATCCTCTATTAACCCTTTAATGTTTTTACCAGCATTGCACTGAGAAGTGGCTCATATAATGAGCTCAGCAGATGTTCAGTTCCACCAGACGTTTGCTAATTGCTGCCTGCTAGTCTGAAGGAGCTGAGTGAGGGAGTCGCAAGGGGGGTTTTAAACTGCAGCTCCAAGGAGGAGCTGCGTCTTGAAGGCGGAGCTAGGTCCACCCAGGCGTTTTGCACAGCTGAACGGTTGCCATGGGAGATTAAAGGACTTCTCAAACATGCATAAAAGATATATTGATAGTCATTAAGGTTAGCTTTGGTTTGAAAGCTTCAATTTGACTTTTACAGGCATTTCCTGTCATTGCAGGAAATGCCTGTCATTAGTTCTTGTCCCGTGAGATAGTAAAATGGTCGCCCAGACATCTAGTTGATTCACATTAGCAGATGGAAAGTTGATTTTGATGATGAGAAACTGGATTCATTATTGTGGACTTTGATGCTGCTGCTCTAGTGGCTTATAGTTCATGATGCTCTTAAGCTTTGGCGGATTGTTCCTGGTCATTTGAGGCTGACTGGTTTGAGCTGAACCGACCGTGTCATATTCATCCCAGGCAGGAAAATGAACACTTCAAATGAAATAAAAGTTCAAGTTTTTACTTTAAAACGTGTCAGAATAAGAGACAAATGACCAGACCTGATATGTATTTTATGGCAATTTGTAAACAGTCGTCCTCATCACAGCTGCTCTCCATTCGGAGTCCACTTCAGGGGGTTCTTTCATGTCTGAACTCGGATTAGATAATGGGCTTTTTTTAATGCTTGTTTGTGAAGCTGCTGTACAACAGAGTTGTATTCATGAGAGGCTGTGTTCACAGAAGCTTGTACTGATTTATTACATAAGCCAATGATGGAGGAAGAAGGGCCAAGAAGCCTCAACTCGCACACACATGGTTACTTAACTTCAATGAGTGAAAACGCAATATGGAGGGAGGCCTTGGCTGGTTGAATTAAAGGAAATCTTCTGGAATTTTGCAGCATTTTGTATGCGCCATGTGAAAAAATGTTCAAGAAAATATTTGGTGTTTAAACCACCAAATATTTTGGTGGTCAGATTGTATATCATTTATTTGATAAATTTTGTATAAGATTGATTTGTCGTCACGGTAAATTTCAGTTAATGATCTTTAAAACCTCCTAAAAGTGTCTGCATTGTTGGAAGTTTTTCTTTTGGTATTCCACTGTTTGTTCAGTTAAGGTGTGACAGTAAATATCAATAGATTAGAAAATGTGATTAAATCCAGTCACTTTAGTGACACATTTAGTGACACAGTGCATTTTAGTGACACAAATCACTCGTTATGTGCCTGGTGGCCTAAAGAAGCATATTGCTTTATTATTTAATATATTTTATTTGTGTTTGTGGAACTATAATTCCTGTGACACTCAGTCACAGACATGCAGTTTCTTAAAACAAATAAATAGTTAACGTCACCTTTATCATTATTGTAATACTACCACAAAATATCGTGTTAACACTTTAAGTTCATGTTGTCCGCCGCTAGTTTAGAGTAAATATCAGTCATGACAATACTGCGTTAAGGGGTAAATCCATCAAACACTCGTTCATGGTTTGAAAAATCCTCCATCATGTTGTTGCATATAGATCTGCTTTTATGGCTTCACTGTCATGATAAAAGATTTGCTACTAATTAGATACACCAGTGTTTCTCAACCCTGGTCCTCACCTCCCTCCTGCTCTGCATGTTTTAGATGCGCCTCTATTACAGAACAGCTGATTCAAATGATTGCATGACCATCAAGTACTGCAGAAGCTTGTTAATCGCCCAGAGATATAATTCAGGTGTGTGGAAGAAGGGAAATACCTAAAACATGCAGGACAGGGGGGCGGTGAGGACCAGGGGTGAGAAATACTGAGATACACAGTAATTAGTCATGAAGAGTTTTATTAGCTTTACTTCATAGCAAAATAACATCAAATTTCCACCAGTGCAGAGCTTATTCAACACTGGCAACAGTTGGTTTTCCACCTGTGACCACAGTCACGTGAACTAAAAAACATTTTATCCTGTGAAAAATACTTGTGTGCTGTGTGACTTATGAGTAGAGCAGCAAAATATTAAAAGCTGACAATAATAGGAAGTAGAAATATAGTACTTAATATTCCTGCAAATGGTCCAGCATCTCATGCTGCAGGTGTAGAGTAAAATGATGTTTGTTCACGACGACATGGATGAAAATAGGTGTGGCTGTAATAACCAAAACGTAGAAGTTTGAGTCTATTTAGGTTCAACTTTGGGGCCACATTAGGAGAATTTACTTAGGGTTTTATGGTAATGTTATTAAAATAAATAATAATCAAATAGTTTGAGTCAATATAAAGTCCAACTGTACTATTTATGGGGTTGCTTCTCATCCAGAGGAGTTGGGTTACAATTTTATTTGACGACATTGTTGTGAAATAAGAGGGATTTCAAAATGTCCTCCAAGAGGAATACTTTCCAACTATTGAGGGGCAATTTGGTGAGGTTATTAGAATGATTTATTTTTACCCAAACGGTGGCTAGAAAGCTGAACCTCACTCAGAGCAGGTGGTCTGTTCTCCAAGAGCTGGAAAATAAATGACAAACTGTCATCAGCTTAGAACCAGAAGTGGATTTTCAGCTCATCAGAGACAATGATTTTAGTTAGAGAGGAAATGGTCAGCAGTGTTAATACAGTTAGTTCACAAACATTTAAGGAAAATAGAAATAGTTACTGCAAAAGGACAACAACTATTTTAGTAATCAATTATTCTGATGATTAATTGATTAATCGGATAAAAAATTTTCCACATTCTGCAAATTTTTTATTTCATCACTTGAGCATTTTTGAGAAATCTAATAAAAATGCCACAAACAAGTAATTAAATTCTTTTTTTTAAATAAGAAAAAAATGTTTTATTTCCTGAAATGCAAGAATACAGCATTCCTCTAGTGTAAACTTGATTATTTATAGCAAAGAATAACACAGCGAAGGGTTATCTGTTGATTATTTTTATAATTAACTGGATTGGATTAATTGGATAGCGAAAGGTGCTTAATAGAACTTTTTTTTTTTTACAGAATTTGAATAGTTGATAGATTATTAGCTTAGGTCACGATTATTTCACTAATTGATTAATCATTGCTAATTGTGATTAGTCACAATTTATCTGATTAATAATTTAATCTCTAGATAATTCCGTTATTTTCATCATGCTTTAAAAAACATAAGTGAAAAATAATCTACTGGCTTGCTTTTTAGTTTCTTCTAACAAATGAATAATTTAGTCAACAGTTGTTTTTTGTTGAGGTTGGATTTTTAGTAAACATAACATTGTAGGTTTTGTCAGGATCTGGACACTTTTTTTTAAAGCATTTATCTAGAAACTCTTTTTTCCCCCCTAAATCTGTGAGACTGTAGCTTCACTCTGACTTCACCTGTCATCCTGACCCAACATCCATCTGGTCCCTCTGGGGTCGTTCACAGTGCAACACTCACTGAAGATACACATGTATGTGTGTGTGTGTGTGGTGACCCACCCACATAAGGACACTCATCGTCCTGCTCGTATCCTGGTCTGCCACCCTCGCCGTTTCTGGTTGCTCTCTGATGTCATAAAAAATTTGTAGTTTTCCGTCTGGCTTTTCTTCCGCCTCAACTGACTCAATCTGCCTTAGTCAGCGGTTTCCAGGCTCGTTCATTCACAGCGCGGAGATCGATGCTTCTTTGCGTGGAAATGGTGACCGTTGCTCGGGGGCAGCATTTTGGTGTTCACGCTCGGGTGTTGCTGGTGGTTTTATTGGTGAAGCCAACGATCCTGCTTTGATCCTAAGCACTACTCTGTGGCCGCCTGGCTCTGGGTTGGCTATGATAATATATCAAAGAAGAACGCAATAATTGATGATCTGAGCACATCTAATAGGTAATATTGTTATTAATCCATCAGTTGAGCTTGTATTTTGTTTTCCCTCACTGAGGTCAGAAGGCATGGTGAGCTTTCACAGTTCAGTTCTTTAGAAAAATCTGAGATACCTGCAAAATTTTATAAATTGTTAGACAAAAGAGTGAAGGTAAAGCCTGATATTAGAGGAAGTCAGAGATTGTTTCCACTAACATAGAGTTTAAGTATAAGGTTCTTTTCATTGAAATGAATCCCCAGTATTCACGGGAGCTAGGGAGTTAGCTAACCTCTACAAATACTTGAGACACTCCTCTAAAAACACTCAGAGCTTCTTATGTTAGAAGTTCAAAATATCAACTATACCTTACTACAGTGGTGTGGAAAACAGTTGGCGCCTTCCCTGATGTTCTAATTTGTGGCATGTTTGTCACAATTCAGTGTTTCAGAATATCAAACCAATGTAAATATTAGCAAAATAGCAGTTAAGTTATGTTTTAACGGGGGGTCACTTTTTCACATAAGGCCATGTAGGTTTGGATTTTTATTTTCTCCCTCAATAATAAACACCTTCATTTAAAAACCGCATTTTGTATTTACTTGTGTTGTCTTTGACTAATATTTCAATTGGTTTGATGTTCTTACACACTTTATTGTGGCAAACATGCAAACGAAAGCTATAAAATCAGGAACATTTCACATGTTACATGTATTAGTGCACTCAGTGGAAACGCCGTAGCACTAGCAGAAGCTAATCCTGCAGTGTTCATTCTCTCTGTTTTTGAGAGTTCAACCAATCAGCGGCAAGGAAAGCAAATGGCAGCCCTAGATTGGCTGCTTTGCGAACGCCAACCAATAGCACGTCAAGCAGTGTTGTGTCTAGTGCTTAATGTTGTAGCAAATACTGTATGGAAATTCTGTGTCTAGGCACATTTTCCAAATAAAAATTGTTTTGCTAGTCTATAAATACTTCCAAAAGAAAAGAGGCATATTCTGTCCAGCAGGACCTAATGTTTGGTTGTAGCAGTAAAAGTGTGTACTAGAGCTGCCTTTTCTTGAAGACTGAGGCTTCATTTGCAAATCCCACAGCATATTGATAGCGATTGTAGCGATAAATATGCCATTACTCATTCTATATGTTCGTTTTCATCAATACGTAATTGTGTTTAAATTATTTTCAATTGCAAGATTATTCCACTTAATTTGTTTTAAAGCTTTTCACATGTCTCTAGCCAAGATGAGAGTAATACGTTGTGTTAAGTAGTCTTATCCATAACACAGATCCTTCCATTGTTTTCACAGGGTTTCTGCAAATTTAAGACTTTTAAAGACTTAAGAAGACCTGGATCGCGACAGAAACGTACAAAAGAAAATCCCATATTTTGCTGCTGTGGCTCCCAAGTCTCTTTTGGTTCTCAGCTGTGTCTCCCTCCACATTAAAAACATTGTTGAATTAAAATCCTTAAATAGCTCACATTGGTGCTTGACCACCGTATTTAAAATCCACTAAACCTCAGATTCCACAGTTCACAATGCATCGAATGCTGCTCTTAGATCAGTGCTAGTCAGAGCAGCACTGACCGTTTTCTGGGGAGCTTTATTAGCCAAAACTGTGAAATTTTGGAGTCTGTTTGTGGCCGTTGGCAGTAGCTTTGTGCTTCTCACACTGGCTCTCTACAGCATTAACCCCCGTAGTGCCAAGCGTTATTGCGTAGAATGTACATACCCTTGCTGAAGACAAATGTCATTCAGCCAATTGATTAGAATTTTGCACTTACACATGACAGATGCAAAAAATGCTAGCTAACCGGCTAGCATATTAGCAACATATCAGCAGTAGCCTCAGCCTTAACATGTGTGCAACTCAAACTTTTGCCTGACAGGAAAATCCTGGAAGAAAAAAAGTCTGCATAGAATATACAATATTAAATGGTCCTGCCATAACAAAATTTAAGACCTGTCGTTAACGTGTTCAAGGCTACATTACATTTTTTAAATTAATTTAAGACATTTTATGGCCTTAATTTTAAATACATGAATCAAAAATTTTTTAAGGATGCGCAGACACCGTTTCTGAAACGTTGTAAAACTTTCCACAGTGAGCCAAAGTGGCTTGTTGGCATTATCTCTGTCAGGCCCATTAGTTGTAATTGTAAAGTGGCATATAAAATAAGCCTCCATCTTTAACAAGTATCTGTGTATTTTTGGCATCTCCCTGTTTCTTCTCCAGACCAGAGAAACTGGGACACTGGGATCGATGTGACCCGTCTTTCCCCAGTAGGACCTCCTCTTCCTACCATCCCTGCTTCAGTAGAACCCAGTTTGTTCCATACTGTGTGTGTGACAGTGTCAGGTCACATGGTTTTTGCCGGATGACTTGTTGCGATCGCGCTGAGGTTGGCACATTTAATTATGGGAGACTGGGTCGCAGAGGGGCACGAGGGGAGTTTTTTTCCCGCAACACACAACCGAGCAGAGGGTGAATGCTCCCCGGTAACACAACACTCACAGCCCAGAGCTGACCTGTTTACTAACCGCATTAGCAGACAATAAAAAGAAGGTACCATACAAGAAGGTAGGACTGGTGTAAAGCACCTTTAGCTCTGTGTAAAACATGTTATTTTAAAATGCTTTGATCAATAGTTTGATGAACAAATGAAATGTAAAGGTACCGATGGAGGAGGTACAGTCGCTTCTCAAAACAGGTGGCAAAAGGTCAACTACGTGGTTTGAACTGCAGTTCTCAGACTATAATCCACACACCATCTAGTGGCATGATAACTACAGCTTCCTCAAGGTGTTTTGCGGCAGCGTCTAAGCATGAAACATTTCCAAACGGAGATCTTGTGTTAATGTTACCTTTGAGACTTAGTGACACAAAATGATGCATTGTTGAAATAAAGACACGTGTTTTTGGATATTTCTTTAGAAATAGCATTGTCTTTACAAAAAACCCCATTTTCTTCTGAAGCCACTTAATAAAAGTAACATTGTAAAGGTCCTAAAAGTTTGTTTGAGAACATCTTATAAGTGAAATAACCTGGCACTGTAACTAGTACTTTTTAAAAAAATCAATATTGAGGAATTATTGACTTTAAACAAACTTCTATTTCTTGCTAAAAAAAAGTTGTTTGTACGTTTGTTTTGTCTTATTTCAATTGGATTAAGATATTTGCACTAGAAACTACAACAAATACTTTGTAAGTTAGTTTTTTTTTTTCTTCTTGGAGCTTTGTTTTCTTAGTCAGTGGCTGTATTTTCTCCACTGTAAACTAACTACAGTTCTGCCCCAGTCAATCCGTTCTGCTGCCAACATCAGAAAGTCTTCCATAGAAACCATGACAACGACCCTACAGAGTCAGAGACCGCATGTCAGAGAGCGGAGACGAGGAGGGGGAAAAAAGGGACAGAGGGAGGCAAGCATCAGGCTCCTCGCTTCCTCTCTGCTCTTCTTCTCTTTTACAGTTTTGGATGATTTGTTTCTAGGGAGGATTAGTACAAAACACTTGGGGGAGACGAGGGGAGTGGCTTTATAACTGCAATCATTTTTGTACAATGGCCTCTCACCCAAGAGCATCAGCATAAATGAAGACATCAAAGAGAGCTAAAGCTGGAAAAAAAGGGCTGGGGGATGGGGAGTATGGAGTTTTTGACACTGAGGATGAAAACAGTAAAAAAAAAAAAAAGTTAGAGTCACAACAAAGGAGGGAGTTAAATTGAAGACGGCTAGCACGTTAAAAAATTTAAACCAACTCCCATGGTCTGCCTAATGCAACATCAAACAGAAAACAGATTAATCTCCTGGTTTTGGTTGCATCAAACAAATAAAACCCACCTAAAAATGGATTTCATACAGCTGACAGCTTCCCCAACTCATTTTTTAAAATATTTTTTTGTTCAGCTCCCTGATGCCTCTTTGTTAAATGACATTTGGCTTGCCACCAAGCGAGGAGCTCCAACGCTCCACAGAGCTACACCAGAGTAATCCTGACTGAGAATAAAACATTAGCTCTGTTTCTCTGCGTTGGCTCACTTCATTGTTTGTGCAGATTTCTTTTCTTTTCTTTTTTATTAAACCAGTTTTTGTGTGTAAAGATGCAGAAGAGATGCAGATATTTGTCTGGACTGGAAATGCAAAATTTTGAGAACATAAGTAATTTATTTATTTATTTACATATTTAGAGTATTAGTTACTACAGAAGAATCAGAAGAAGAATTGTTTTTATTGTATTTGAAGGATCAATCCATCCAGAAGCAGAAGAAAAAGCTCAACTTTTTTGTTCCGGATCTTGTAAAATACGATGTATGGACCAGTCAAACCTCTTTAAGCATTACACATTCTTTACAATTTTTAATACATTGGAGTTTCAGAGTACGTCTTGTACACATAATATGTAAATATCAGTTATCAGCCATAACAGCAATACTAGTATGGGATATCAATATCTGTCTAGATCTTCATATTGTTTCATTCTTCAATTAATGTATCAACACCTTTGCAAAATTTCTCCAGGTTTATCAGATTGTTATTTACTTGAAGTTTTTTTTTTAATATTAGGGTGAGCGATGTTAAACTGAACACATTCTCAAAGATCAATTAAATTTTAATTCTAATGAACATCTAACACCAGAACTAGAAGACATTTTCAGTCTCTAAAATAAATAAACAAAACATATTAATTATGAAATCTATGTAAACAAAACTGGCCTTTAAGAAAAAGGCTAGTTGAGACCAAAACACCAGACTGAAGACTTTCGTCATCCAGTTTATGGTAGAAAGAGAGAAAAACAATAAATTATGGAAATGGAAATGATTCTGCTCATTTTAATTTATCGTGAGATTAATAATTTTTTTGCTTATTTCAACAGGCTTATGTGATATGGAAAATGTACTGCTAATGAACATTTTACAGTGGGAAAATGTACTTATTTTTTTGTCACTTTCACTTTAAAAATGAATCCCAATTGATAAGTCACGCAGTGCATCATTTAATTACACCAATATATAGAGGCAGAGCTCCTTATTTGAAGTAGTTACTGCACAAATCTAATTAGCTGTGGTTATTTGGGTAAGTCCTGCAGAGCCAAGAGGGGTGGGGGGGAGGGGGATGTGACAGGTTGGATCACAGGTTGAGGCCGATTAAGTGGCTCGGTGAAGACGTGTTTGTTTGTGAGTGTGTACTTGGTCATTAGCTTGGGCTCAAGTCCATATTCCTGAACAGAAGGAGGAGTAATTAAAGTCAGTAAGGTTTTCTCCTGTCTCGTCCATCTACACGCTTGTAAAATTAAAGTAACACTCAATATTGCTTTATGCCAAAGGCTAAAAATATAATCTACAACCTCAGTGGAAAGAGGCAACATAATGGGTTAATTTACCCCCTATTGAGATATCTGGAGTGAGGGGTCAGAGGTGAGCGTGGAAGCTTGGGGTCTTTTATAACCTCCCTACAGGTCCTTACAAACGGGATCCAATCAGCTTTGGATCAGACAGATAAAGTCTCATCTGTAATTACAACCACAGACACTGAAACACTGAGAGGAAGTTGTGGAACAGGAACTTCCTTCTGAATGGTTTCCTACATATTTGAATTTATATTTTTGTATATAATGTCAAATTTTAAGTGGGCACAAAATGTTCCTGCCTTATATAATCAGTTGTCGTAACATTGACAGACATTTCATTTGGGTTTAAAGATCCTTCCTCATCATATTTGTAGCAAATCTGCACACACACACACCACCCCACACACACCCCAACCCAACACCCATCTCAGATCATCTGCCACTCCATCCCTCAGCCTTTCACAGATAACATGAACAGGCTGTGCTAAGAGCGGTGGCAGCAATCATGAATGTGAGAGGCACATTTTAGTTTTTGTTTTTATGTTTTTCATTTAGTGTTTAAGTGATACATGTAACAGTTTGTCTTGATTGGTTTAAAATGTGGCTGGATTCATACTTTGAAAATTCATCTTGTTTTTGATAGGAATTAGAGCCCTACTGTTGATTTAGGGGTAGGGGGTATTTGAAAGTGGTGCACGATTAATTGCACTTGTTTTCACATTTCATACATTTCTACTTCCCCTTTTTTTTATCAATAAACAAAATATTTGATACCTATTTAAATAACCAATGCGTATCATTATATGTTTCTTGGTACTCTAGTATTTTGATGAACTATAGGGATAAATAACCACACAAATTATGGAATTTCATTGAATTTAATGGTTAATAATTATTTAAAAATTTTCTTTAATGCACTATTGGTTGAATAGTATGTGGATGTTAGGATCAGTGGTGTAAAATTCACTGTCCTGTTGCGTCTGTGAATTTTACATGATGTTTCTGTTACTTTATCCATGATGTCACCTTCTTGTTGAATTTTTTTGTTCATATTCGAGGATCAAATTATTTGTAACATAGCTCAGGTTTTGACTATTTCAAGAGTTCAGCATGCCGACGTGAGTGAATCCTCTTCAGCATATGTGTTAAAAAATTCAGTCATAGCCTGGCTTGTCTGATGGTTGATTGATATTGTATGCACTGTTGTCATATCCACAAATGCTAAAGCACGGTATTTAACAATGCTTTGGGGGAAAAAGGCAGCCTCTCAAGCTAAGATAACCTTGTCGATTCATGTTTACTACTTACTATCTCCCTGTTTACCTTGGGTTATAACCTTGGGACTGTTCATTTAGTCTGTACAGATTCACTGTTGCTCATGGAAACAGAAAATTGTCACCATGTGAGGAAACAACAATGCTAACAAACATTTTCTGACAGGTCACTTTCACTAGTACCTCTCTAAAGAGTTTCATCTTGCCACAAATTTCTTGATCTGATCTGACCTTTTAGGAATCGTTTCCTTTGCTCCTCTCGAAACCCGGGTGTCACGGTGCGATGGATCTTCCACAGGCCGACGTACCAAAGTTTCCACTTTTAGTTTTCATCTCCTGGCTTCCTTTGCTCCCTCTTTTTAATTTCTATTTTGCTTTGATTCTCTCGTTCTTTCCATGTCCTCTTTGTGCAGTCTTTCTTTCATACTATTTTCAGTGGCACAGCCAGTTCCACTTTTGATCTGAAGAACAGATTCCTCAGTGTGTTGGCATGACAACACTCCCGTGGCTCCACAGCGTACTCAGGGTGGTTTTCCTCTTCAGTCTCTCATCCGTTTTCTTCTTTACATTTCTAATGTTTGGACCTAAATATTTTAACATTTAAGCTTGTGTGCTTTACTGTTGTTTGCTTTCAAAAAATTATTTGGTTAATAATAATATATGTGCTATATGAATTATGCATTTATTATTTTCAGATGCTCCCATGGGACCCTAAAGGCAGTGCTCAAAATGCTAAATTTTTTTTATTGTTTTTTCAATTTTCAAATCCTATACCACTGATGATGCCAGAAAGGTCTGATGCCTGCAAAGTCTACAGTGTTGTGAAAAAGTGTTTGCCCCTTTCCTCATTTCCTGTTTTTTTTGCATGTTTGTCACACTTAAGTGTTTCGGAACATCAAACCAATTTAAACAATAGTCAAGGACAACACAAGTAAACATAAAATGCAATTTGTAAATAATGTTGTTTATTATTAAAAGAGAAAAAAATCCAAACCATCATGGCCCTGTGTGAAAAAGTGATTGCCCCCCTCATTAAAATATACTATAACTGTGGTTTTTAACACCTGAGTTCAATTTCTCTAGCCACACCCAGGCCTGATTATTGCCACACCTGTTTTCAATCAATACATCACTTAAATAGGAGCTGCCTGACACAGTAAAGTCCACCAAAAGATCCTTAAAAGCTACACATCATGCAGAGATCCAAAGAAATTCAGGAACAATTGAGAAAGAAATTAATTAAGATCTATCAGTCTGGAAAGGGTTATAAAGCCATTTCCAAAGCTTTGGGAATCCAGCGAACCACAATGAGAGCCATTATCCACAAATGGCTAAGACATGGAACAGTGGTGAACCTTCCCAGGAGTGGCCACCCGCCCAAAATTACCCCAAGAGCGCAGTGACGACTCATCCAAGAGGTCACAAAAGACCCCACAACAACATCCAAAGAACTGCAGGCCTCACTTGCCTTAGTTAAGGACAGAGTTCATGCCTCCACCAGCAGAAAAAGACTGGGCAAAAATGGCCTTCATGGCAGAGTTCCAAGAAGAAAACCACTGCTGAGCAAAATGAACATTAAAGCTCGTCTGAATTTTTCCAAAACACATTTTGATGATCCCCAAGACTTTTGGGAAAACATTCTGTGGACCAATGAGACAAAAGTGAAATTCTTTAGAAGGTGTGTGTCCCTTTAAATCTGGCATAAAAAGAACACTGCATTTCAGAAAAAGAACATTATACCAACAGTAAAATATGGTGGTGGTAGTGTGATGGTCTGGGGCTGTTTTGCTGCGTCAGGACCTGGAAGACTTGCTGTAATAAATGGAACTATGAATTCTGCTGTCTACCAAAAGTTCCTGAAGGAGAATGTCCAACCATCTGTTCGTGAACTCAAGCTGAAACGAACTTGGGTTCTGCAGCAGGACAAAGATCCTAAACACACCAGCAAGTCCACCACTGAATGGCTGAAGAAAAACAAAATTAAGACTTTGGAGTGGCCTAGCCAAAGTTCTGACCTGAATTCTATTGAGAGGTTGTGATATGACCTTAAAAAGGCCATTCTTGCTCGAAAACCCTCTGATTTAACTGAATTAGAGCGATTCTGCAAAGATGAGTGGGCCAAATATCCTCCAAAACGCTGTAAAAGACTCATTGCAAGTTATCGCAAACGCTTGGTTGCAGTTGTTGCTGCTAAGGGTGGCCCAACCAGTTATTAGGTTTAGGGGGCAATCACTTTTTCACATAGGGCCATGATGGTTTGGATTTTTTTTCTCCTTTAATAATAAACACCTTCATTTACAAATTGCATTTTATGTTTACTTGTGTTGTCCTTGACTATTGTTTAAATTGGTTTGATGTTCCGAAACACTTAAGTGTGACAAACATGCAAAAAAACAGGAAATGAGGAAGGGGGCAAACACTTTTTCACACCACTGTATATAAAGTTTAATACAGTTAAACTTAAGGAATCACAGAGACTGGAGTGTTGTGAGTTTCAATATTAATCAGTCTAAACATGGTTGTAGTTAAAATAAGTGCAGTCAATCGATTAAAATATCTAATCAGACTAATCAGACTCTTACCCTTTTATTAATCACATTTAACATGCATAACTGTGTAGGCCTAAAATGTAAAAATGCACATTTTCATAATCTGCTTAAGGAAATGTTTTATTGTCTCCAAAAGTCTACGTTTTTCAGGTTTTCATATTTTCATATTTATTGTCATATTTTCATATTTACGAAGGTTTTATATGAAGTCCTTTTGTTGCCATTTAGAAAGGTTGACTGTAAAGTGGTTATGCTTGAGTGACAGATAAATTCACCGTTGTGATAAGTAGGCTACATGCTACCTTGTTTTTATCCAAATGTTTGTTGTCACATCTTTTTTTGTTTTGGTGTTACTGAACTTTATTGGACAGGAATCTGACAGGAAGTGAACAGACAGAAGTGCTGTTGAACTTTTTGGATAAATCGCAAATGTTGACAGCCCTAGTTTACATTTAGTGTTGAAATGAATTTCATCTTGATGGGACAAACCAATGATAAGTTTGCTTACATCAAAGGAACACTTCACATTTGGAACAACAGATTTGCACCAAAAACCTGCATTTTTGTACACTTTTTTAAAAAATATATTTTTATTATTATTCAGCTGGAAAAATAGTTAAATAATTTAGTTTTATTTGAAGAAATAAATGTGAAAATGAGAACCTCCTAAGAACACCGGGGAAAGACAAGCTTATAATTTTCTGCCAGAACAAAGGCAACCAAGTTGCTACTGTATTCCTCACATTCCTTTTAAGCAACTGTTTGTGAGTGGGAATATATTTCTATTTAAAGAGGAATCCTCAGAAGAAGGTGAACCTGTTAGGAGTTGTTTCTCTGTTTACCCGTTCTCTTGTTGAAGCATAGCCGTCTAGAACCATGTCAGTTTGACTTGCAGATGACCTGAAAGTGTTTGTGAAAGGAGATGTAAGCGCCCGAGGGTCAAAACAGAGTGGCTTCTCATTCGCTTTTATGACCAAGGAAGAAACCGCAGATTCTCAGACCGACACGAAAACAGTGGGGGGAACCCCCAGTCTTTGTTGGACGCTCGGGAGTTAGAGTATAAGGTATTCGCCCCCTACTGATTTATTGATGAAACCAAGCGAGGAAGTACAAAATATTTGGATCGAAAACAAGCGCAGGAGCCTTCTAAAAGAAAGACTGGGGGACCCACCCGACAGACGAGACGAGCAGCACCCATCGGAGCGGGGAAGGAGGATGATGGGGAGTGTTTATGTATTATTAACCAGCGAGGTTCTTAGATTATTTACAACAGCTGGAAGAAGGGGAGGGGGGGAGATTGGCTGCTGCGCACGCATACAGGCGCTCAACAGTGTACTTAAGAAGCCGCAGCATCATCTGAGGTAGTTAATATAATTAAATGCCAGAAGCTGTTAGAGGGAGGAATGAGCGGGGGAATGCTTCAAACAGATCCGGTTACTACTGGAAAACTCACTACAAACGTCTGTGTTTACCCCTGCTTTATCGCAAATATTTCACACGTTATTGATTGAATATGCAGACACAAATTGATTCCCTTGTTGCTTGTGTTTTTGCAACACTTTATTCTAGTTGTTTTTAGTAGGGGTTTCATACCCATTAAAATAGACAGAAGGAACTTCTGGAATGTCTCAAAGCCCTGAAACAACTACTCCAGGCCAGTAGGGGGCATTAAGTTTTATTTTTACCAACTTTTCAAAATACATGAAAACAGACAGGGGCTAGGCTAAGATTCTCACTTTATAATTCTTAAAGCTGCAATATGTAACTTTCATTTAAAAAATGTTTTTTGCATGTTTGTTTAAGCCAAGTGTTTTTGTATAGTTTTTAGTGCAAATATCTTGGCATGTTTAAAATAAAAGACTAAAATAATTCACATGTAACTTTGCAGCAAGACACAGGAGCCTGTTTAAGTCAATAATTTCTTAAAATTTATGAAAAAAATACTGGCAAATTATTTCACTTGTTACATGGACAAAATGTCTTATCAGTAAAAAACTCCAAAAACAATATGACGATAACAATCAATATTAAAGAATTATTGACATAAAAGAAGCTAATATATCTTGCTTACAAGTTACTTGATGGCTAGTTTTTCTTATTTCTAGTGTACTAAGAAATTTCTACTACAAACTACCAAAAACACTTTGTAAGCTTTTGTGTTTTTGCAGTGAATATGCTTGACTGTTTGAATTAGATTATTGAAATAAAAACATTTGGATGGCATTTAAATATATTTTAAGATAAACCAGAAGGGTTTTTTTTAGCTGGGAAATTCACCTTAGGGGCTTTTAAGGTTCAAACGTTCATTTCAGTCCTGGCAGTTTGGTGGTTTTGGGCCCCAGAGAAGCTTTATTTCTAGTAGCACCCCTGATCCTTACTCATTCTGCCTCGCCTAGTTTCTCTGTCTCCCTGTCAGGACCCTTCCGGTCTATCTGCCCAGTTTCAAGCTCATTTGCACCATTTATAAAATTATTTCTGGCTCATTTAGTTTCTGGCTCACGCGAGGCGCTCTGGCATTAGACAACACAATGACTGACTGCGCCCCACGGTGGACATGACACCTCCGTTTCCATCGGCCTCACAAATCAACATCAAGTCATTTCCTCCCCTCCCACCCCCATCCTTATTTCCCAGAAATAATGTTGGTATATTTGCATCCATCTTACTATTTGGATATTCAGAAACTGTTCACTGGGAGGTACGAACGCTCCGAGTTTCAGAAAACAGATTGTAACCATGAATCAGCGAAATTGAAAGTTAAATAATTATTTTTTTGTTGTTTCTGCAGGTGTAGAGAAACATGCCGCTGGTGAAGAGGAATATTGAACCCCGGCACTTGTGCCGCGGGGCGCTGCCAGATGGAGTGACCAGTGAACTGGAGTGTGTCACCAACAGCACACTGGCAGCCATCATCAAACAGCTGGGCAGCCTGAGTGAGTAATATTACGTAATATTCACTCAAGTTTTTATAGTTTTTCTTCTAATCTCCAATATAAAGTAATCCTCACTTAAACCAGGTTAAAATCATGTACTTGGTCATCTACTATTTTTAGTCGCATTTTATGTGACTTTTTCAAAGCTAAGGACAATTTATTTTAGGGCTTTTGACACACATATCCCAGATTTATTTTGTTTCTGCAAAAATTTCAACAGCAAAGATGTTTCCAGTCCTTTGGTTAATAAAGCCATAAAGTGTAGTCTCTAGTCTGCTGCTGTAGTTATTCCCTTTTGAAATATCTCACTTTAAACAACTCATTATAAATGTGAATAGTTCATTTACTAGCAAGGACAAAACTTTATGTGAATATTAATCTCCACCCAAATGACTCAGTTGATATATGCAGGGCAAAATGGCTATCTCAATGTGTTTAACAGTTATGTGCTAAATTAAATCTGTGACAGCTCATTCCGGGTGACTAAAGGCGCTGCGTCTGTCAGACGTAAATTGAGCGGTGGGGACAGAAAAAAAAAAGGGAGGAATAGATGTCTGTTTGCGCATTGCAATCTGGTTTAGTTTGCATTTGCATCTGTCTCTCTCTTCCTGTCATGGTTTTATGGAGGCATTAAGTTTTTTTTAGTTTTCAGTCTGACGGGATTTACAGCAGGGGGCAGCCTTGAAAAAGTAGATAATCAATGATTGTATTTCTTTTTTTTTATTGCTTCTTTTGAAACTATTTTCCATCTTACTGTGAGACTACTGGTGAAACTTCAAATGACATCCGTCTCAGCAGTGCTGGTTTTAAAACCTCTGAGTTGGGATTGTTAGATCTCATTGCTCCTGTCGACACAGTTAATAATTTAGTTAGTAAACTTAAATACTTGGCAGGATTGAGCCACATCGGGTCAGATCTTATTTGGCAGAATTTGTGGAAATTCGAAGTCTGAGCAAACAGAGATAACATACGGGGTTCCTCAGGGCCCCGTACTTGTGCCACTTTTATTTTATATCTGAAAGTCTTACTAACATAACCTTTTACCACCTCAAAGTGCTGCCAAGAATAAATGGTTTCCTGTCAAAACAGGACAAACAAAACATCTGTATACTTCTAATTTGGATTACACTGAAGATGTCTATACAGGTCTCCATCTTATCAAGACCAGAACTAAAGAAGGGCAGCAAGTGTTGTGTTTCTACACTGTTGGAATTGTCTACAATAGAATGCTATTTAACAGAAGTCCTTGTGCAGTTCATCTGTCGAGATGAAACAACATTTCCTTTTAAATATTTTATGACAGATGTGTTTGTCTGTAAACGCTGCGGTTCTGGTGAATAGGGGGACTGATCAAAAGCTGATGACATTTTAAGGATGCGAATAACACAAATCAAATCTGACCACACCTGGGTCTCTGTGCTGCTGCCTAGGTCGCCATGCTGAGGATATTTTTGGAGAACTGTTCAACGAAGCCAACAGCTTCTACCTGAGGATGAGCAGCCTGCAGGAGAGAGTGGACCAGCTGGCTGTGAAAGTCACTCAGCTCGACTCCACTGTGGAGGAAGGTATGTGTGTGGGGATGTGTGTGTGTGTGTGTGTGCGTAGGTGTGCATGTCTGCATGTGTGTGTGTGTGTGTGTGTCTGACTCTGGAAAGGTCATTCTTCCACAAAAATACAATGGTATTCAAGCAGCCACATGTGTATGCCTGTGATTCATCTTTTGTGTGTTGTTTTGAAGGAAGGGATTGTTTCTATGCCTGTGTGTGTGTGTGTTAATGTGAGTGTTGGTGTATTGTGTGATTTTATGCTTTAAATGTCTTTTCTTTGTTTATTGGTACATGTGTGCTTGTGCTTTGTCCTCTAACTAGTCTTACAGCAATGATTCATGAATAAAAGAGCCCTTCTGTACTATCATACTTATAAGTAGTACAGAAGAATTCATACTCCTTGACTTTTAAGATGAGATGATAATACTGTCTTAAATGGTGGGGGATTTTGTTTGTCCCAACATAGCACGCAACAAAAATTAAAAATAGGTAATAAGAATAATTTATTAATGATGTCACAGGCAGCGTTAGCTTTACGGGAAGGGGAATGTAAACAGTGATGGCAAAAATATTGGTAAATTCCATTGGGAGACGGTAAAGGCGCATTCTGATGGCGATGAGTTCGATGTTAGGATCATACACATGATTTTTGACATGAATATGATCCAGATTTAGCACAGAAGCTTCTGCACTGTTGGTGTCACAAGATTAGCATGTCATAAAGTTTGCATACATGTTTTACTTAGACACCATGAAACTCACACTAATGACCATAAAATCTATACATATCCTTCTCTACTCGCATAAAAAGTCAAAGTAGATAGTTTGATGTAAGGAGAACGTTTATTTGCCAGAGTAATTCACAGATGCTACGGTTTGGCGGTCTGCCTTGTCCCTTGGGGAGTATCACAAAAAGTACATGTCTGCTCAGTGCATGTAAACAATCTGTCCCATTTTTTATGACATTTGTCTGCATTATGCTTCCTCTTCTCATGTGATGTTTGTGTGTCTGCATATCCCAAGAGTGCTGGAGTGAACTCACCGCTAAATGAACCTTCCTCTTTAGCTGTGTTTGTGTGCTTAAGTAGAGCTTCTAGTTGGTTATTAGTGAGTCAGACTCTCAGCCATTTAGCTTCATATTGTCTCCAATAGTCTGTTATATGAATGTAGTTATTCATACTTAATTTTCACATGTTTGATTTAATATTTTAGTAGGTACATTTTGTATGATTGATATTTTCTAGCTTTCTGCCAAACCCTAAAGTCTGGAAAACAACCTATAACATTTACAGTTATGTAATTCTGCTCATCTGTGGTGGTTGTTGATCGAGAAGTACAATGGATTAGTCCATAACAGGTCAAACACAAGCTGTGTTTTCATTACAAATGTGCACAAAAATGTGTTTATATTCAGTGAATGTCAAAAAAAGACAATTTTGCAATTGTGGCATTTCCATTAAATAAGAAACCCAAATAAAATCACGTGATCAAGTTTGTTTGTGCGATACGTCATTAAAAATCATTCTGCACAATGATTCTCAAACACCTTCCTGTTGTCTTCTTCATGGTTTGCGCCAGTGGCAACATCCGTTTGTGATGTGAAGAAAAGTGTTTCCATTGCTGTTTATTAAAATAAACAAATTTTCCATAAAAACACCTCATCATAGCACCAAAACATTTTATCAAACAAATTGTTTTTTGAAGATTGACTTGGTTTCATTAAGCAAATTTATTTTCCATGTGTAAAATTGAGCAATTAAATGGTCAATGGTAAGGCACCAACAGAGGCCCACTGGACAAACAACCATTCACACATACGCAAACACACCCATACCTGAAGGCAATTTAGACAGAGCCCAGGCCAGAATTTGAACCTTTTGTTAAAAACTGTCATTGCACACTCATTATTCTACTTGTTTAAGACTTTAAAATTATCATTCAGACTGCAGATAAGTGCAAGAATTTGGTGAATCACAGTTTTTGTGGCCATTTCCAGAGTTTAGAAGATCAACAGATTTGTATCTTATTTAAATGTCGTGTTCTGTTGTCATTAACCTTTTTGATGAGACTGAAAGAAGCCACATCGTGTTCATGCCTCCTATCTTTTTATCTCAAGTTTCTTCTCTTTTGCCCCACTTTCCTTTTCTTTCCATCCTCCTATCTCCCCCATATTTAGTTCTCATTTTCCCCATCTTTTTCATTTTCATGATCCTCTTTTCTGTCTTTTTCCCTCTCCTCTCTCTTTTTTCCATCCTTGCCTGGTTCTGCCGAGTCATTCTGCAGCACAGCAGCCTCAGACACTCAGCGTCACAGCAGCGCAGACGGAGATGAAAAGAAAAACCTCAGCAGTCTTTCGTCATACCCTTTCATCCCTCTCCCATTCTTCCTCTTCCACCTTCTCCTCCTCACCTGCTCAGTTTTTCATCTCCTTGCTCCTTTGTCCTCCCACTCGCAATCCATTCCTCTGTCCTCTTGATACTCATTTTTTTAGTTCTCCATTACAGAAGTCATGATTCACAAACCTTTGACTTTTTTATCTTTTACTACTTCTGCTCAGTCATTTCCTCCTGTCCTTCATTTCGTTTCTCTATTTCAGTCTCTCCATCTTATTTGTAAAATGGCGACACTGATGGCTTCTCTCTAGTCGAGGAGGAAGGAGGTGTATCTGAAATGGGGAAAAAGAGAAAAAATATATTAAGAGAAATAAGGAAGGAGAAAATATATTGTAAAGTTAGAATATTTGGTAAGGAGAAATCTGAGTATCTTTTAAGAAAAGAAGAATAAGACCATGGTGCTTAGTCAAGAAAAGGGAAAAACACTTGACATGTCTCTGTTATGTAATAAGTAAAACTATTATGTCACGTTCACTTTAACTAGGTTATTGTAGATGGTCTCAGCCTTAAACCATAGAAGGAACAACTGGTTCCTCAAATTACTGTACCCTAACATAGTAATACAAACCCTCGAGCTTATCACCTTAGTATTATTGAAAATATTTATGACATGTATTGAGAAACAATGCTTTGCCCACTGTCCCTTCACATATAGTGCCTCCCTCAGTTATTGGCACGCTTCTAAAAGGCATAATGCTTTAGATTAATTTGTATTTTCTTTCAAATGCTAAAAAAGACATCAATTTCTGTTTCTGAAAAAGGCGAGGCTGATCGAGCAGATTTTTCATTATTATTATTATTATTATTATTATTATTATTATTATTATATCTCCTTCTCTTTCTTACTGTTTATTCAATGTTACATGACTATTTCTGTTTTTAATTATGTAAAGCACTTTGAAATGCCTTGCTGCTGAAATGTGCTATACAAATAAAATTTGACTGATTGATTTTTATTAAACTAGCAAGGTGTGCTTGTGTGCTCTTTCCCAAGGCAGGCATATAGTAATAAAAAAAGGAAAATTGTACACATTTATGCTAATCTTCTTGTTAATCATCTTCTCATCATCTTCTACTTTTTTTGGAGTAGTAAGACGACACAATGAAAAAAATAAAATAAATTTTACAAAAAAAAACTACCTCAAAGTAATTCAGAACAATTAAAAAAAAAAGTTCAACAGTGACCAGCTCATTTAATAGGCATCAAAAATTATTCAATTTAAAGTGTTATCTGTTTGGCTTTATTTTGCACCATTGAATATTTCTGCTCAACAGAAATAAAGGACTAAAAGCAACAGAATTGAATGCTCCTAGACCAGCGGTTCTTAACCTGGGTTCAATCGAACCCCAGGGGTTCGGTGAGTCGGTCTCAGGGGTTCGGCGGAGCCTCTGCCGCAGAGGTAAAGACACACTTGTGTAACGTCGTGATGACGCGCCGCTTTGCTATCACTTGCAGCAGAGGATCAGTTTACATTGTTTAGCCAATCAGAGCTGCGGAGGAGCACTGTGTTGAATACGATGCTTGCCACTATTGTATTTGTATTGGCACTACTTTGTGAAGCGGAAGGTTACGCGCTTATAAAAACAATAAAGGCGGAGCCTCCTTGCTTCTTTTTGTTCTCTGTGTGTTCGGCCACAGAGCAGCGCAGCGTGGCGACCAGTTTACAGTTGGTGATGTCTCCTGTCTCCTATTTATTTTCAGAAGTAGATTAGAGCTTCTGCAGGGATGTATTCATGAGGTGCAGATGATGACGAGGAGTCCGAAGTCTCCCGTGGAAATAATAGGAGATCCGCTGAAGAAGTATCAACACACTGATTGAAGGAGCTCCACTCTCAGCAGGGATTTGAACTTGTGTCTATAATTACTTCAGCAAAGCTCACAGTTTTTACCAAATTCTATAGTCTAAATTTGCTCCTTAGTCGCATCTTTTCGGGGTTGGTACTGCCTCTAGTGGTGTGGGGGTGGTAACACAGCTAATATAATTAAATTACTAAATCAGAATACTGCAAAGTATTTTATGTGTTGGGGGGGTTCGGTGAATGCGCATATGTAACTGAGGGGTTCAGTACCTCAAAAAAGGTTAAGAACCACTGTCCTAGACACAGTTAGACCTGTAGAATTAAGAATCACCTAATCAGAACTGTCTGACACAAAGCAGGCTTAAAGAGCTCTAGAGTAATCTCAAAGAAACGATAAATAACAATTTTTACATTTTTTATGTAACAGAATAAAACATTGTTTGAACCAGTACAATATTAGTCCTTTTGTTATACTGCAAACCTCAGATATTTTTTACTGGCTCAGAAATGTTTACAAAAAAATCTGTTACACATTCTTCTGTTTCCCCTACTGCAATGTAAATGTTCAGAAGATTGGCAAAACACTTATGTAGATTCTAGACCTGTACAGAAGGTCCTCACTCTTTTTTATCTCATTAATCTGGTTATCAACTGTATTTAGACAATTTACAAGGATGTGCTAAAAGTAACATCCTGCTGAACATAGAGGGGTAGAGAAAAAGAGAGTACACTGTGAGGAATAAAATAAGTTTGCTGGAAGAGTAAAAAGTCTCTTTGAAGATGAGTCTGAATCAAAGTTTCATTGGCTGCTACTGCAGTGGATTATTCATTTGGCCACAGGGACAGAGGCTTAGGAGGCAATGATCAAACACTGTTCTGACGCTTTCACTGCAAACATATATATGACTCAAACAACCCTTTGCCTTTTAGTTTTTAAGGAGCAGGTCACTGCAGTCAGAGGCTAACTGTTCTGCCAGTCTCTGTACACATAAATGGCCATTCAGTAAATCACTGACAGGGACATATGTTACACCGTTTGTGGCTTAACCTTATTATATGCTGGGTTGGTTTCAGTTGATCCCACCCATGTGTGTGACTGTGTGTTCTGCCATATGGAAGATACTAGATAGTTCTGTGTTAAACCTCTTACAGTATTAAAGGAATGATGCACACACACACACACACACACACACACACACACACATACGCGTATTTGTTGTTTATGATACCAGTAGGACTTTTAGCGTGCTTATGGGGACACACTTTTTCTTACATCTGGTAACTACAGTTTATGACGCCTCTTTAGGGTCTTGTCTAATTTGAATGTGAGAATAGCCAAGATTCCAGACCTAAGTCAAACTGAGAACTTGTGGCCAGACCTAAAAAGTTGATCTTCCCAAAATCTCTTCACCCTGTCTGACAGTTTGATTGCAATAAAGGAAAAAAATAAAATAAAATCTTGCAAATTTTGTTGGTGGTTCCACAAGATATCATCTCAGATTACTGAATGCATGCTGCCACACTTGAAAATTTTAAAGATGATCATTTTCCAGTTGTGTGATATCAAAATTCCAATCAGATCATTATATTTTCAGCTATAAAAGATCAAATGTATTTTAAAAAGTTGTATTTGTTTATGACAGTGTAAAGAAATTCAATTTCTAGTGTGGGCTGAAGGTAAAGTTGCAGTCTTTGAAGTAGATAACTGATCATACTTAGAAAGTGTATACAATAATAGGTTCCACCATAGAAGAAGCTCTTTTGTGGCCACTTGTTTATCTTGGATTTTATTAAAACATGTTTCATCAGTAGTAGTCACATGCCACTGAGTGGAGAACCCTGATAATTATTCGGGTTGTCAGACAATTCTAAAACCATAAAAAAAAAAAATTGGACTGTAAAATTTGAAAGCAACGGTCAGATGACGAGACAGTAGTGTCTTAACATGAGTTAGCTGCTAATCTATTCCAGCTTTAAGATATAAAAAGGTATTTCTGTGCAGAACTTCTCAAAACAGCTAAGTTGAAACATTCTCTGGTCTTTCAGTCTCCCTCCAAGACATCAACATGAGAAAAGCATTTAAGAGCAGTACCATTCAAGACCAGCAGGTGGTGTCCAGGACCTCTGTGCCCAACCCCGTGGTGGAAATGTACCACCGCTGCGACAAGCCCCCGCCGCTGAATATCCTCAGCCCCTATAGGTGGGTTACATTTGGAGTCTGCCTTATTCCAGTAAATAATGTATCTGCTCTCTTTTCTTTCTTATCTGTTGCTTACTTTTTCACCCCTGCTCCTCTATTTACCTCTGCAAGGGATGACAAGAAGGATGCGTTGAAGTTCTACACTGATCCCTCCTACTTCTTCAACCTGTGGAAGGAGAAGATGCTGCAGGCCACCGAGGACAAACGCAAAGAAAAGAGGCGGCAGAAGGTAGGCATCCGTTTCCATGGGGAGTGCATCTGCATGTGAAGTTATATTTTTGTTGTGAACGTACAGCTGGTGTGTCAGTGTGGAGCTGGAGGAGAGTGTGTTTTAGAAAAGTTACAAGAAATAAAGTCATCCTCTGCTTTAATTTGCTTATCTGTTCTATTTTGTCATGTTCTTTTGTTATTTAAGTTGATGCTTCCTATCTTAATGTTTTCACCATTTAGCTTTGCTCTGTTGAATGCAACAGCAGCTGGGGGATACTTAGTGACAAGATGTAATCAGAGATTTTAAAACTTTAATAACTGCTGATAGTCACTGAAATTGAGCCAAGAGCAAATCTTTTACTACATCTTGATGGTTTTTTATAAGCTGTTATTCCTATGTGTGACATTATTATACAACAAACTTCAATTAGCTTTAAAAAAATAAGTAGATGCTCAAGTTCAAATTTAATGTAGATTTGCTCACCACATAGGTTCAAAATTTTACATGGAGGTTCAAATGTATATGATCACTGATTATTATTCAGACAATTGCAGTTAGCTAGTTGCACCTAAATGACAATGCTTTTTCTAGCAGTCAAAAACCATTACACATGTGTCTGCCATTGTATGAAAGTACTTTACTTGGCAGAATTGGTAGAGTTGATTCAAATATGTTAGTTTCCAATCATACACCTCACTTTTAAGCAACTCAATTAAAAGGGTGTTTTGTATAAAAACAGAAGAGTGCCAAATTACAATAAATAAATGACCTGCAACCTTGTTTTGAAAACTGGAAATAAATGATAAAAAGAAACTGAATTAATTATGAGTCACTTCAAGTGAATTGGAAGATGTCGTATGGACTTGTTGATTGAAGCCTTTTCACAGCTGAGTATCTTACTTTGATTTAGTCAAACAAAAAAAAGAAATCCTTCCATTCAGATCCCACAACAGCTGCTGCTGTATGCATTTGCTGCTTTTTGTCAATATTTGTGTTGAATTTAATGCTTATGTCATATTTTTTCTGTTCCCTCCCTTCTAAATGTACTCATTTATCAAATTTTGAACCTTACATCAAGCGTTCACGTAAGAAAAAACAACAGGTGTAAGAGGGGAAAAGCTGCAGCAGGCTGCCTGGGACATCGCTTTACTTTATTCCCTCAGCGCCTCCTCCTTCCTTTCTCTCAGTCATCTATAGCCAGCTGGCCTTGGAAGATGCGCAGCCCCTTCCTCTTTCCTCTTCCTCTGCTCAGTCTAATGCACCAGCTTGTCTTTCTCCCATGTTTCCATAGGGCTGTCCGGCCCACCCTGACAGGCCCCACTCCAGACAGGCCCCACCCAGGAGCCCCCTGTCCATCTCTGTAAGGCGACCCAGACCCTTAACCCCCCCCCCCTACCCCCTACCACCACCACCCCCCTTCCCGTCCCTCACTTCCTGCCCTCACACTCCATTAAAACATTATACACTCACCTCTGAATAAGGAAGTCTTACATACATCTTGTAATTTAGAAACAGCACTAAAACTAGTATGAAGAAACTAAATCTACACACCCACACACGTGTGAACTCCCGTCTGTGTGTGTGTCCGTGTGTATACCGCCACCTTATCTTGCCACCTCACCCCTCTCTCTCTCTCTCTCTCTCTCTCTCTCTGACCTCCTGTGTTTGGTTTTAGTTGGTTTGTTGTGTTCCCACACATTTTTGGCTCCGACATCCGCCATGTTCTAGTCTGTGTTTCACAGTAGTGAACTGGGTAGTGAGTAGACCAGTGGATGTGTGTGTGTGTGTGTGTGTGTGTGTGTGAGTGTGTTTGGTTCAGTGTGATGGTAAAAAGGGGTTCAGATCACTTTCTTTCTGCAGACGAAAAGCCAGTAGCCAATGACTGAGGTCCTTTCCACTCCTGTTTGTCTGTCTGTGTATCCTCCACAGGAGCAGCAGCGGCAGGTGGAAGACCCAAGCAGAGAGGTGAAGAAGGTTGGTAACCGCTTGGTCTTTATACATTTAAAGATTCAATATCTAACATCTATTTAAAAAATATATTTTTTAACATATGCTACCGCTATGTCATGATGGCACAGTATGAGACAGATAATCTGTGAAAAAATCTAGTTTCTCTGCCTTCTCCCAGGGCTAACAAGAAGCAACCAATCAGAGCCAGGAGGAGACTCTTAGCACTGTCAATCATGCTCGTGTACACGCCATTCATTCCCTACTCTTGCCTCCCCCACTTGCTCTCTGCAACTCAGTAGCTTCTTCTCAGTATCAGAACATGCCATGAATACTAATGTTAGACAGCATGGCCACCAGTGACGATGAATAGGGGGTTATTAGCACATTGAGCAGCGCGTACACAAGGTCGATTGACAGCAATAAGACCCGGCTCTTGGCTATAATTGGTTGTTTTTGATCGAGAGTGGTACATTTAAGAAAATCGCTAAAGTAGCTCAGGGAGGAGGTGGAGGAGCTCAATTTGTTTTCACAGATTTTCTGTTTCATATCATGGTAACATTTTTAATAAAAACGTAAAAAAAATAACATTTAAAAAAAAAAGTTATACTAGTCATTTTCCTGGGAGAGGACCTTTTTCTGAGTTTCTTTGAGATCCTGCAGTCCTTCAAAGCCCACACATTGACCCATTTCAATGATGAGGTTGTAAAGTTATTGCAAAAGCTAATTTTGTGAGACTTATAATTACATTCTCATGAAATACATTAACATGAGGGGTTTTTTGTTTGTTCGTTTTTGTTCCTTTTAACAATTACTCAGTTGGTTATAAGGTTGGGAAACTTATGATAATTCTTTGTTTAAAAAAAAATAGACAGATTAAAAAAAAGAGTATGCTCAGTCGGTTTTTATCTTTTACCAAAAGAAAGCATAGATTTTACCCGTTGTATTTTTCTTTCCTGTTGTTTCGTCCCGCAGGTGCGTAAGGCTCGTAACAGGCGTCAGGAATGGAACGTTCTGGCCTACGATAAAGAATTTCGACCCGATGCCAGGCTCACCCCCTCCCCTTACCACGGCATGTCGTCTGAAGGGTCCCTCTCCCCAGATAGCAGGTACATGCTAACCACAGCTAACCCCAAACCACTTCAGTTGTACCGTTCTAATACATCAGTTTATTTGTTTTTGAAACAAATATGTGTCCCGTTGGAAATTTTCGGATTGCATAAAGACACAGCAACACATTTAAAGACGAGCAAAATATAGAGGCTTACAGTTTCTTGAAGACATGTTAATACCCTTTGAATCTATTTTTATTTTTTTGCTATATTACAGACAGAAATCGCAATATATTAGACCATCACAAAGCAGCATGTAAATCTGAAGTGGGGGGGAAATGATACTTTGTTGCAAGCATTCAGACCCCCTTTACTCTGATAATGCAAAGTAAAATCCTAACCTTTTTGTCAGAAGACATGTAGAGGACAGAAAATGTGTGGAAGAAGGAAGAAGGCCAAATTGAACTTTTTAGTCAATTTCCTGTCACCTTGAACACATATAACCAAGTTGAAACATTATGGTGGCGATTATAGTTGATGGAAGCTATCAATCCTGATAATAAGGACAGATGTGGGGTGTTTTAAACATCATTAATTGGATTTTATTGTCACATCTATAAGTCAAAATTTTTATCGTGATAAGAATTTTTCAATAAATAATAAATGTCCACCAATATTTTCAAGACACTGTGAAGTGCCTTCTACCTGTGTCATTTGAAGTTGTGTGCTGCCCTCTTATGGAGAATGTAAGTGAGCCCCAATGTTGTATTTTTTCTTTTCAAATATACTAATCAGAGTATCACAGTTTTAGTATAAGTACAAACAACCAAACATTAAAATTTTAAAGCAAATGGAAATCAACTAAAATGGAACCCAGGCTCAGGTTATTGATTAAAAATTGTATTTTTCATTGATGTCAATATTAGGATATTACTTTAGGCTATGCTTGAATAAAGCCACGCTCCCCTCCTCAATTTTAATCCAATAGGTCAATGGCATCTGACTCCTACCCGGCAAGTCCCAACCACCCGACTACCCAGGCTCCAAGTGCTGCCCATCCCGCTGACCACCATGCCAGGGATCACCTCGCTGCCGCCCAGACACAGTCGCTCGATCGCGGCCTGAGGCCAGCCAACCAGCCCCCTGGAGCCGCCGGGGCAGGACCCCCGGGTCGACACGCAGCTTCCCTCGGCAGGACCCCATCTGGACACGGGGGCCAGGCCGGGGGAGATCCAACGGTCAACGGGCCAAGGCAGCAGTCGATTAAAGAATACCGAGCTGGGTACGGGTAGGCTTGTTAATTTGACTGACAAAGTGACACCATGGTGAATATTACAATTTATATGGTTGGTTTAAACATTGAGGACTTCAAGGCTCGAATCTTCTTTCATTATGTGGAAGAACCTCTGTTTTTTTCATGAGATTTCAGCATTTAGTGCCCTATGGTCAGACTGCTGGTTTCTCTTTCCAGTTCAAAGAAACCAGGTGGAAGTCTTAGAGATTGTATTGGAGTCTGTGGTCCTTACTGGGGTTGGCACTAACATTCATCCTGCTGATAGGATTTTCAAGTGGACAACTCTAATGGCTCTCCCCTTCTTCATCCGAAGCATTAAAATCGGATCTGATTGACGTAATCATGTGGCAAAAATTGCATCATCTTGTTCGCAGTGAGCCGTCCTATTCCGCTTCTCAACTAACTATTTCGCATAGAGTTCTGTGTGATTTGTTAGTCTGAAGTTAATGGGTGTGTTTCCTGCAGGCAACATGAAAATGTTTTTGGAGTGTTTTTGAGACACATTGAGGAATTATGTGGATTTGTACAAGTTTTCACAAAATAATTACAAATATTGTGACATGAATAAAAAGTCTTGTATAGGAATTGCAAAGTCGCCGTCCACATAGGAGACAATGACTCAGGGTGAAGTATAGGAGAGCCGAGACTCTTGACTGTTCACACCGTGCTTTGGTGGTTAGATCACACTTGTCAGCTCCACATGCAAAGGAATACAGTCATGTCTAAAGATGTTTCTGTAAAGATGATTGAGTAGGACTGACCCATATATATGTATATTTCCTCTTTCTCCCTCTTCAGTGGGCAGCCCTCCACCATACCAGAGTATTACATCCCCCGGCTCCTCCCCCTCCCCCACCAACCATCCATCCGCCCAGACTGCCTTCGAATTCCGCCACAGCGCCGCGTCTGCGGCGCCTCCGCCATCCCGCCGACTCCTCTGCCCTCTCCTGCCACTACTCCCCCTCCCCTCCCCCTCCCCGGCCAACTACGTACCTTCCCCGCTCACCCTCCTTCAGGTGCACCTCCGGCGGCCCTCCGCCCCCACCTCCGCGAGTTCCCACGGGACACCAGGCTCACCCATCCCCGCCACACGCGCTGTCGGCCAGACGGCCGTGGATTCGGCGCCTTCGACGAGGAAGTCGACCATGCTGGGGATGATCCCGATGAGCGACGCACGCTCCGACCTGCTGGCCGCCATACGTAGAGGTACCAGTGCCAGGATGTGGCAAATTTCTTTCAGGGTTTCTCCCAGAAAACTTTCTAACCCTGGTGGTTGAGGGCACTACCGTGTTTTTGAGTTAAAAAATGTTTAACGTTGACAGGAAATTTTAAAATATAACTAAGTAATTATGGCTCATTGGAAGGCATTATTAACATTACCTAAGCACCAACTTTCTTGAAGTTGTTAGTGTGTAGACCGGTAAAGACGGACAGTGGTCATAGAGATCCAGTCAATAAAAAAACATGCCTGACCTCAGTCTCCCTGGTGCATTCACATGAGCCCTGTTTAGCCCACTTTGATCAATCTCTAGTTTGCGTGCCTAGAACGTCCGGTTTGTTTGAGGAGGTGTGAATGCACAATTGACCATATAAGCAAACTCTGGTCCACCTACAAATCTCGGTCTCTGATTGGTTGAAGTGATCTGTTGCGCCAGGTTTGAACACCAAGCAGACCAGAGACTGCCCAAAAGCAGGAATGGGACTATAGCACAAGGCATTCTGGGAAAAATACAACCAAAAAAATCCAAAAGTCTTGATGGGGAAATGACTCATGGTCTTTAGCCAAAGACAAAAGGGAAATCCTACATAGGCTAAAATCTGAAGCAACTCCATTTTTTGTTACATTTTGCAAAGAATGTAAACTTCAGAGGTTTTCATGTTGCTTCCTTCAATGGTTCTTGGTGCAGCACCCCTAGAGACGAGGAAGTGAACAGGTTTTTCAAATGGTTTGGATAGTTTGATACAATGGCCTGTGAAAGAGAACTGCACCAGCTGAACTGTGGTTTCCAATTGAACAAGGACTATCAGGTGTGAAAACGCCCTTAATCCTTAACAGCTTATGCTTGCAGTTTGATAAAATGAAAGATACTTTCAGAAGTATTTAGAGACAAAGCTCTCATCAGACCTCACTACTCCTCCCTTCCCTTTGTCCCTCACAGGCATCCAGCTGAGGAAGGTTCAGGAGCAGAGGGAACAGGAAGCCAAGCGGGAGCCTGTCGGCAACGACGTGGCCACCATCCTGTCACGCCGCATCGCTGTGGAGTACAGCGAATCCGACGACGACTCGGAGCTGGATGAGAACGAGTGGTCTGACTAAAAGAAAAAAGAAAAATAAGAGAAAAAATGAGATGGAGCTTTGTAAGGCTGGACTGGTGGAGCTAAAAGAGAGAGAAACTTTACATTGAGTGAATAACAAAGGTGTCGGGTTAGTTTTAAGGTTCGCATTTTAACTACGAGGTTGACTAAAAACCAATCATACATTTGTTTACACAGATCGCCGGAGCAGGGCTCAGAGCAGGCCGGGCGACAGTTCGATGCTTTCATCATGCACGGTTGCCCCTCACGACGGCTCTTCTCGAACTGAGAGCCCGAAGGCTTTCATGTCAGACCGTCCCTGGTGTGCAGCACAATAAACACACCCTCCATCTCGGCAGCCCCCCACCGTCCGCTCGTTTTTAACCGCAATCACGCAGCTGTGAAAAACAAACCCATAAACGTCTCCCTATCTTCACACCCGAGCGGTAGTTATTAGCAGTATGTAGGCAGCGCCCCCCTGGGACTGCGGGCTCAATGTGTTTACAGAACACATTAATGGTACAGCACAAGAAAGATTAACGATAGTGCAATCTTTACGAATCTGCGAAATGTTCCGCAAGAATTTGAGGAAGCAAGTCAGGATAATCAGGGAAGATGATAGCTTGTTAGTGGACGACTGCCTGTCTGTGGAATGAAACTTTTGGGAGTTTGGATCAGAACCGGCTCTCTCCAGGTGAGCTGCTATTACATGTTCCAGCTTGATATTTGAGCTTTGCTTCATTCACAAAATAGTTCATAATTTATTTAACTTAAGGAGGAAGTTAGCCAAGATAGCTGAGAACTTCAACAGGCTTGTTTTCTCTCAGATATAATTATGTTTGTTTTAATACCTTTATTTAAAACCACACATGATAAATAATACAAGAATTGTGTTTTTATACAATTTCTGATCATAATGCACTGCATATTCTAATAATAATAGAATAACATGAATAATAATTCATGTTATGTTTGTTTCTAAATTATTGGCACTAGAAAACCACTGTACCAGCGTATTTATACATTTACAGACTTAACAGTTTAATGAAAATTACTTTAAAAAAAAAACTGTAGGGAGATTGTAGCCACAAAAATTAGCATTTTTTTTTTACTAAATTATACAGTAATAAATATCAGATCATATTAAAAACACTTTAATGCCATCTAGTGGTCAGAGTTTTGCCCTTCATTCGTATCTATTGTATATCCTATATACAAATTAGCAATCACTTCTTCATTGGCAGAAAAAACTTCTTTTTTTTTATTAATCTTGAATAAATTCAGGCAAAAAAATATTTAAGCAGCAAAATTACTCAATTGCCAGTCACTGATGTGGAGTGCTGATACAAAGCTCTGAGAAAAAACATAATATGGCCTTCATAATAATCCACAAAAGATTATTCTATTATTTTTAGAATTAATTTTGTTAATAAGAACAATATTTTAGGTTATTTTAAAGAAATATCTAATTTTAGGTGTTTAAAAGCTTTGTTTGGTCTTGTGGCATGATAATAAAACTTTATTTTTCTTATAAGTTGGGGTTATACATTTTGGCTAAAGTGGTTTGGAAACCAAGCTCCCAAAAGTTGATGTAGTTGTTTATCATTTACAATTTTGATAAGATGTACCTCCCACTGAGGTAGTTTGGTAAACTGTGATAAAAGATGCAGCAAATGCTAACGCTAACATGGGATTACAAGCCTCACCAGCCTGGTTAAAGTTGTTATTCTGCCTACATATCATTGCTTCAGTCATTCAGGCCAGCTAGCTAGCTTATCCCACTGTTTTGTGCTTTCTTAAAATTATTATTATCATTATTATTATTATTCTCACCCTTTGCTAGCCATTCCAAACTCAAAGCCGAATATTTCAGCCTGTGACTGTATGCCGTGGTCTTCTATAAATGCTTCAAGGCTAAACCACAACCAGCACTGTACTCATAACAACAACAACAAAAACAAAGCAACGTTCTTCATCTTGACATCTGTTCCTTTTGGTGGCCCCACTCGCTTAATACCGTTGCTTTCCGTGGAGGCTCTTGTGAATTATAAATACATAAATGTGAGAAACTTGCAACGCTAATATATAGTATGATATCTCTTTTCTCTTTTCAATATAGGTTTGGCTAATCCTCAGTGTGAACTGATTGGACTGTAATGTTCTCCTAATGTGCTTTTTTTTTCTTTTTTTTTTTAAAGTGCTGCAGTGATTCGTTTGCTTTATTTTAGGGATTTTTTTTTGTTAGGTGAGGAGCCAGATGGCAGAGTGGAAGACGTGTCCAAGAAGCCAGCTAAAAGATTTTTATTCCTTAGCAGATTAACCTGACTTATTCTCATCTCAAACAGAAGCAAAAATCCAGCAGAAGCATTTGATAATAGAGTCTTGTATCGAATTTTACATCAGAAGCAGCGTTTTTGATAGCGAAAACACTTAACGATTTATTTTTTACTTGTTTACTTTAGCAAATCTTTATTTTTCAGTTTCTGAGACCGTTTTAAAGCTTCGGTGTTCAAAACGTTTAAAAAATGTATACAGACACACACAATAAGTTGGCTTACTCAGAATTTGCACTCTTGTAAAATACAATCACATCTGGATTAAGGACTGAATGAAACAACATGTTGATGAGTTCTTGGTATTCTCCGTAAAAATCCGAACTAAGATTTTCAAACCGTGCCATGAAGCAAAACAGAAAAAAAGCACATATAAACAGCCAGCGTGGATTTTTCCACAAAGCTCGGTGAGAGTTTACTGTAAAAAGAAAAAAAAAAGTTTATGTTGTAACTGAGAAGTCAAGAGGCATCAAATCTGCTATATTATCCAAATTGTTTCTTCGGTGGTCGTGTTGTTGTGCAGGAGTCATAGATACACACCCATCTGCGCGTTTAACAAAATCTGTCCAAAATTCAGAGAATGTAAAACTCCAGCTTGACTGACTTTTAACGATAAAATACTTGCCAACAAATAGCAAAACAACCACAGAGACACAAAATGTTGAAGTTGTCCAAACACCTGTACTTTGTGTATCTATGGCTTCTGGCTTTTAAAGAAAATGTTATTATGTGTTGAAAATGTGACAAAATGAATTATGTTGTATAGACTTTTGGTAAAGCCTTCAAGGTTAAATGCATTTGGTTTACTATAACATAGACAATAAAACAAAGTTAAGCTGTGTATTGCACACTAAAATCAGCTGTAAGCAAGTATGCATGTGACTAAAGTCAATAAATAGTGATTAAAACAGCAGTTTGGGTTTCCTTTGCTTCTATTGGTGTCATCCTGTTTTTTGTGTCTTTTTTAGTAGCTTCACACTTGAAAACAATATTTGAGCTATGTTGTGTTATCAGCTCCACTATCAAAACCCTTTAATTTCTGAGATACTTTCATTTGCTAGCCTGCTATTTGTAGCATTTGTAGCATCATCCTCATAGGACCTTCAGTTTAGCTGCAATGTTTTAATACGTCTTTTTAGTTTGAAAGGTACGACATACATACTACAAAATTGCTCATCCTAGCTAAACTAGCATATGATAACTATAACTTAAAGAAAAATATCACTTAAAAGTATTTTTAAGATCAATATATCTCCACTAGAAGTGTAAATTGCATTTAAAATGTTAACAATAATACATGATGTCCACTGTAAGTGAGAGATTTACAATTTCCTTTCTAAATAAAACATGTATTTCAGTACTTTAAATAATCCCATGGTGCCTGGCAACCCCAGAACATTTTTACAAGGACGTATTTTTTAAGGAAACAGCTAAAAAAAAAAGAAGAAGGAAAAATAGGCCTGTACATTTTTTTTTGTTTGAATGAAGAAGTAAATGTAAAACACCGAGAAACTTTTTTTTTTTTCAAATTTTTATTTCGTCTTTATTGACGTTTCTATGACGTGAACGTGATACTCTTGGGAGGCCTGCAGTGTCACCTGCGTTTTTCCAGGGGGCGCCACTGATCTGGCGGACATGTTGGTTAGAGGTAGTAATGCATAGCGTGACGCACTACGGTCCCATGAAGCAACGCCCACATTTATACGAGAAAATTGCATCTGATTAGCTGTCCACTGTACTGTTATGAATAAGATGGCTAAAAGTTTAAAAAACGGGGCCTTGGCTCCGGGAAAAGAGGACTTATTGTAAAATCCGATGTGATTTCCTATTTCCCCTCGTCTACCGCGAGTCATTGGACCCACGCAGATTCTTACTAAAAGGACCAACCACTGTGGCTCAGAATCGACAGAAAAACGTAACTGTTACGTAAATTGAGCGGCATGAGTCCACTGTTGGCGGGGAGGCAGATTTTGGCGGGGCGGAGGTGGAAACCACGGGCGCCGCTTCCCGCCTTCGGTACACAGATGGTGACACAGCGGAGAGGAGAGGATGGAGGCCGAGAGGTCAGAGGAAAAAGCAAAATAAATCACACACGTACTGTTTCACAAAGAACAACGTGGATGACTCGAGTCTTGTTCGGGAAAAGGTTCTGAAGTTTATCTTGAGAAATGTGTTCCGATTTAGTGCAGCTCTAGTGTAAATGTAAGTTTGGAATCAAAAGTTACAGATTGTAACATTTTCTAACAAACAGTTGAATGGTTTAGACGTTATTAAAATCAAATTTGGGGGTACAGAGAAAGAAGAAGATGGTGGAATTCAAGTTTATGTTCAAATCAATCTTCATCTATATTCTTTCAACAAAGAACTGGAAATGTTTTTTGTTTTTTTAAATATCTATTTTTTATTCTCTGAAAGCTTTAACTTTATGTTGATATTATGATTTCTCTTAATTAAAGCATTTTATGGGCATATTTGCATACTACAAATACCATTCTATGAAACTCGATAAAAATACATCTGCAGTACTTTAGAAATTAATACAATGAAAATATTTGGCATGTTATTGTCAAAAATCATGAAGCTGTTCCCCAAAGCTCTTTTCCGTTCCCCATCTTTAAAAATGAGGTGGGACCAATAAGTGCAGTCAAAGCAGATATATTCAAATGACACCATCATTTTTATCAAAACCTCCTTAAATACATGTGGAGAATGTTTGCAGGAAGTTTTTTGTTCTTTCAGTTATCGCCACTCAAATTCAAAGGTTTTGAATTCAAAAACTACATTGATGACTTTTCTCTCATCCTCACCTTAACATAGTAGAGCTCTTTATTGCAACACTAAATCGTAAATCTAGAAGTGACTATTCCATCTGCTGACATGTTGGGTAAATGTTGCCACTGACTAAACTTCGCAAGGCTCATTCTAAGCATCTCAGGCTCATTTCTCCACTTCTGCAACCTGCAAAGAGATTCATTTAGCTGGATCTCTTCAAATCAAACAAGTTTTATCCTTGTATGACTTATTTTTTTAAGAATGCTTTGACGTTTCAGCTTGTTTTGCTGTGACAGAGCTTTATTGTTTCCTGCAAAATTTGATGATTAATTTGTTCTTCACCTATCAGGCTATAAATAATTTTTCTCTGATATCTAACAATAAAGAAGTTGTTCCACATTTACTCAAGAGTTTAGCCCTTGAACCAGTCAATGAAGAGCACCCCAATGATATAATGCAAAACGTTCAGAGGTCCTGGACTAGACTTATTAAAGCTGACATCAATAAAGCCCATGAAAAATACTGAAGAGAAAAACACGCTAATTACCAACTGGTGATTAGACCTAGACCTTCATATCGTCACCCGCCACCTTAATAACATAATGTTTTAAGTCATTTTTTGCTAAAAGTATTTTTTTTCTTTTTTTTTTTGTTAAATCATCTTTTAGCACAAAAAAATGACATGCCATCATCTTTATCAAAGTGGCCATATGCTTTTTGCTAACACATGGCGCACAGACAGAAATATCAAGCTATTCTACATACAAGAAACACTGAAAAGCATCCATATTGTAGGACTTCATTTAGGCTCCGTTTATCATTTTGAAATGATAAACGGCTCATTTAAGGAGCGTCACGTGACGCTGTCATTAGAGCTCGCGCTGCGCAATCAGAGGACCTTGACGTCCAGAGCTGAGTCCGGGTCTCTTTACTCTGATACATCATGTCTTCCTCCTGCCTCTCCCTGCCCTCATGACGGCTTACTTTCTAATAAAGGCCCTTTGAGCGGGAATTAAAAAAAAATGTAAAGGATTAAAGATAAATTAAAACCGTTTCTGTTGATCTCTGATGTCACCCCGATGACATGTTAATAATCTCTCGTCCGCTCGTGATTCAGCTGGAGGCTGCGTACAGGGACTCATGCTCACAACTTTCAACCAAGTGTTCATTAAACTCCTAAATCACAGTGACGAGGTGTGAGTCAGGGCCAACGGCTGAGGGCGAATCACTCCGGTTCGGTTTCTTACTTTCCCACCAAACCTCCACACTGGGGCCGTTTGCTGCGCCTCGCTGGGTGGAGGACGTGACGGCGGGAGAGCGACCCTGTGGGACCGGAGGCTGGGAAACGGGGTGAATCGGGCTCGTTTTGAAGCTGCTGACGTAGGACGCTGCGGATTTTCCCCATTTATGAACTGCAGTACTCACCCGTAGCCAGTAGGTGGAGCGCTTCACCTCCTTGTTGCAGCCGCATAAAGGTGAGTCAAGGAGTTTGGGCATTATGGACTCACCTCATGCTGTCACGATTCTCCGGCTCACGCAAGCAGATTTGAGGTTGAATGATACCGAAATGTTTCACAGATTTAGATGTAGTAACTAGTTACATTTACTTGAGTAACGTTTTGGGGGAAAAAAGTTCTTTTGAAGCTGTTTTTTACTATGCTACTTTTAATGGAGCAAAACATTTCTGGCTACTCTACTAACTGTGAGTGACTGTGAATGAAAAACAAGCTTGTTTTAGCCAAACATTCCCCAGACACACCATTTTGTTACATTTTCATAAGTTTTATATTGAAAGAAACTGATGTGGAAAAAATGTTTTTGTCTTTTTGTTATCTTGTAACTGTATGAATTATTCCAATTTTCATCTTAAAATAGCTAAATTTCCACAAAGCTTTATATTTCAGTCTTAAAATAAGTTGAAGTGTTGCCACTGCTACTTGAGTATAGTTTCTGGTTATTGTACAAGTAGTTTAACTATATACACACCGGATTACAAGGCGCACCTTCAACAAATGGCCTGTTTTAAAACTTATATATAAATAGCGCACTGCATTATTAGGCGCATAGAATAGACGCTTCCGTTTGGGTTTCTAATTTGTTCCGTATTCTATTATTACACACCCACATTTGTAAAGAAGTGGTCCCGAGTACTTTATATAATAGTCTGCCCCAGTCGTTGTTTCACTCACGGTGTTGGTGTTGTGATATTGTGCCCAACTGCTTTCTGGGTAACACAGACCAACCGACACGCTGCCGCCGCAGTCTGTCTCCCCCCTCTCGCCCCCCCACCTTCCTTTCCCTGGCTTATAAATGTATTATCAAACTGTATTAACAAACCAGCGTTCTGACAACTATCCCAGCATGCACCTCGCACTTCTTCTTCGGGTGAAAATGAAGTCGGCGGCTGCTTACCGTAGTTGCTAGACCTGTTGTGGCTCAATATTGGACCATATATAAGGCGCTCCGGATTATAAGGCGCATTGCCAGCTTTTGAGGAAATTTAAGGTTTTTAGGTGCACCTTATAGTGTGGAAAATACAGCACACATGTAGTCTGAAATATCACAGTCATCTTACTAACTAAACAGTCACCTCTGTATGTAGATTCAAACCTTCACTGTTAGCATAAGGCGAAAACAGTGTTATTACTAATTAATCAAGCTTTCATATCATCTGTTTAAAAGGTCTCGCTTTCTCTCACCACTGATATCTCTCAACATGGTAGAAAATCCCATTTTCTTTTAAATAGTTTTTTTACCTAGTTACCTCGCTTTGCATCCCCTGAAAATGTCTAACTTTGAGCATACTTCCATCAGTAACGCCATCTACCACAAGGAGTGTTTGGCACAACACAAAAGCACTTAGGACGTTGAGTTCATTGTTTGGAAAAAGATCGGAGTTTTGAGTTTCTACTAGAGGAGCAATTCCTAGTCCTGGGAACTCTGAATCGATTCAAAATGAATTTTAAAATTTGTCCTATTTATTATTAAATTTCCCTTTGGGATCTATAAAGTATTTCTGAATTGAACTTGCTTAAGTTTTAAACAAATTCAGTTAAAATTTGAATTGCCACTCCCATTTGCAAGTATGCTGCATATCGCTTTACGTGTCCACTTGGCCATTTCATCCACCATATAAAGCCAGAATACGTAGTTCCCACAAGTCTGAATCTCAAGTGATCCGTGTCACTGACCCGCCATCTTGGTAGGCAAGCGCAACACAAAGCATAGATCAACCCTGGCTTTGACACCAACAAAAAGAAAGTAAATGGAGAAAAAAAAAGTTTGACACAATAGTTTTATTGTTCATAAGTTAGATAGGAATGTTTATTGTTGTCATAGCAACTCTGTAGCAACTGTAATGAGAGTTAGTCATGCATACCTACTAAGATGGCCATCAGTGGCAAAGATCCCGGAAGTGTGTCGTCACTTGAGAACTACATATTTTATGCATAAAAACCTACTTTTGTTGAAATATAATCTGATGGAATTTGATATTTCATGGAATATTATATAATTGTGTTAGATTCATATTCTATTGACCATCTTTTCCTCTTGTCAGTCCCAAAATTTAAACAGAATCTGTCTGAAACCAATAGCAAAATTGGTTTTGGAATCAAATCGTAACCCTAAAAATTGGAATTGAATCTGTGGACATCGAAAGAGTCACATTTTGAGTTTCAGCTGCTCAAGCAGAAAATTTAATTTGGTGACCAGACAGTCATTCTGTGCATCTCTAGGTCAGGAACACACTTTGTCTATGTAGCATAAAACCCAACATGAAGACAAAAACCGATCATGTTGAGCAGATTCTCTCCATCTCGTCTCTCCCTGTGGACATCGCTCCATTTCTCCTGTCCTCTCCCTCGTCATTCTCGTCATTCTGCCTCTGTCTTACACCGTTTGCTGTTGTTATGCAACCGGGAGTGGCTTTAATAATTCAGCAGCATCTCTTTCGTCCTTTTGTTTTTCTTTTTTTTTTTTTTTACTCGGCACATTTTGGTTCACACTACAGTGACCCTGCAGCGCTGACTCAGAGGCACACGCCCCCCTTCCCACATAAACACTCGTAGCAACACCCACGGGAAGCTAATGTCACATGAGCTCACGCCTACAAACACACCTGCTGACGTCAACAACCTGCACACACACAAAGAAAAAACAACTCTTTTTTTTTTGGTTTTCTTTTGTTGTTTGCAGTTTATTTGGCAAATATTTCTCAACCCTCTTTTTTGTCATTTTTTCCCACTTTCTCTTATTTATTTACAATATTAAAAAATAAATCTTTCTCTTCGTAGTTTTACATTCGACATTTACAAGTGCAATGTGTAACATGTCCATCTTATAAAGTGCATTTGTACTTTTTGATCAATCGTGTCACAACACAAACTTGAGAGAACCGAAAAACAAAAACAGTAATTATATAAAAAAAAATGAATTAAATACACACCTCACATGATTCACGGACGCTTTATCAGGTCTATGACATCACAGTATCATTACCCAATAGTAAAGAGAGATGCTTTACTAGCCTCTCATCCAAGCCTACAACATTGATGCATAAAACAATGTTTTTTTTTCTATGAAGGCCATATTTGGTCTGATAGAAAATTAGCTCTGTAATGTTTTTTTTTTACTTTTTTTTATTAACAATCTCTGCTTGCCTGAAGTGTTTCCATAATCGAGGGTTGCAGATGGTTTATTTGCGGTACACACTCGCGTAAATACGGTAGCCTGACCCTGCTTATTAAAAACTGTGATGTAAATGCTTGTGCTCATGGGGAAAAAAAGAGGGAAGGCTCAAAATGAGGGATAGAAAGAGAGAAATATATGTGTGACTTTGTTCTTGAGGAAAAGACAGATGGGACGAATGAAACTTTGTATGAGGTAAACTGGGGAAAAAAAAGCTCTTTCTATGCTGATTTGCTTAATTCCTTTCCCTCCTTTTTCTCTATTTTTCGGAAGCTTCTTCGTCCTTTTTTTTTTCCTCTATGGAAGAAACTATTTTAGAGCACACCTGACAGGCTGGCTTCCTGCAGGAGGAAGCAAGCAAAAATGTTCGGCAAGTAAAAAGAAACACAAAGAGGAGGATAAAAGATGGGAAGTTGAAGTTACCTAGAAGGAGAGAAAATGGTGTCATTTTGTTTCGTAGGACGATGAAGCTCAGAGCAGAGAAGGATGCATGTTTGGGACGGGGATGATTAAAAATGAGAGGAGGAGAAGATGGGGATGTCTTTGAAACGACCTGCTTCCTCAGACACGACTCAGACAAAATGACGTCACTCGAAACAAGAATCTGTGACGTACTTTGGCTCCCGTCTCCCTGCCTCCTTGTCGTTTTATGGTCACATCGCTGCACTTTGTGAATGAAAGTCAAGAGTCGCAGCACAACAACCCACATGACTGTGAAAAAGTTTTTGTCCCCTTACAGAATTGCTTTTTTTTTATTTGATTTTGATGTTTGTTTTGTAACTGTGTCCTAGTCCTCTGCAGATTTCTCTTAATTTGGTCACACTGGGGATTTTCTGCAAGTGTCTAATTCATGATACTACCAAATATAGACAGTGATCTAGATCTTGAAGAACAACCCCAGACCATCACACTGTGGCTATAATGGTTGTGTTTTGCACAAAACTATCGGGAGGCACGTTTTCCACAAAGTCCTGCTTTTATCTCATTGGCCCACACAAAATTTCCAGAATATCCTGGGGATCACCAAGATGTTTGTGGGCAAACAGACAGGCTTTTGAGTTCGTTATGGTCAGCATTGTTGTTTTGTCTTAGATTTTTCCTTTGGCTGCCATTTTTGCTCAGTCTCTGTCTTTAAATACGATAGACCTGAGTCAACATTTTCCGCATATAATTTTTCCCAATGACTCTTGATAAAAGTTAATCTTGAGAGCCGTCTGGAAAAATAATATGTGGAAAACATCCACTCTTAGGATTTGTACTTAACAGTAATAGATATATATTAAATCATGAGCACTTTACACGTGTAAAGTGCTTTCATAATATCAGTATGCAGCATACTGATGTGATATTTAGTAAAATATCTATTGAAATACATTCACTCTGTTCAAATTAATAATACATTTGGCCCAATGGATGCAATTTAACTGCACTTTATTCCCACACCTGATGCATAGTTTTGGTAGCAGATATGCTGCAACTTTTAGAAAATTATGTGGACATTGTTTAAAAGTTTAGAGTCTTTCCAGTCTGGCAGTAATCATGGCTGACTGTGGCAACTAAAGTTAAACAGGGTTTATGAACTTTGGTGTTTAAATTTTCACAGGTTGCCTTGGATAGCAGCTTCCCTCTTGTCAATGAAATCATCATTTGTTAACTATATTTATTCATTTAAGCTATAATTCAGTGATATGCAGTTTAGTTTGGTGATCTAAAAAGACTAAAACAGAAGAAATCTGTAAAGGGGCAAACACATCTTCACAGCAGTGCAATTCAGAAGGTTTTTATTCTGTTTGCTCGGCGTAATGATCAGCCCTGCCTCACAAGAACGCTTTTTTAAATACCACACTCTTTTCATCTTTTTTGGATCTTTCCACTTTTAGCTGCTGTGTTGAGATTTTATTGTTGCTTTTTTTCCCCCACAGATCAGCAATGACTTCAGATTCTGCTACGAGAATCACCTTTGAACAAAAATGTATGTACATGAACCAAAAATAGGACACTAGATTAAGAAAAAAATAAAATAAAATAAAATATGGCACTTTTTCAGCATATTCAATAATTTTTTTCCCTCCAAAAAGGAAACGGTAAACATTTATAAATAGGAAGAAAACGTAAGAAGAGGAAGAAACGTTCACACACGCACACACGTACAGCAGCGAGCATATCTTGGAACTCATGCCCTGATGATAAACATTACAAAAATATACATTTCTGTACAGCCTTGCATAATAAAGAATAACACACACTCACTTGAACAGTTTCATTTAAAAAAATAACAATAAAAAAGCAAAACAATTAGTCGGGCGAAGCATTGGACAGACCCAATCAGCGAGTGTTTGTGTTTACAGTGAGAGTTAGCTGAGTTATGGTTCCTTACAGTTGGCTATGCTTCTTGGTGGAGAACGTACAGGACAGCAGACACACACACCTACACACACACACACAGTGAGTGGTCGCTTCACTCCCGTCCCCAGGAATGGTTGAGTTAGTGCCATATTCACAGATGAGTATTTTTAACTGCTGGACGTGCCAGATGGGACCATGAGCATCATCTTAAAACAAAACCATGACTGCTACTCATGCTGTCAGCTGCTTCAGCTGATAAACGTTGGAAATAACTTCATCAAACTGCTGGCTTGAGGTTTCTCTATGTGGTTTTTACAATTTCCACCAGAGTTGGATCAATTCTTCACTTTGAATGTATTTTATCCCTGTGAATTCTTACATACTGTGGCTCAAACCAACACTGCCAGAGAAAACACTGCTGGTTGTCTAAAAACATTTTGGTTTGATAAAACCAAAGCCAAAGAATGTGAAGCTACAAAAAAAGTAGAGAACTCCAGCTCAAATCTTTTGACTTCTTTAAAGAAGAAAATGACCGTACTGTATTCTTTTGATCAAATTAGTGAACAATTTGATTACACCAGCACACAGTCTTTTTGAATTAATTAAAGATATTCATTAAGTTTGGTTTCTGTACCAAGCAAGAATATTCATTACTTTACGTCCAAGACACGTCTGTGGAGATTTAGTTAACTTTCTATATATTCCTAAATATATCGATACTTTGATACTAATAGATGAAAGAACAATGATTTTCTGAAATATATTTTTCATTAGACTTAATTTATAATTGAAACATGGACATCTGTCAAATTTGTGGCGTATCACTAAAACATCTTGATAATTTTTCCAAATAGTTTACTTAAATGATTTGTAGTCCAATTGAAACTATATTGGTTAGCTTTGAGAGTGGTAGCTTTTTAGCTAGCAAGAAAGCTAGAAAAAAAACTACCACAGCTCTACCAACTGCACAGTGGCGCAGTTGGTAGAGCTGTTGCCTTGCAGCAAGGTTTTGGGTTCGATTCCCAGCCCTGGCCCTTCTGCATGGAGTTTGCATGTTCTCCCTGTGCATGCATGGGTTTTCTCTGGGTACTCTGGTTTCCTCCCACAGTCAAAAAACATGACTGTCAGGTTAATTGGCCTCTCCAAATTGTCCCTAGGTGTGAGGTTGTGTACTGCAGACTTCTGCCCAGGTCCCCCTTGAAAATGAGATCTAGATCTCAATGGGGCTTACCTGGTTAAATAAAGGAAAAAAAAAAAAAAGCAAAGTTTTTTTTTTAACAAGTTTTTGAATGTCGAAATGCGATAAGCTGGGTGAATTAGGAGTACAATGTTGGCAAGAATATTTAGCCTAATCTTTCTTATTTTGTTTTTACAGTTTTTCTATAACAAAGAAACCAAAATATATTTTTTAAGCTAGGGAAAACTGCCAGTTGGAACTCAAAGCCTTGAGTTATATTTGCACATTGGTTGTGCTTCAACATAAATAACAAATCTCTGTAAGATAACTGTTTCACCAACCCCTTTGGGAAAATTAGCCAAAAAAATGGTAATCAGTAGCTAGCTGCAAAATTTCTCAAAGTAATTTTCTCCACATGGTAAAAGTCCAGACTTTGCACTTGTTTATGAATAACTATGCATAATTGTAATTTGTTTCTGCTACGGCAAAATTTGATATCCAATGCATTAAGATTAAAGTTTCACCTAAAAACTAAGCTATGCTAGGTTAGCATTAGCATATGGCTAAAAGCAATGTGAGACCCAAAATAATACAGCCATTTTTTTATTTTCTAGAGATGATTTCAACCAACAGTAACGATGGGAATTCTGTGGCTGAGCTTTCTGGCTAAAATAAAACACAAACTCTTTCCCTTTCAAATCCGGTCCATATCTTTTTGTTTCTTTTCAGCCACCATTTAAAGCTGCTCAAGCAGGTCTTTTCAAATTTCAGGCAGCAGTTCCTTGTTGTGCACCTTTTAGATATCAGACCAAATCAGGTACAGAAGCAGTACAAACCTTAACAATCACTTACCAAATTCCTCACAGACCTGTTTGTCCCATCTAGCATTTCCAAAAACAAATGTTTAGGTTTGTTTTTGACAAAACCTTATATAAATATGATGTGCAAAGGAAATGTTTGCATCCACTTTTAATGTAAAATGGATTCAACGACTGATTTTACTTTGACTTTACTCTCCACACTACCAAACTATTACATCTGTCTCAAGCCTCTGGATAATTTAATGTATTTTACCTAATTATTGATGCTAGTGGTTAACCATTAGGCAGTTCCATCAGTGCAGTGTTGGTACAAAAGAGAGGTGGTCAAAGCTTCTTTGATAGATAGGTTCATCTTATACAATGTTTTTAGATTTTTGTTTCAAACATTTAGTAGTTTGGATACACAGCCATCCATTCAGATCGCTTCCTTTTAAATCCAATATGAAGTCAAATTATTTGCTTTTTTTTTCAGCTACATTTCCAAGCTGACCACATTTCTTTTTCCCTACATCTTCATTGTGGCTTTTTGTACACAGCAAAATGCAGCTGGACTTTATTGCAAAGTATATTTTGCTCCATATAATACCAAAAGCGGAAAAAAGCCAAAAGAAATAAGACACAAATAAATGATCCTGTCTTTGACAGAAAATTGTGCAGCTGTTGTTTTGCTAACAACGGCTGCAAAAACAACTGATTGTACTTTTCCTGCCAAGAAACGTAGAAAATGCTTCTTTTAAAAGTTTTCATATACAACACAGAAAATAACAAAAGGTAACTGCTTTTATTATGTGCCTTTTTCAACTGTAGGATTTTTGCTTTCATCTCCTGCAACATATTTGGTAGAAAGCACTAAATTCAAAGTAAACTCCCTGTTGTTGGAAAAACAGCTATTTTTTTCTATCACTAAACTTTTAGTTTGAATCTACAGCCCATATAGATTTTCCCAAAGCCAGCACACCTCCCCACACACCTATATTAGCCGGATGCCAGTAGCTTAGTCATCGTAACTCTCTCTGAGGTTGTGCAGAGGAATACAAGAGAGAAAGCTATCTATGCAGATCATTTAAATGCAAAGGGTTGGAAATGATCACCTCTTTAGCTCCATCTCAAAACATCATCTCTCTGGTGCAGAGATGTTAATAACATTAACTGGATTAAACTTGCACGATGCCTTTTCAGTTGGAAATATACCTGCCAACCTCCGATGGAAGAAAGCTGTGTAGTTGTGTGACTCAAGGCTGCGTTAAAGTACATCTCGCCTGGCGTTTCTATTTCACGCCACGTCACCTCTTCTCTCTGGCTTCTCATTAACCCACCGAGCCTTCAGAGGGGCTCCGGGCCAGAGCTGCAACTGCTTCTTTGGGGCAGGGCGAGAGCAAATCCGACTGCTGCTGACGTGCTGCAAGCTGGGGAATTGAGATGGAAGTCATACGGCAGCACAAACCGAAGCAATCTAGAGCGCTTGAGTTTAGAGCTGCTTTGGGTAAACGGCCGTTTGGAGATTGGCGATAAACACGGGAGTTCCCGGTGGGCATGAACCGGCTGACCCAGATGTTTTAAAAAGGTGCAGATTTCAAATCGGTATAATTTCCAGTGATTTGATTCCTACAGTTCAAAGTCGCCTCGATGAGATTGGAGCGTAGAATAAAGCATTGCTTTCCTTTCCTCATCTGCTACTGCACACTGCTGATCAGCCAGCTGAAAGAAGGCACTCGCTTTTTTTCCCCCCTCATTTACAAGAAAGACACATTTTTGGAAATATACAGGGTCTCCCACATCAAATTTGCTTAGCCCATTGGTAGCCCACCGTCTTTTCGTGTGTTAGTTTTGAAAATTCAGAGGTGGATGAGCAGGTGTTATAATTTGGAAATAATAGCGTAAGGCTTAATGCAACCACTATAAACCTAGCTTAATCTGTCTTTACTGTCACTGTTACTGGTGTATATAAAAAAAACCCTATTTAAAATAAACAAACAATGCTTAGTCTGGTGGGGGAGGTAAGTAAAGCCTGGTGGTCTGCCAGGCTTATAATACAACAGAGGAAAAACTGTCAATTTAACCAAAACCTGTCAGTCTTCAGGGTTTCCCCAGAAAACTTGCTAAGCCCTATTGCTCAGGACCATAAGACAGTTATCCAGCCGGCTGCCATGTTTCTGAGTTAAAAAGTGTTTAAAGTTGACAGGAAATTTGAAAATATTACTTGATAGTTATGCATTTTGTAAGACTGGAAGATTAATACCTAAACACAAAGTCTTAAAAAAGGCAATAATTTAAAAAAACCTAAGATAAAGTAACAATACTAAGCCTGATGGGGGCACAATTAAAGCTTGGTGGCCCGCCAGGCTTTTAAAATACACTGAGGGAAACCCTTAGTCTTATACCTGTTACGCTCTTTAAGAACCACAGCTGGTAAGCTACAAGCAGCATGACTGGTTAACGGCTGACTGAGAGTGCTACAGAGCAGATAGTCCTACTAGTTAACCTGCTCATGTCGGATTATTACATTTGTCTACAAAGTGCAGATTAAAAGTACAACAATTGTGCACAATAAGCCCTTGCAAGCAAATGTTTAGTGGGTGTTTTTCAATATCTGCTAAAGTTAGAGTAAAAACACAAAGGTGTGTAGTTGTTCTGTTTTAAACAAAAGCAGCCCAATGACATCAAATGAGATGACAGTTTTGTTCTATGTGGTTCTGTGAACGACTTTTCTGATCCATATTTTCAGTCGACCTAATGCAATCAAATGAAAATATCCTGTAAGCCCCATCTCTGTCTCCTGATCCTTAGCAAGATGGTGTAAAGAACAGCATAGCCTACTTTTGTAGACCCCCCTCCCGCCGCGCCCCCACCCAGCACCACCACCACAGCCGAGAGCATTTCCCAGGGTAGCGGCGCTCTGCAGTGAGCTGTCCTTGGTGCTGAATTCAGCTCTCTGCTTTGTAGTCCCAGCCCAGCAGCAGCCTGAGAAGCCTATTTTTCCTCAGATGCCGAGCAGGTTTGATGTCATGACGCCAAGGACAACACATGCCAGGTCTAAATTTAGTAATCCCTCCCTAAAATCTCCCTATTTATAAGTTCACTTAATGGTTAGATTTTTTTTCATTTTGCTGAACGTTTGAGGACAGAAGGCTGGGATGTTGGCATTGGGTAAATTTAAAATGGGCTTAGAAAGTAATGGGGAAATTACAGAGCTAATTTTTGCTGCACTCTTTTAAACTACCTAGTCTGCTTCTAATAAAGGGAACATGGCTGACATAGAGCAGTTTTTTTTAGTAATTTTTCAAGAGACGTCTACAAATATAGCTCATTGAGAATGTTGAAAGTAATTCATTTTTGTATATTTAGCTCATTGTATTTTTATCCACACAGCACTTGATTTCAAACACTTGAGTGAAGAGATGTACAGTATTTTAAGCATCCTTCCTGATTGCATAACCATCCAGCGCGTCCTCTGGAGATTTAGTACAATTTTTTTTCCCTCAACCAAAATTTCACCTTCACACATATGCTACTCATGAGGGGCTTCACTTCTCTCATTCAAAAAAGAAGGAGAGAATTTTAAAAGATACCTTTAATCGGGATTTTGCAGTTGGTTTCCTGCTGCTTACGTCCTGCAGTTGGTTATTCTCCAGGCTACAAACGTGGACTTTATTAGCTCCTTCTTTTTTTGACCATGCCTCCTCTCAGTCATCTGTCGGTGCCTCTTCGACTGTGGCCAGCTCAGCGTTTGTCATCAGCTTTCCAGCCCTGATGCGAGGAGGAGAGCAAAGCCTTGTTGCCTTTCTCACGGAAACTCTCAATCCTTCTACCCCGACTCTTCGTCTTGCATCGTCCTAGACCACCTAGCCTTTCTTGCTACACATCACTGGAAGTCCTGGGTCTTAAGGAGAGGTTGGATGGGACACACCCACAGCAAGCCATCCACAGAGACTTCTGGATATCTGGGTTTCGGAAAGCATAAATGACGGGGTTGATCACGGAGCAGCAGGTGGCTGGGAGGACGGTGGCGTAGGTGTATATCATGGGGTAGCTGGAGTCGGCCACAATGGAGTACATGGCGAATGGCAGCCAGCACACCCCGAAGGCACACAGGATGGCCGACAACGTGGAGACCCCTTTGGTGGTGGAGATGGCCATGAACTGATGTTGCACCGCAATCTGCTGTGCGTGGCGGAATGCGATTTTGCAGATCTGAAGGTACAGCTGCATCATGAGGGCAAAGACGAGGAGGAAGGTGACGGCGAGCGCCACCGCATTGTTTTTAGTGACTGGGCGACAGATGCTGCATGTAGCCTGGTCTTTGAAGCAGTTCCAACCGAGTGCCGGCAGCAGGCCCAGAGTGACGCACTCACCCAGATAAAAACCACCATCATGTAAGTGAAAGTGACGGTCCGCTCGGTGTGGTAGGTCAGGGCGTTATACAGCGACAGGTAGCGGTCAACCGTAATGGCGAGGATATTAAAGACGGACGCGGAGAAGGCCGAGATGAGAAGTCCGACCGACAGCAATGTCACAAATTCCACCGAGTCGTCGATCAAATAGGTGAAGACAAAATTTAAGATGAGGCCCAGACCAGCCAGAAGATCTGACACGGCTAGCGATCCGATCAGGATGAACATGGGCGCGCGAAGTGTCGGCGTGTAGAACAGCACGGCGATGACCAAGGCGTTCTCGCAGGAGATGAGCGTCCCCGTTACGCACAACGCAATATCCCAAGGGCTGACTTCCTGCACGGTGCCAGCAGTGGTCGCCGGCTGGAGGTCCGGAGTCAGAGTTCTCAAGAAGGGCTCTGAAGAAGAGTTGGAGGGATCCTCGCTTACGCTCCAAGACGTTGAGGAGTCGAATGGGTCAAGAGGGGAGGAGGTGTTGAAGCCGTTGCCACCGCCGCTGCTCATGGCTGCTGCGGTGGCAGCCAGGGTGAGAACCATAGCTGGAGGACACAAGAGACAAACAGGAAGGAAGGAGGGAGGTAGAAGTATGTAAGTTCAATGGCAAAAGAATGAAAAATGAAAACAAGATTGTAAAGGGACGGTTCATTAAATCTTAAACCAGAGAATGGAGCACGTTTGTAAAGTGTGATGGTAATATGATGCTTTCAATTAGCATTTTGTGAGATAAATGAAGAAAATATGTTGTGGGAATGAAAAATAGGCAAAAAGGGAGAAAAACAAGTAAATGCATTATTAACTATTTTGTATGAAGAGAAGGGATGTAACAAGAGCTGTTGACATGAGATCTTGTAATATTAGAACACCACTGTAGTTCTTGTCAAGTAAGCTTTTCCTTACAAAATATAGATGCCTTTTTGATACTTGTGTGTATTTCAACAGGACAGATGCTGCGAGGCGGGTTGAAGTCAACCTGCCTTGTTCAAGTTTACATTGTGAAGCAACATAGCAGTAGTCACAAGTTTCTGATCTATGAAACCTTACTTCTATTTGAAAAACCACAACTTATTTTTAACACTTTCTTAGCATCACCTTTGAATTACACAAACCAGTCAGGCTTGTGTATAAAATTTCCACAGTAATTACATTTTGTGTGTGTGTATGTGTGTTCATGATACATTTACTCTATTTGGGAAAATCCAGATTTCCAAGAGAGCTAAAATATCATCCTGCAAAAGGAATATTAAGAGCCTTCTCACCTAATGAGCAGGATGTATCATCACATCCCTAATAAAAAGATAAACAAAACAGTCATTTCTACCCACCCGAATATTCATTCATGAAAACAAGCATCTACTTGACCCTTAAGCACCCACACAGTCCAGCACCCACTCCCACTCCTGACAGGCTTTTTTTTTTTTACAACACCAAAACAGCACTTGTAGACACTCTCTTTCACACACACATATACACACGCACACACACACACACACACACACTTACTGACACCGGGATAGAGGTATTCCTTCCATTTCGGCTTGAAGGGAACATGACACAGGCAACACAATTAAGCCTCTCTGCGCCATTTAAAGCCTTAACGCATCGCAATCCCTACCTGTCAGACGCGGAACAGAGTCCAAGGTTCTAGTTTTTCTTACAGTCCGAACCGTCTTCACCTCATTCTATTTTTAGAGCATCTCCAAAAATGGTGCATGACGTCCCGGGGCGGCGCAGCGCTGTAGCTGCTGTTCTATTCACCGGCGGCGTGGACGTGAGCGCGCAGAGAAGCGTGTGCGCGTTTGCCTCTCTCTCTCTCTCTCTCTCCCCCCCCTCCCGTCCCCACCAAAAAAAAAAAAAATAAAAAAAATAAAAATAATAATTTCGGATTCTGATCCACATCACATGCTGCAACCGCGCTAATTTTAGAGCAGGGAGCGCGGGTGTTGAGTTTCATTCATAAAAAAAAAAAAAAAAAAAAAAATCAGCTCTCACAACACTTCCCACTCTGCCAGCACCCCCCCACTCTCCTCCCTCGCCAATTCAATTTCCTCCACACACACCCCTCGCCCACCCACTCCTCTTTCATGAGCCTCCACTCGCGCGCGGAAGGCGTGCACGCGCCGACAACATCAATGACTGCAAACGGCCAAGGGAAGGTCACCACAGTAACCGCCGTACGCCTCGCGTGCTCTCTGTGGCGGCGGGTCCGTTCCCCGCGGTAACGGCCGGGGCTAATTAGCATACGCACCGAAACAAAACACAGCGCCTTTCTGCCCGTGTGTCCGCGCGCGCGCGAGAAAGTGTGAAGAAAAGAAAAAAAAAAGAGAGAGAGATTCTACCTTGAACCGTTTCACTCAGCTGCAGCAGTGCGGTCCCTGAGCCAGCGAGAGGGGGCATGCGGGGAAGGATGGAGAGGAGGAGCGGGAGATGCCGGAGAGAAAGTGGGAATAAAGGGGGAACCATGCCACAGAGATGGGGAAAGAAATAAAAAAATGTACCAGCTCCTCGTCCTTTTCTTCCCTTTGAAGGAACCGGGATGCCTCTGTTGCTCGTTTCTCCTCCTTTGAGCGACTGTTGTGTCTTCTTTCAGGGTTTCCCCCTTGTCTTTCTTCCCCCCTTTTTTTTTCGTTCCCCCCCAGTCAGCGGCGCGCGCTATATTCTTCGGTTGGCATGGTTATTAGCCTTCTCTTCGGCATGCTCCGTCCTCGCGCTGCTCATCCTCGGCCCCTTATTGGACGCGCGTGTCATTCTCCTGGTCTGACGTCAGAAGTCTCCGCTTGCTACAGTCACCGTCTGCATGGTCGGTGTGTGAATCACGGCGAGAAGCAGAGTGTACTCTCACTCACTCACCTTAGCCAAACAACTTTATTCATCCTCTAAAACGGCGTGCCGGTTAACTTTGCTGTCGTTACGAACAAAGAGGGGAAAGTCGTGATTGACCCAAAAGTGACTCAGGAAAGTGCGTGTGAATTTGACTCAAAAACATCGGGGGAACACAATACATCTCAATTATTTCCCCCCCCCCCCAACACGTGTAAAAACCAGGACATACAGCAGCTAACAGTACTTCTAACCGCCATAGAGGAGGGATGATGCTTACATTATGCAACCTCGGAGCTGCCTGGATATCCCACTGCATCAACTCAGGGGGGCGCACGGATTGCCATGCACTCGTTGCCTTTTCGATGGCTGGTTCCATACGTGGTGTCACCATGAGTCTGAGCAGCCAGAGACCTGCCACTCATCACAAGCACGCGTTGCTTCCTCTGTGGCCTTTATGTTCTGCTTTTAATGTTGCTTGCATCAGAGTTATGGGAGTGAATTATTGTTATCCTGCTTTTATGTGTTTTTGTCCTGCTTAACCTCTTCCTGCCTAAATGTATATGCAGTTATATAAAAATGAAAATTTTGTTTTTACTGTTGGACAAATTCCAAATGAGGTAGACAGTATGGCATATGATGAAAATAAAGTATAGTGTTTATGTGAAAAAGCAAAATAATCCCATTTGATTCTCCTGCTTTCTCCTGTTGACATAAATTCCTGAAGTAGAATTTACAGGCCAATCAGAATAAGTTGTGAACGATGACATCAATTTCATTTGCTGTTTTACAATTGTAGTCTGCCTGTAGTTTTAGCAGTGACAGCGGAGGAAATAAAAAAAATCATTCAGTTGTTAACCACGCCTTCAAATATTGACTCAACTTTAAAAGCTGCCTCTACGAACGAGGCTTAGAGCCAGTGGGGGATTGTTAACAATGCCGGCAATTTCCAGTAAAATTTAAAACTTCATCAGAGTCCCCATCTCCAGGAAGCAATCGTTTCTCGATAGCCGAGAGCCCATAGCAAAGCGAAGCGTAGAACGAGGAGCTGGATTTACCAGGCTATATGTACATTAGTTACAATTGGACAACTAAATGGGAGACAGTGCTTCTAATTTGATCCTTGGTAGGTGCTGAATTTGCATCAACAGGGTCTAGTGGTATGTCACCCTGACTGCATGGTGGTTTGAGGCAAATTTTGAACATTATGTAAGAGTTCATTTATTAATGTACATTTTTTTTCTTTTTTTTTAGGTGATGTGAAAGACTAATATACTCAGCCTGTGCTCTGGTATACAAGATAGGCATACAAATGGTAAACACCTGAAGCAACAAAATTGAAAGATAAATGTTTTTCAGTTCTGTATCAATGAAACAACACAAGGTTGATATATTTGATGATAAACAGGAGCATTAGTCTATGGTGATGTTTTCATCCATCCACCAAATTTTCAAATAGATGTTCCTTTTCAGCTAGAATTTCCAAATTGCCTGTTTGAAAGTCTCTGGAGATTTTTTATTTTTAAGTTTTTACACTTTTATCTGTGTACAAATTAGCTAATTCAAATGGATAAAACATGTTTTTTTTCCCCTAGTTTTGTGGAAAAAACTGAAGACTGGTACATACAGTTTATGAGCCAGAGAACGTTTTAGTGACTTCTGCAAATGACACATAATGGAGGTCTGTCCTGGTCAGGAATTGGTCTGATGTGGCTACTAAATTTTATCTGCCAAATGGGGTGTTACAAACTTTTTAAAAAAAATCTAAATGCATATTTTGTTAATATTAGTAAAACAAACTTAGATTTCAGTGTTGACAGAGGACACCAAATATTTGTTTTTGGACCCTGTTTTTATTCATTAAGTGAAAATAATTGGATAGTTTTTTTTTGGTCAAATAGTGATTGAAATAGGGATATTTTACAGCTAATAAAATCAGCTAAAACGACTGATTCAAGTTCAAAATTTCCATATGAAAGTAAATTTCATTCTAGATGTACTGACTGTAAACATAACTTCCTATGTCTTCTCTTAACTTTTCTCAAATTTCTTCATTCCAAGTTAAAAACTCAGTACTCTCCAATACCCCTCATAAGATTCCTGTAAGCAATAACGTAGCTTTCTCATGCCTCGGTCACGGTCTGGCTGTGGCCCAAATACAATTAAACAGAAGAAGTCTCTGGGGTGAGAAGAAGGTGTGTGCTTAACATCGTGATCTCTTGTTCGGTTAATATGGTATAGTACCAGGACAATTACAACACACAGCAGAAATGAAAAGATATGGAGCCTCCAGAGGATTGTCATAATGAGCCTGTAGCCATTGCAATAATGACTATAATTTGTTCAGGGAAAGAACCATTCCCAGAAAGACTAATTGTGTTGCTTTGGAAAACCATACCGTATTAGTCATGTGGCCATAATAAAATGGAAACAATTAAATAAATAAATGAAATACAGTGTGTGCATCTGTAAAGGTAAGCTGTTTTTTACAGTTTGGTGTTGGGCTGAAATACATTTTTGAGTTTTAAATATAATATTGCAGTGTTATGTTGGTCTGAGTTCAATCATCTAGATGTATTTTCCTACCAACTCTGCAATGAGCAACACCTTCATCTTACTGTGGGCACAAATTGACTTGAGCAACAGACGAGTAGTTCACCTCAAGTCTCACTAGTTGTGTTTCCATGAGCTGTACAATTAAAAAACAAATTTTCCTAAGGGAAGCACGGCAGTTTAGGGATAAAAATCACATATTTCGATTAAGAAGTTTATTTTTGCTGGGATAAGGTTTTTTTTTCTTTTTTTGGCTGCATCAAAACACTTTTTTCACATCACAGGGGTCACATTATCAACAGCCGGATGTTGCTACTGGTGAAATGCTGAGGAAGACGACACAAAGTAGTGGTCCAATTTTTTTATTGGTTTGTTCGGCCGATGTGCAGCTGGCTCCTCCAGATCTCTCACAGCCCATAAAAAGTTTTGTCATTTCAATGTGTTGAATATGTAGCTCTTCTGTAAAATCGGCAACTACATTTTCCCCAAAACGACGCATACGTTGCCGCTCCCAAGTATAAGAGATTTGTCGCTCCAATGCCTGAATATGACGCCAATCACTGATGGCTGATGAGTGCTAGATCCATGGCTCATTTATGAATAGATGTCATGCAACTGTTTACATCCATCACCAGTTTAGGGGAAAATGTGAACAAGCTTATTCTTTGGTTGTTCGCATTAACAAGCACTTGTTCTTATTTAATGGAAACGGAGCAATTGGGAAAATGTTTCTTTTGACATTTGCAGAACACACACAAAGATTTGCCAACATTTGTAATGGAAACGTGGTTTCCAAAGTTTTATCTGGCAAATGGGGTGTAAGAAATCCTTTTAAAAAAAAAAATCAGAATACATATTTTAGGATCAGTAAAACAAACTGAGACGCCAGCGTTGACCCTGAAGAATATCACGTTCCGTTCCTCTCAAGAAATTAACATATCTATATAGATATCTATTTAAATATCTACATTTTTTTTACATGACTTTAAATAAATCAGGATTTTATCAATGGAAAACAGCAGCATTGCTTCAAAAGTAAGCCTGGTCAAAAACACAACCAGCTCTTTGAATGCATCACTTATGTTTCTGCTACATGAGGAGTACATGAGGTTTAAGGCTGTAGACAGAAACGCCGGCGTTCAGGTGGAGAACAGGCAGGAAACCCCTGAGCTGCTCCAGCACAAACATCAGTATTTATCCTCATGTTTGTCTCGTTTTTGTTTTTTTTTTACTTTCTACTTCAGCTGTGTGAGTCATTCCATCTCTTTTGGTCTTCATTTTTATTATTAAACCTACAATCCTTAAGGATGAGGATGGAGCCTTTGGTTTCTTTTAACTCAAACCATTCAGGCACACACACAAAGTCTTGCCTTGCCTTTTTTTTTTTTTTGCTTTGTGCATGAATCACCCCACACGATTAGAATACAGATGAAATGGCTGTGTGTATTTTCATTGACTGCCTCTCTATATCTGACTTCATTCATCTTTCCAGCAAAGCACCCTGGGTAACTGTGTGCCATTACATCACCTTGCTGTTCTGGCATGCTTTTTGCAGCAGATAGCTGGTCAGTCTTACTCTCTGCCTCATCCGTCTTCAACTGACTCTACACACACACACACACACACACACACACACACACACACACACACACACACACACACACACACACACACACACACCACACACACACCTTTCTTACAGCGATGACGGTGCAGACCGGAGTAGAGCGGCTTTACGCAGCGCTGGTGCATTCCAGTGTGGTCTTCAGTTCTCTTCCTCCTCTGAGATGAAAGTCACCAGAGGGCGGGCGCTTTACATTGAGGAATCTGAATTGCATAACTCCTTCACATTTAGGGCGGTGGCGCATGGTTGTGCTTACGACAGAGTCGTGATGCAGCTCCGACTGATGTGGGAGCAGAAAAATAAAACATATGACAAGGATATGCAAGTGTATTTGGCTTGACTGGTGTTTTAAAACCCCACAAAAATAATAGGATTGGGCTGAATCCAAGCGCACACACTCAGCTGGGAGAGTGTCAGCAGTGAAGGTGGATGACTAATACACCTCCCACCCTCACCTTCCCTCCCCCTCGTTTCAGCACCAAGTCAACTTCCCGCACTCGCATCATGAAACAGAAACTGGGCTTCCCTCAAGTATCAGGTCAAAATAAAACCACCCCTAGAGCTGCTATTGTGTGGCATGATTTTACTTCGAAAGTTGTAAAAAAATCACCAGTATGTAACTGAAACTTTATTCTCATAATATTTGACACAACTTTATTTTAATGCAAGTTTATTCTCCCAATGTTACGACTTTACTCTTTTAATTTCATTTCCTTTTTTAATCAGTTTGGCTGTAATACTCATTTCAAGTAAAATCTTGCTTAAAACTTTTTTTCTTTTCTTAAAGTATAATCCTGAAAACCTCTGAAGGAGCAGAAGGTTGCACCCTCACCTTACATCTAAAACATTTAGAGCGTCCGCTCCTTCCCCGCAGGCAGCACCAACATTTAAAACACTACCAGATTAAAAGGGTTCCATTTGCATGCATCCCTTTTTACTTGTCAGTTTCCCCCTGTTGCGCCGCTGAGCTACTAAAGCGCCTCGTTTCGGGGTGAATCATCGCTGTCATTGTAGTCACTTTCCAACGTCAGGGAATGAGCATGCATTATTCAGCTCACTGCTGCAGGATTAAGAGGAGGACGTCGACTTTTCGGGCACAACAAATCCCCGCAGCACTGTCGGGATGTGCCATCCGCTAGTTAGCAGCAGCTCCGGGGAGCCGTAACTCCGCTTTGATTAAAGGTCTCCCTGAAAGGTCAAGAGGGAGAGGAGGCTGAAAGAGTGCAGGAGAGCAAATTGATGGACCACAGAGAACCTTTGGTTGATGTAAATTCCCCTCTTCGCTGTCAAAGCGAAGCTTGAAATGAGTCGGCACACCGCTGTGATAATAATGGGTTAGCCTGGCGGTGCTATTAAAAACGTCTCCCTTTGAAAGTTTAGCATTTACTTAGATGTCTGTCGGTTTTATTCAGCACAAACAGCTGGGGTAAAGTGTTTGCTAAGTAGCTTTAAGCCAACAAGCTCTTGTGTGCCACAGAGTTCAACTCACTGAACAAACCTAATTTTAACTTTCAGACTAAAGGTTGGCCTCACCAGGACACAAGTCAGCTTTAACAATATGCAACTCTGATTTGAAGTTGTGAAAAAAAATTGGGCACCTCATGAATTTAACACTTTTAGGACACCCTTCTAGCTACCTGCTCCTTCTGAGGCACATAAAGATAGCGACAAAGATAAACTTCTATCACTTGAAGAACATTTCCAGGATTAAAGGACTAATGTCCCACTAAGATCTAGAGAGAAACTCATGCAGCTGAATCAGAATGCTGCTGCTTGTGTTCTCACTAAAACCAGGAAGACAGAGCACAACACTTCACTTCTAAAGCTCCTACACCAATATAACCCAGTGTGTTATAATGATCTTATCAGCTAGTATATATGTTAGGTCAGTTTGATTTTGTTTGTGCAGCCAGTTCACATGTTTTGTGTGAGTTCAGTCTTATTTCTCTGATCTCTTACCATTAGGTTTTTTTTTCTTTGTTTTTTTTTTGGCAAATCAAATTTTGGGGTAAAATTAAAAATCTGTCACTCCTCCTGTTTTAATCTTGGTTCATTTCATGGAGGCTCTCTGGATGAAGGAGCCACAAGCTTTTGTCCCAGCTGCAATAAATTAGTCCATCAGTCAGTGTATTTCACTTTCTCTTCCTCTGTCTGTCCCAAAATGCTTCCAGCTCTTTGTCTCACATCTTCACATTAGTCCAAACAAAAAGCAGGAATGGACTAAGTCATGGCACGTTCGATCCCTGTGATCCAGGAAATGTGAGTGAGCTCCTGGCAGGGTGACAGGTGCAAAACAGCGTTTGTTAAAGTGCACAGCTCTGTGTAAGTGTAGAACATGAAAGCAATGCAATCCAAAGAGTAACTAAAAAAGGTTCATCTACAAATGATATATTGATTTACACATGCACACAAGGCCGTTTCTGAACACCACATTTCGACTGATACCTGATCTCATCTGGTGTGTTGATAAGAGCGCTAGGTTGCAACGTGGAAAGAAGCAGAAGTGGGTGATCACTGGTGAAGTGGTACAGACAATTTTGATGTTGCAGGAAAGTAGACCATGAGAGGAGCTCTGAGTACATTTTTTTGTGTTGAAGAAGATAACCCATAAAAAACGATTTCTATTTCCATTTTCTAGCTCCTGGAACTCGGATCTCGAAGTGGCGCCAACTTGACTTTCTCCTTTAGGGTTTTCTGCTACAGAACAGACCGCATGGCTCAGTCAATCAGAAATCAGAGTTCATAAAGTTGATAGTCTGAGCAAGCCAGTCGCAAGGACACGCATCAGCCCTGGGATATAAAGGATTTTGTCACGAGAAATGTAATCTGTTCACTCAACAATGAAATCTCAACTGCGAACAGCTTGTCCGTCTCCCAGAATACCCGCAGTACGTCCAAGCCTTAAATTATGTTTGACACCTTGCCACAAAGAGCTAAGGCAGTTCTGAAGACAACACAGATTAAGTTTAAGAAATAAAAGAAGCTCCCTTGCCACTTGAATCTATCAAAAGCTTTGCAGTTGGTTTCATCAATCACATTTATTGATTACCCATCTTCAAAAAGAAGCCTTTGCCTCAGAAGACCAATCAGCACCAGAGGCGTATCTTCTGTCAACCCATATACCTTCAGGTAGACAAGAGAAAATGTAGAAAGTCTTTCCACGTGTTCATAGGCTGCACAGATACACACTGTTGTGTCCTTCTTATCTGTAAGTGCTACTGTTCCAATTGTTTTCCTGTTGAGACAAGAGGCTGATGTGAGTGTTTGTGGCCCCTGTAGTGATCGATGTGTCTGAAAGAGGCTTCCCGTGGAGCGCTGTGGCGCCGTTTTGTCACCAGCTGAGAAACCTTGCAGCATGTGAGAGGAAGAGAAAGCGCCAAGCATTAATAAAGAGAAAAAAGGAAGACAATTGCAGGGGTTGACGGAGTCAGCACAGCTGGACGTAGAGTGAAAACGAGGCAGAGGCATAGCAGAAAAAGAGACATAATTAGATTAGAAGATGTAAACCAGGGACAGAGGACTATCAGAGCTGTCGAGACAATTTTATCATTTACAAAAGGTATTCCTCTCCCTTCTGTTTTCCAGAATTATAGTGTCTTATAGACCAACATTAAATGTACATTTGTGAAGTTGGAGAAACGTGGTACATGATTTTCTTTCATTGTTTCATGGTAATTTAGCTGTGATACCAGATAAATAAAATTGACTGCTAAATGTCTTTTTTATAGACAACTGGTAGGAAGAAGGACATTTTGAAAGAAAGCCGTAGGAAGTCTATTTATTGTTTTTCACAAGACGTGGGAGGGAAATGGCAAACATGTGACAGAAAAATAAAAAATCAACATTTATTGCTAAACAATTTGGAGCAAAACGTGATTTCCCCACTGAGACTGTGAAACATGATGGTCAAGACAATGAAACTTCCTGAGTTGATGGGACGATATGACGCTAAATACAGGGCAATCCTGGATGAAAACCTGTTGGAGGTAGGAAATGTCTTGAGACTTGGGAGAAAGTTCACCTTCTAGCAGCTCCACACATAAACACATATCGGGGGAAAAGCATTTTTATGTGTTTTGGCCCTTCTTTCACACAAAAACGGTTTAATCTCACTAAAACTGGTTACTTATAAAACTTCAAAGTGGAGATTTGAGAAAACTCCATTATTTGGTTTGCATGTATGCATGTGAAAATGGAAATTTAGGCCCCCGCACAATGCAGTCAGCAACAAGTAATGCGCCAATATATCCCGGTTGAAATTGTTTAGTTTTATATTCTATTTAATTTATATAGACAAAGTTCAACCTATTGATCTCACCACACAAATAAACTTCTTGGTTTTATTCCTAACTAGAAGTTGTGGTTGCCTTAAAACAATCTGATTGGCTGGGGTAGGTTTTAGCAGTGCACTATACTGCCCCCTATGGGTTTGGCATGTTCAAAACGACACTCGGGTGAATTTGTGCAGGTTCATGTGGATGAAAACGCATCTGAAACTGATCCCTTGTATTGATATTTTTTTAAACAATGTGGGGGAGATATTCGTTTTCATAAAGAAAATTCAAGGTCTAAATTACATTTAGACCTTGAATAAGGTCTAAATGTACAAGGTCTAAATATAATTCTCTCTTCTGAAGATTCTTTAAGTTTTAAAAAGAAGAGAGAAAAAAATGACTTCTGACGTAGTAAGCAAACTAGTTGGATCCTGTTGGACAACTAGAGTGAATCAAAGTGAAAAGACAGTAAAAGAATGCACACCCTGTACCACTAATACACAAAATAGCTGCTGTGACACAATCCTACACTGGCTAAAGAAGCATTAGACTTAATCTGGAACCTTAAAACATAAAGATGTGGAGATGAGCTTGCCAGGAGGCAGCATGTTGTCTGAAAGCATCCCACAACTCAGCAAATCTCTTGAAGAGATAAAATTTGTGTAATTAAATGGGCCAAGCTGCTGAATCAAACCTAGGACTCTAGCAGGGAAAGACAACTCTATGATGGTCAGCATCTTAAAGCTGGACCTGAATCTAAAAGAACTAGAAGTGGTTTATTTAAACACAGCGGAGGATAATTAATCACCTTAATAGGAGCTGTTCACTCTGACAGCCGTCTGGAATCTGTAATTAGTCAAACAAATTACCTTTTCTTTTTTTTAAAACAGATAATTCGGAAAATGAGTATTTCTGTTCAAACTGAGTCACCATGTGACTGAGTACTGTCAGGTTTAATACAGCCCGGAAAAAAGCAAGGCAGCTTTAAATCGGGTTTCAATATTAGGATGGGGAATTTAATGTAATTAAATGTTCTTTGAATGAAATTCAATGTCCATATTTATTTGAGCCTGAAGATATAAAGGAAAATGTCCTACAATGACTGTAAAGTTTTATGAGAGACAAAAAAGCAAAATGAAATTATATCACAGCGAAGGAGGTCGATGTAAAGTTTAAGGAGAAAAGCACTTTAGGAGAAAGTTGGTGAAAGTGTTGCTTTTCCAATCTGATTGGATTTTTTTAAAACAAATATTCTCAATTCTCTATCAGTTCTGTTTATTTATTTTTCTTTCTCAATGCTGTCATAGGAATAAAACCATATATAGCTGCATCAAGAATAAATGGGTGTCCTTTGAATGGCGAACCATATGTTTCCGCAATTAGACATTTTAAAGATAAATTAGTTTAACGGAAAGGGTTATTTAGGAAAAAAAAATATTGAGTTTTGGCGCAAAGTTTAGGTGTTTTTTTTTGTGGTCATATAGAAATTGGGTTATTTTGCAAAACTTCAATGCAAATACTTGAGTCACATGATTAACAACTGGATGCTGCCACTGGCACAAACCATGAAGAAGACACCAGGAAGTAATTTTAAAAAAGCATGTTCTTTAATGACTTATCACATGAAAAAATGTATTCACGTGTTATTTTGATTGCGTTTTCTTTTTAATGGAAGAACCACTAAGGCGGAATTGTTTGTTTTTCGACATTATCAGGGTATTGACAAAGTTTTGCACACATTTGTAATGAAAACGCAGCTTCTGTCCCAGTGACATTTTTTTGTGACTTATGGTAAAAAAAAACAACAACTTGTTCTTCAAGAGAAAAATGGGTTTGTTTTGCTCTCACTTGTCCAATTCTTCTTCCACACTCAAGCTATTGAACATTGTCCAAGATTTGTTTTCATGCAAAATCTCATTTGAGGAAAATATCCTTCATTTTCACCAACTCATCATTCATGTTTTGCTGGAATAAACAACACTTTGTAAATGCTTGACAAAAAAAATAAATCTTTGTATCCTTGCCAAATATATCTGCCGTATCATCAATAGAACAGATTTTATTCCACATTTGTATTTGACTCTTTTGTTTTAAAGGAGAATTTATCAAAAACACAAGGAGATTATTCTGTCTTGGTGTGGCAGAGATCCCACAACGCTGCAAAGCATTTAAAGCTAAAGGAATCGAGGGAAAATGGGTATTGGGGAAAGTTTACATTCATGCGAGGCAGTGATGAGAACAGACAGGGTGTTGTCACTGTGAGCAGCTGTAGGTTAGGACCCTACTGCGCCGCTCTGCTGTCGCTCTTCGTGCAGGCCCGCACACACCCAGCCGCACTTGTCAGCCCGGATCAATGTTAACATGGGCAATTTGGGAGCCACGCTGGGGTGTCAGATGAAAATAGCTCGTTCTTTTTATTCATACAGTGAACAGCTTTGATGCTGATGATAAAAGGCAGCATGCAAACTGTCACAAACTATTTTTTGGTCCTCAAACTCGTGAGCTGCACACATATCGGCTGTCGTAGCTGTTGGCGTCACTTGGGGTCTCTAAGGTGACTCGGACAAGTTCTGCGTGCCCAGACATGAAAAAAATAAAAATAAAAAATGGCAGAGAAGCAAAAGTGATGATGCGCTAACAAGCTTCAGAGTATCTACCCCAGAGAGGCCAGACACAGGACAGCTAGCTTCACTGCAATACTGAAACACAGTCCACATTCTTAACTGTTTGTCAGATACAGTCTCAGCAGGCTATTCTGAGGCTGAGCATTACTGTCCATTTTCTGACTGTTTCTCTTTTCTCTGTTTTCAGCCTGAAACTGCCACCTGCCAACTCCTCTATATTCCTAAAGATCCCCTTACCTGCCCAACAAAGTGCCTGAAGTAAAAGAGGTTCAGTGGCAAACAGTTATACTAGGGAATTTATAACGCTCAACATCCTATGGTCAAAGCCACAATTCAGTCTCTACAGAGCTTGGTTGCTATCAGTTGTAAAACTGTTGCTTATCTTTGCCAAATGTGATGCTGTGTAGTATCTCCACTTTGGTCTCATTGGTTTGTTTAATCTTTTCTAATTGTGTTGTCAAGACTTTCGCATGCTGCTTTAAGCATGGTGGAAGAAGGACAATAATATGCAATTGTTGTCCTGGGCATTTTATGCATGTTTATATGTTGTTTGAAACCTGAAAAATGTATTGCTCTCATTGTCTGTCCCGACTCAACAAGCATTAAGAGGAGGCAACATTACAGGTGCTGGTCATAAAATTAGAATATCATGAAAAAGTAGATTTATTTCAGTAATTCCATTTAAAAAGTGAAACTTGTATATTATATTCATACATTACATACAAACTCATATATTTCAAATGTTTATTTCGTTTAATTTTATGATTACAAATGACAACAAATGAAAATCTCAAATTCATCATATCAGAAAATTAGAATCTTGTGAAAAGGTTCAAAATTGATGGCACCTGGTACCACACTCTAATCAGCTAATTAACTCAAACCACCTGCAAAGGCCTTTAAATGGTCTTTCAGTCTAGTTTTATAGGCTACACAATCATGGGGAAGACTGCTGACTTGACAGTTGTCCAAAAGACGACCATCGACACCTTGCACAAGGAGGGCAAGACACAAAAGGTCATCGCTAAAGAGGCTGGCTGTTCACAGAGCTCTGTGTCCAAGCACATTAATAGAGAGGCGAAGGGAAGGAAAAGATGTGGTCGAAAAAAGTGTACAAGCAAGAGAGATAACCGCACCCTGGAGAGGATTGTGAAACAAAACCCATTCAAAAATGTGGGGGAGATTCACAAAGAGTGGATTGCAGCTGGAGTGAGTGCTTCAAGAACCACCACACACAGACGTATGAAAGACATGGGTTTCTGCTGTCGCATTCCTTGTGTCAAGCCACTCTTGAACCACAGACAGTGTCAGAAGCGTCTTGCCTGGGCTAAAGAGAAACAGGACTGGACTGCTGGTGAGTGGTCCAAAGTTATGTTCTCTGATGAAAGTAAATTTTGCATTTCCTTTGGAAATCAAGGTCCCAGAGTCTGGAGGAAAAGAAGAGAGGCACTTCATCTACGTTGCTTGAAGTCCAGTGTAAAGTTTCCACAGTCAATGATGGTTAGGGGTGCCATGTCATCTGCTGGTGTTGGTCCATTGCGTTTTCTGAGGTCCAGGGTCAACGCAGCCACATACCAGGAAGTTTTAGAGCACTTCATGCTTCCTGCTGCTGACCAACATTTTGGAGATGCAGATTTCATTTTCCAACAGGACTTGGCACCTGCACACAGTGCCAAAGCTACCAGTACCTGGTTGAAGGACCATGGTATCCCTGTTCTTAACTGGCCAGCAAACTCTCCTGACCTTAACCCCATAGAAAATCTATGGGGTATTGTGAAGAAGAAGATGCAATACACCAGACCCAAAAATTCAGAAGAGCTAAAAGCCACTATTAGAGCAACCTGGGCTATCATAACACCTGAGCAGTGCCACAGACTGATCGACTCCATGCCATGCCGCATTACTGCAGTAATACAGGCCAAAGGAGCCCCAACTAAATACTGAGTGCTGTACATGCTCATACTTTTCATGTTCATACTTTTCAGTTGGCCAACATTTCTATAAATCCTTTGTTTTTATTGGTCTTCTGTAATATTCTAATTTTCTGATATGCTGAATTTGAGATTTTTATTTGTTGTCATTTGTAATCATCAAAATTAAACGAAATAAACATTTGAAATATATGAGTTTGTATGTGCATGGTTGTTTGTCCTGTGTGTCTCTGTGTTGCTTTGTGACAGACTGGCGACCTGTCCAGGGCGTACCCCGCCTCTCGCCCGGAACGCTAGCTGGAGATAGGCACCAGCACTTCCCGACCCCATTAAGGGACAAGGGTGTAAGAAAATGGATGGATGGATGGAGTTTGTATGTAATGTATGAAGATAATATACAAGTTTCATTTTTTAAATGGAATTACTGAAATAAATCTACTTTTTCATGATATTCTAATTTTATGACCAGCACCTGTATATTGAAAAAACATTGGAGAGTCATTCATTTAGAAAAGCTACATAAGTTTTTACAAATTTTCAAGTTAATCTTAGTCAGTAGTAAGATTAGTTTTTCCTGTTTTGCTAGTAAATGTTGCTTAACCCCAATTTTTCGAATTGTAAAACTTTTGTATGAAGCAATGACTTTTCTGTGATTTATTTCTAAGTGACATTCAGGTTATTTTACTCAGTAATCTAATGTCACAACTACTATTTTCATGTTTGTTTGTTTATTGACAATATTTTCACAAAGCCATGTCAAACACAAGAAAAAAAATCAATTTCATACAATAGCTCCTTTCTTTTTTTTGTGAATTTAAAAAACTTCAAGCATGTTTATACAATACAAACTGTATGATAAAATCACTTAAAGTTACATTTTAGCTATTTGATCATTTAAATTGGAGGTGCAGATTATCGCCTTAAACTTAACTTCCTTAGCTTTTCGAAAATGTTACCAAGGTTCTCACTCGGCGTGGCACCCTGTGACCCTCCCCCTCATCTTTGCTTTTCAATTTCCCTTCCTGTGCAGCAGGTGCTAAAAGGTTAGCTGGCTGGAAGATTACAGGTGAGTCATAGAAGCTGTGCTCTTAGAGCCACACACTGCTGGGCATATTAAAAGAGAAAATATGAACCCTTGACCCCCACTGTGAATGAACTCGGTGACTCTTAAGTGTTGTTTGAGGTTATATTTGCTGGCACGATTTCAGTCCACAAGGACAGAACAATATTTTTTTTAAAAAGAAAAAGTTGTTCTGACTGATCAGCTTTAAACCAGTTTGTTACGACGATGGTCGTCTCTCACAGAATGATGAGGCGGTCATCTTTAGAGGTCAGCGACTGGTCGTCTGTTGAAGCTTAGACTCAATCTGCATTTCTATTAATCATAGAATTGCAAACGATATAATTACAAAAATAAATTTGCTTAATGGTAACATGCCATTTTCAATTAAAAAAGGCTCACGCTTTTTGATCAAAAGTTTTTGCGCACTTATGAGGAGATATTTTTCAGCCATATCGAACTAGACAGAACTGTAATGGAAACACTTTTTTCACATCACACGATATGTGATCAACAACCGGATGTCACTGTACTGGTGAAAACCACAAAGAAGACAACAGGAAGTATTGTTCTTCATTGTTGTTTAGTTTTTGTTGTTTGTTTTTTTTTGTCATTATGCAGCTGGCTCCATCAGAACTCTCACAGCACCGCACATTTAATAAAAATCTGGGTGTCATTGGGACGTGTTGAATCCAAAGGTCTTCTGTAAAATCACCGACTACAACTTCCCCAAAACACAACATTCGTAGCCGCTGCCAAGTATAAAGCTTGTTGCTCCGACGCCTGATGAGCGTTAGCACCGTGACTGACTATGAACATGATCTGTAACTGTTTACTTCAGTCGTCGCCATCATTTCTAATGCCTTATCTAGAGATTTTAATTAAATTTCTTGTACAACGGAAACACAGCAGCTGTGAAATTGTGTTTATTCGACAGTAGCAGATTATAGACAAAAGATTTTGTTCACAGCTGGAGTCACAGCTAAGGATGAAGGAAGGTTTCAACAACAGATGCGGTTGTGTAGGAAGGTGTGATGTGAAGCAGTTTGCTAGTCTTCACTCATAAATACAGTCGCACATCTCACCAGATTGTTCTGCCGTAATTATCGCTACCTGTAGCTGAGGTGTGATGTCTGGCGTAGGTGTGTGACATTGACACACACAACACTCACCTACACGGCCACTTCACCGCCCATGCTTGCATAACAAAGATGCGCTGACCACACACAGCACACCTACAGCTGCTCACTTTAAGAGTTGTGTAACAGGACGGGGAGCTTTAGCTGCAGATTGAAGTTTTTACATTGCGCTGAAAATGGAAGCACGGTGATAATTGCATTCCGCTCTGAGAAGTGTTTTGTTGTTTAATTAATGATATGTGAGTGTACTTTGAAATGATACCTTTTTTCTTTTCTTTCTGGTTGTAGTATGAGAAGCTAAGCTGGGTTTTTTTGTGTTGTTTTTTTTTTTACCCCAGAGTGATTCACACTAGGCCCATTAACGCTCCGACATGTGGCAGAGATGTCTGACATCTGACATCTGTGAGAACAAAACACACCCAGAAGTGGCTAGGGTCAAAATGTTGGGCCACAAATGAGTCAGAATGCTTTATAAATCATGCAATATATATATATATATATTTTTCTTCTTCTTTTGTTGTTGCAGTTTTGTAACTTGACTGATGTTAAAAGGACTGGCGTGCTGCAGAGATTTCTGTTCCCCCGCAAGCTGTTCGACGGAGACAAAGTAACGGATCTTTGTGGGAGGACTTTTCAAAACCAGTAAGAAAAATAACAATTTAATTCACACGCTTTCGAGTCAGAGGCTATTGAAGGACCTCTGCCGAATTTTCCATATTTCATTCGGATCCCACAGGCCTCCGGCAGGTTTCATTTCTCCCTCGTTTCTCTTAAAGGTGTATTTCCACTTCAAGAACTTTTCCCAGGAACTGCAGTAGCTTTCTCTGGCTGTAACCTTGCCAGAAGTCATTTTTGGTATATGTGGCATTTTTAGAACAACTGAAGATAACATAAATACTTGATTGTGATATAAAATGACACTATGTGCCTGGAAAATACATGTTACTGTCCCTTCATATAAAAATGGAATCTCATGATATTCAGTGGAAAAATCTTTGTCTTAACAGTAATAGGACACGTTTTATGAATCAGTTTGTATTTTTCCAAAGGTATTTATCTTTTGCTGCCAGGCTTGGAAAACATCTTTGCCATCACCTTCTTTCCCCCTCCAAATTGTCAAAGCTGACTAGACCACTCCAGAGCACTCATATTACCATCAATGACATAAGAAGATTGTATTACATCTAAATCTATCATGGGGTATGAAAGAAAATTACATGTATGATACAAGAAAATGAAAAACGAGGATCTTTTCTGTGAATTATTGCCCAAACTGAACATTTCAAAGGTACAGACTGTGATTTTTCTGGACCATCTTCCATATGAACGACATCCAGCGATCATTCGGCTTCTTGTGTGAAACACAATCTGTCAGAGTCACCGTGCGTCAACCCAAAGCGGCTCAGTGATTAGCGATCCAGTTCTTGGGTTAATTCTCTAAATCCTTTGAAGATTCCCTCAAGTGTCAAACCAGATACTTGACAGTCTTGCCAGTTTCCCCTGGAGGGAGGGAAGAGAACCGAGTTATGCTCTCTGAATACGAATCATATTCACCTGCGTAGGTTTGTTCATGTTCGGCAGAACATGACTGCTAACGCCAGTGCTGCTGTTGATTTTGCAATAGAACTGCTGACTTGTTTCTCTGCTGTTTGGGTCAGACAGAAAGGTAGCTGCCCATGATCAATCATAGTGTACTTTACACAAGAGTCAAATTCACACTCACAAATTTATATACCATATATTTATATAAATTTGTTATTTACTTAACAAATTGTGCCTTAACTAAGGGCACATCAACATGTGACAGGAGGAAGCTGGAACTGAACCTACAACCTTCTGATCACAAGACGACTACTTTACCCACACAGCCACAGACTCTCCAATATCTGCCAACAGGTTTCCTGCTGCTGTTCACTTTCCACAAATGTATTGGAAAATTAAATTGCCATGGTAAAATAAGTGTTTTTGTTTTTTTCATGGGTTATTTAGTAGGTTCAATCAAGCCACACAATAAGAAATGTTGCCCTCCCATGGTGATGACGACTGAAGATAACTGGGGTTCCTCATCTGGTGTCCTTTACTACAGTAGTTGGCAGTAATAATTGGCTCAGTCAAAATCAGAAGTGGAAAAACCCTTGTTATTGCTACCATGACATTGCCTCACCAATCGCATCTGTTGAAACCTGTCAGATAAAAAATAGCTAAACTGAGGTCTAGCAATCACAATGTAGCCCAATGTGCTTACTGTGTGTTAAATGGACCAACTGACACGAGACACAACAAAGGAGACACCACAGCAACTTTTAGTTGTATTAAAGAGATTGGTGTTTACAGAATTAGATGGTAGCTTACTATCAGTTAATTATGGTTGACTGTTTGTACTGATGCCTTCTAGGTGCCAGTAGATCGAACATCCTGGGCCCAGACTCCTTTCTCCATTCATTGACCTGTTTTACACAGCTTTGATATTTTATGGTACACAAAATAGAGACACAAACACTTTAAATAGCTGAGAGGTAAAAAGGTCAGCAGTGGTTTTTCTAGAACAGTCTCAAGAAATTGCTTGCCGTTGTTGTGACGTCAGCCGAGGTGCAGCTGCGCCAAAGTAGCAGCTGTTGATAAAGAGTGAGATAAGTTCTTGTCTGCATCTCCTAAAGTCAATGAAGGAGCGAGTTTGTTCTGAGACTCAAGTACATTTTCCGTCATTTCGGTCTGTTCAATGAAATTAGGTTTGGAATTGCAAGAGTACAGCGGCAGCACATTATTCTCACCATGATTTTTACTCCGCAGACTTAAGGGCCCAAACCTCCATGACTCAGTTAGAGAATAGGTTCCCATACAAAGGCCAAGGAGGGAGGTGTGTGTATGTGTGTGTGGGTGAGCGTGTGTGTGTGTGTATGTAGGGAGGGCCAGACTCAGAAGAGTACAACTCCAAAACTCAGGATGTAGGTAGATTACAGTGCCATCCCATCTGGAGACAGAGCCTCAGACTGGCCAAGATATAAAGGGCCAATGAGTGAGCTAAGGGTGATTCCAATTAATAAAGTGGTTTCCATGGTGATTGATTTAGTAGTGCTTTTAGCAAACTGAAGAGACTAAAGACAAGGTAGATTGTACTAATGTGAGTATTTTATAACAAGTAAATGTTTAATGTATCGTGACATTATGAGGAATTGGCAATTATTGGTTTAAGGGAAAAATGAAAGCAACCCAGACAGCAGCTCAGGACATGCTTGTTGTACGAGTCAATGACTTTTTTCTCTTTTTTGTCCACACACACAGAATAGCTGCTTTAAAGATCCTCATGTCAGTCTCCCGAGTCTTACCAGTCACTTGGTACCTTTTGAAGGTCAGGTTTTGACGTGCGTTTGTAAAACTCTCCACGCCGTGTCTCTTCATTAACAGCCCGGCGCGTACAAAGCCCCGTCGCCGTTACCACCTGTTTGCTCACTCAGTCTCGTGTTCTCATGGAAACCAGTATGACGAAGAGCTAGAACGCTCAGACACTCAATGGCCTCTTTGTTTTCCCTCCGACCTGTGATTGTCTGTGGATGGTTCATGTCCATCACTGCTCCACTGTTTTCACCACCGCTTGCTTTATTGACTGACAAATTGCTTCCCAGTCTTTTCCTCACCAGTTCCTGTATAGGGCGGAAAAGTGTGTAGCAATCCTGAGCTTTTCAAAGCAACAATGGCACAGTGGAACAGACTTCTAATGGTACCAGAAATGTTCTGGATCAATTATAAGTCACAGAAGTTTCAACGGATAACACAAAAAAGTCGAAATGATTCATTTTTGTCTGTGTTTCCTTCTTTTTCTGCCCATTGAAAGCCACACTCTGTTTCAATTCTGTTCTATTAGTTTATTTATTACAGAGTCAATTTGCAACAAATCTCATCTCAAGGTACTTTAAAAGACAAACAGGTCATTCATGTCCAGTTGCTACAAATCTAATTTCCCTCGTTGTATTCCAGTTGCATAAAGTTCAATTCTGTCCAATTGTCCTACATTACAGCAAAAAATTCAGCTATGCCTGAATGCCTGTGTGTGGAACGTTTTCAGTGGAAGCCCAGCCAATAACTTCGGAGCAATCGTTCAATTTTAAGCCGGCCTGTGACAGAAATCGCTCCTATCTAATTGAAGGAAACCTTCCGAAAAGACAGGGTTCAGTATGAACAGCCATCGGCAGCGGCTGACTTAGGATTGAGAGAACAAGAAGGAGTTACAAGAATACAGAATCAGGCAAAGAGTACTTGTTATGTCATGAGACAATAGCAGTCATGGCTCCATTTTGAAGACTTTGAGTTAATGAGTTCAGCACGGTACACAGGAACATGTGTGATCTGGATTCGGTTTGTCCGAGGACTCTTGATTACCTTCATCTACTTCAGTCTTTAAGTCAAAGACTCAAGAATCAATGGAAGCACTCTTGAGGACTAAAGGCATAATATTAGGGTTTTTGATGGAAGGAGAGCAGAAAACCAAGATGCAGTAATATGAAAAATATCTACTAGGTGGCTTTTGTCCTAGTTAGGCCTGTCATAATAAACAATAAATCAATTAAATCACATGATAAAGTAGAGCAAGCGCAATAATTTATCGTTTTCCCTCTTTCTACCAAAACCTGGATGACAAAAGTTTTCAGTCTGGTGTTTTGGTCCCAACTAGCCGTTTTTCAAAGGAAAACTTTGTTTACAGAGACTTCATAATTCATTTTATTTGGTGTTTTTTTTCTCTTGTTTTGTTTGTATATTTAAAATGTCTTCCAGTTCCAGTGTTAAATATTCATAAGAATTTAAAGTTGATTGATCTTTAAGAATGTGTGCATGATTACGCCATTACTATTACCATTACATTACTTTAAAATAGTCTCAAAACACACAATATCATTGTTTATTGCAATAACATCTGGGACTATCTATAATTCAGAAAAATTAGTAATCCTGACAGACTTTTATCCCAGTGGCATTTTATAGTAAACGTGTCCCCAAAATAATATCATAAGGATGGATATGTAAACTCCTCAGGAGAGCAAAATAAACTGAGCTTTAAGTCATTTTATGCCTGTTGAAGTCTAAACTTCTCTAATATTAATCAAAATTGACCCCAAAAAACTTCCAAAACACTTTGTTTCTTTTTGGCACATTTATTTTATAACAGGCTCTTCACGTTAAAGTCCCTCCTTGGTGGTGAAGATCATGATGGAGCAGAATTATCACTGTGGCTCTTTACCTGCTAGATTTGACCTAGATAATTTAATCAGAAATAGCTCAACATCCTTTGACCTGCATCATATTTATGTTCCTTCATGCAACTGCATCCAGATCCACATCAAAGGATTCAACCATGTTTGTTTGTTTGTTGACTGTGACTGAGGTCAGGTCAGTTTCTTTCTGTCACCCTCTTTGCACACTCCAGTCTTCACTTCCTCTCACACAAGCAGATTTTTTGCCACAACTCTCCCTGCAGACTGATGCAGATTTAATCTTGCCTGGAAATCGAGGAGAAGGTCGGGGTGGGAAAAAAACAACCCATAACTGTAGAGTGTCCCAAGATTTAGAGACTAATCAACCTGACATGACCTGTGTTGGTCCTCCAGGAGGCCATCCCTGAACAACGTCAACAAATCACTTTCATCTCGGTGAGACGGTTTTGGTTTTGATTTAGAGCTTGACAAATGGTGAAACGTCTGAATTACAATAAATGTTAAACATGGGCAAGAAAACTAACAGTGAAATGATTCCGTTGCTCCTAATAAGCTTGACTGTCCTTGCTATGCTAATGTCTTTGCTATGCTAATAACTCGTACTCCATGCTAGGTTAATGTGCTTTAAGCTAGGTTAATGTACTCCATGCTAGGCTAATGTACTCCGTGCTAATCAGCTATTTCATAATAAACAATATTTTCCTTTTGACCTTTCTCATGTCATCTTTACATTTCCACACAGTGCAAGAAAAATAGGAGCTTATTCATTTTCTAGGTTGTTTTTTCTGTAGTTTTAATAAAGGTGGTCTGAATGCGGTTGGTAGTGGTCACCTCCCTTTCGAAACCTGTATTGACGATTGATGATTTAAAATGTTTCCTTCATTCTGCTTGTAGGCTCTCCTGTTCTGAAACGTGGCTCTGTGACCCCATTGGTTTACAACTACCAGCAGCACGTTGCTGTGGACAAGTGGTTGAATTATAAGGCAAAATTCAAAATCTTTAAAATATAATAACTATTTAGATAATTTGATTATAGAATAGATAATGTTACATATTTCCTATTTCTGACTGCTTATTTACGTAATTGATCAAAAATACAGAACTATTCAGATGAATACATTGATAATTAATTCCCTAGGTGCAAAATGGTTTATTGTATGATTACAGAATAGAAGTAGGAATTATATGTAAGATTAATTTAAAGTTGCAGAAAACTTATCTTCTCAAAACAGCCAAACAATCTGCGTTGATAATCTTCAGGTGTCATGACAACAGACTAATAACTGAATAAATATGTCCTCTCTTTGCCCTCATCCGTCCGTCTCATCCTGACCTGCTTCATCCTTTCCTCTTTCTTGCTCTCGCTGCTGCAGCTGCTCTTCATCTCCCGTGTTCAACCCTCCCACCAGTTCCTGCCTCATTAGCTCTAAAGAAAATCATTACATCTTGCAGATCAAAGGGGAAATGGCCAGCAACACTTAAATAATTTATGCACTCAGAGAGCCTCTGTTTTCACTTCGCTGCGGCTCAGATAAGCCTCACCTCGTTTTTTTTGTTTTGTTTTTTTTTTTTTTTAATTCTCATTTTTCCATTTTCCTTTTCGGTTCTGCTCCTGCTTCTCTTTCTTCACCGCCTCTTTCAAAAACGAAACGGGATCACTAGGTGGCAGCATAGCTACACATGCAACAGCAGAGCAAGAGAGCCGGACACACGTAACGACCCGCACTAATTGTATCACGGAGGAGCCGGAAATAGCAAAAGACGGAGCTCAGGCCTCCCACTGGCTTTGGTCCACATTAATGAAGAGCAGGGATATAACTGCTGGCCCCATCCGTCTTTTCATTTATCACCCCCTCTGTTCCTAATTACCTGATCAATATGGACTGGGTCCAATCCAGATCAATTGAGATAATGTTCCTTTAACCCATTAAAGGGCCTTTATGACCTTTGAAAGGTGTCTCCGCCTGTCGACCCTCAGAGTTTCTCAGTTCAGCAGGAGAGCCGCCTTTAAAATAATTAATTCCTGCTTTAAAGGGGAAAGTGGTCCGTTTGAAATCTGAAGGATTAACAAGCAAGTGTGGAGAGGAAAGTTTTTGTTTTGGGGGAAAAAAAGAAAAAAAAAGATGTTTTGGGTTTGGATTTTTGAAATATTTGCAGATTACTTTGCAACCTTCAGACCAGCAGCATGTTTGAAGAGGACACATCTTTTTCTTCATTTTATGGTTTTATCTGCGCGTCGCTTGGGAACAGAATGTCGGGGGGAAATATTTGAACGTATTTTTTTCTGTTCGTTTTGGGGGGTGAGAAGATTTCAGAATCAATACGTCACACAAAACGTCTGAATGAAAGGGTGAGTTTATGGAAGCGTGTGGGACGATAAATGAGGGATTCTATTTATAACTAAGAAAACGGCTGAGAATTTGCCAACTAAAAAAAACAAGAGTATTATTTTTTCCTGCTTTCTATCGCAAATATTATTGTACACTTGAAATAAGGCAAAACTAATGTACAAATAACTTTTCATTAAGATGTTGGAATTTGTTTTAAGTGAATAATTCTTGTATATTGATAGAAAAGTTGTAGTTCCACTAGCAGATAGAACAAGACTCTTTTTTTCTCCCATATTATAAGTGAAATAATCTACCAGTGGAGCTTTTTGTTAATTGATAGTGAAGAGTTATTGACTTAAAACAAGCTGCTAAATCTTACTGAAAAGTTACCTACAAGCCAGTTTTGTCTTATTTCAGGTGTTTAGAGATGTTTATATTAGAAACTAGACAATCCTACTTGGTAAGATTTTGTGTTTTGACAGTGCAGATGTCAAAATAAAAAGCTTTTTTGCTAAGTTACCATCGTCACACTTGTTGGAGCCCCGTCCACTGATGCACTGTGGATCTCTTTTCTCTCACATAAGATGTTTCTAATGCTGGACCGTACAGAAAAAGAAATCCTTTAGATTTTTCAGAGAAGGAAACTAAGGTTACCTTTGTTATCGATACTAATAAGTTAGAAAAGGTGAAGCGGCCGGCCCATTTGTTGCCCCTGACTTCCTGTGTTCCTCCACTGTCTCGCTGGAGTCGTCCAGAGTCAGACGATTTCTCTCTCTCCCTCTCTTTTTCTCTTTTTGCTCTGTTATCCCCACAGGAACTTCAGAAGAGAAATGACCCAGAGCATCACAGATCTTCCACCGTACTCACCAGGAGGCGTGCCGAACTTTCCTGCTGATCAATTCTTCTTTTCCCACCAGATGCAGAGAGTCAAGCGATGTCCACTTTGCTGCGATGAGCTTTAAAGATTGACTTGGTTGTCTTTCCATTCTTTCACTCTTTTTCAGCCTTCATTAATTAACTGTAGACATGGACATATTCAAGCGCACAGCTATTTTCTTGTATTTTCCCGACTTTAGAAGATCAGCATAAATTGGTCGTCCTGCGTGTTTTCTCGTCTTATGTTTTGAAGTGTCTGGTTTTAATTTGCAAGGTGACTATAAATTTAAGCATGGATTTTTCAAGATTTTTTAATATTGTCACCTTCATAGAATAAATAATTTTGGTAATAAAGAGGTTGTGATTTTTAGAAAAAGAAAATTCCTCCAAATCACTTTTGGCAAAAAAAAGGAGACATTTTAAGAAGGTGACGACATGATAACGTAGTTATACATTTCACTCCACTCCATGTGAGCTAAATGTTCACTATACGGAGTACAAAGTCTCATATTCATTCCTTAAAACGACAGATGTAGCTGTAATTACTTAAATGTCATGAAATGATGAACTTTTTAAATCTGTTAACTTAACATAGCACTAGAGTTAACTGGAAATAATGGTGTTAATGGTGTGTCCACATTACAAAACATGGGGAAGACTCCAACCTTTTAAAGCCGCAGCATGTAAATTTTATAAAACAATATATTTGACATGTTTGTTGAAACAGTCACTACGTTGTCACAGTTTAATATGAGCCAGATAACCTGTGAAAAGATTGGACTTTTCTGCCTTCTCCCATTGCTAACCAGAACCAACCAATCAGAGCCAGAAGGCGGGGCTTAGTGCTGTCAATCACAAATCTTGTGTGGCTGCTGGCATTTCTTCCTCTTGTCCCCTATGGCCAGTTAGCAGAACAAAATGGCATCAAGCAACAGTTTGTATTTCTACTTGTAAGCCTCTACCTAAGCTACGCCGGTGTTACCTAGTGTGTCATATCCTCTAACTTTAGCTTTGAGGATGTTTCCTAACATTTTATTTAGCTTTAGCTAGTGATGGCCGTGATGGTGCAACTAGCCAAAAGAGAAGGGAAACACAGAATTATTTATTCTCAACAGATTATATGTAGGAGCACCAGGATAAAAAGGGTATTAGTGTTAGCATTTGTGAACATTTTTCTTAAAACATTTATTTTCATCCTTACACTGTTTTGTGACGGTCTTGTACGTATAAACCCTAACATGCGTGACAATATGCAAAAATAAATAAATAAATAAAATAAAATAAAAAGTTGAGGTGCTCTCAGTGAGGGGATGCACACTGTTCAAGGAGACCCTGCAGCTTCGACCTGTCGCCAGCGCGACATTCCTCTCGCAGGCAGCAGCGCATCTGCCTTTGCTCCAGACGCGTTTGACAAATACCGCGTTTCCGCGCTCCGTCAGTCGGCGCTTTGCTTCCGTCTCGTTTCTCGAGTCGTCAGCCGATCGGAGGCGAAGTTAGAGCTCGGCTGAACAAAGCTGCGTGTTTTTTTGTTTTTTCTAATAAAGAGCTCGAGCTCGGGGAGAGAGGCGTCTGCATTAATGAGGCTCGCGCTAACGCAAGGACACAGGCCGCCACAATGTAGCAACACGGCAATCATACTGGCACCACTCACTGCAATAGTCGTTTGTTTACTGTTGATTAAATATTCATGGGGAATTAGCCGTGAGCCTGCCAACAACCACTTGATTTACGCTCTGTGTGTGTGTGTGTGTGTGTGTGTGTGTGTCCCTTTTATGAGCAATGGTGATTCTTTTTTTTTTTTCTAAACTCTCCAAAATTAATGAGATTACTCTACTTATATCCTTACATACAGTACAGGAAAGGAAGATAAGTGCGTACTAAAAGCATTGCATTTGCACCTGATGATTCCCCCCTTGATAATAATCAGGTGATGGTGTTATTGTGATCATCCGTTTCCTCCGGTTGCCCTTGACAACAGCGAGAGAGAGAAAAAAGAAAGAGATAAGAGAGGGAGGAAAATGAACAAGAGCATTAACAAAGAAGACGTGTTACGATGAATTTCTTCTTATTGATAACAAATTCTCTAAAACAGGAGAGTTGAGTTTGATGCATCATCTGAAAAGATCCCCAAACCCGCTCTATATTCTCCTTGAAATGTAAAACTTATAATACTCGTACCTGGGTAGTTTTGCACATTTTCTTGTTTTGCAACCACAAATCTCATTTGTATTCTATTGGGATTTTACATGACTGATAAAGCAGTGCATAATTGTGAAGTGAACAAGGAAAAGTGTGTTGTGCATATCAAGAGACATCCTTTCATGCAGTCATACAGCTGCAAGTCTTAAAAACACTGAGACTGAATTGTTTGAACACAGGATGCTCGGCGTACCTTACATTTATCAAAAAGAATCAGAAGGCCTTAAATTGTCATAAATTCATAAGAGAAAATATAAATTAGCCTTAATAATCACAAGTCTTATATTTTGTCATGGCAGAACTATTTAATCTTATACATTCTATGCAGGATTTTTCTCGCTGGAATTTTCTATCAGGCAAAAGTTAGACATCTTCACTCACTGCGTTCTGTGACTCAATGTGGTTAAAACTACCAGTAACAAGCTGCTAATGCTGGTTAGCATGACCACCAGTGATGGCAGATAAACAGCCTTCCTGTAACAATAAGTTGTTCCTCCGCTGTCAGCACATTTAGCATGTTGATTGTCAGCACTAAGACCCTCCTCCTGGCTCTGATTGGTTGTTTTTGCTTGAGAGTGGTTTATGTCTTCTGGCAGCTCAGGGAAGAAGTGGAGGACATCAACCTTTTCACAGGTTATTATGTCTCATGACATGACAACAGTTTAACAAATATTTTTTGAAAATCTTTATTTATTAAAACCACATACTGGAATTTTAAAGGAACTAATATTTCCTGTGCAGATAATTTAATAAGGCTATTCCCCGATTATTATATCAGCTATATTATGACAGAATAAATAAATACTGTGTATTCTGGTAGTGAAGGATTAACACAGGGTGTGTGTGCCATGATAGGTTTGTGTTTGCAAGATGATTATGGCAGCATGGTAATTTGGCCTTGGTTTGATATGAAACACAGAGACACTAATTATCTCTCAGTTCTAAGTTTCTTTCATTGCTCGGCTCCGGTTTCTGCTCACGCTGTGCAACAGTTGGATGAGGAAGAGAGGAAATTTGACAGCCTGCGCAGAGCTCCCAGGGAGAGCATGAAGTAGGTGCATGTGGGTGTGTGTGACAGAGAGAGACAGGCATCTTTATTGCTTTGTCTTTATTTCCTGAATAATTTTTTACACCATGGAGACATTAGCCCGGATTTATCTAAATCATTTCAAAGCACCACTTCAAGGGGAGAAACGCCAACAGTGAAATATTCATTATAAACTCTGTAATCTTTACCAAAGAGACACACATTGTGATGTCACAGCTACGAAATTTAACAATATCTATTGGGGTTGTTTGTGATAGGCAAACTAGGACATCACAGTGAAGTAGAATTAAACCTATTTGTAATTTTCCTCTATTTTGTGAATAAAAAGCTAAAAACTAACAGCGTGCATCACCTTGAACACATTACCCCCACACTGAAACACGGTGGTGGCAGAACTCTTGTCTCTACAGATGCTGGTCAGAATTGATTTGAAATACAGGGAATGGTGTGCAGGAGCGGGGAGGAATCCAAAATGCAGGAGGACATGGCGCTGGAGGACTGGAGACTTCTGATCCAGATTAGAGGATGTTCATGTGTTATAATTAAGTTAAAGTTCAGATCTAAATCTAACAGATAATAAGAGACAATATTTGAAATTGATGTTCCATCAGCTTTTGTGTGGCTTTCACCAAGTCAAATTAAAGACCTTTTAAAACCTTTTTTAATACTATTATGAGTAAAATTTAAGACCTGTATTACGACACAAAAAGATAACTAAAACTGTGAGATTTCTGGATTTTTGTGGCTCTTTGCAGCAGCTTTGGGATTCTCACATGGAATATAGCTAGTGAGGTAGCTGGCTAGCTACAGAGTCATATGCTAGCTGCTAAAGAGCAAGACGCTAACTGCTAATGGCTTTTTTGTATCCTAGCTAGCTAGAAAGCCATATGCTGTCTGAAAAAGAGTCAGAAGCTAACTGCTAATAGTGGTTGTTTGCTAGCTATCTAGAAAGCCATACGCTGTCAGATATAGAGCCAGAAGCTAACCACTAATGACTTTTTTGCTTGCTAGATAGCTTGAGAGCCATATCCTAGCTGCTAATAAGCCATATACTAGGTGCCAATGGCTTGTTTTGTGTTAGCTAGCAAATAAAGACATTCGCACTTAGCAAGCTACCTACCTAGACAGCCGTATGCTAGATGCTAATGACTTGTTTGTTTGCTTGCTAACTCCTGTTAGCATGAGCTATGGACCAGCTGTCTCTTGGTATTAATAAATAGAATTCATGAATTCAACTCACTGACTCTTCTTCAACCTCATACATCAAGAACTTAGCATGGCGAATGATAATTCTCTACAAATCTCATAGTAAATAATCAGATAATCAAATAATCAGCCAACAGAGCGACATTGTGGAAAAATGGTAGTGGCAGGAACATGCGTTGGTCATGCTTTACTTCAGCATGGACGAGGGGATACAAAGGAAACGTACGTAGTTAAAGGGGCAGTATTACATGTTTTCCAGCCAAATAGTACCATTTAATGGCACAATCAAATAATATTTGCCTTCAATTGTTATAAAAATGTTCTATATGTGGATATGACTTAAAAGAAATGTTACTTTGTAGTTTAATGTATTGAAATTGGGTCCTTTCTCTTTAAAAATGGTTCTTTCTGAAACTCCACCTTCAGGAAGTCACCACTACAGTATGCCTCTATTACCCCGTTAACGAAGTTTTTACCAGCGTTTCACTGAGAAGTGGCTCGTATAATGAGCTGAGCAGATGCATGGCTCCACCGGGTGTTTGCTAATTGCTGCTGGCTAGTCTGAAGGAGCTGGACGAGGGAGTCGTGGGAGAAGGGTGTTCCGTATGGTGAAAGCTTGGAAACTTGGAAAGGGCAGCTCTGAGGAGGAGGTGGTGCTCGGTCCCCCCAAATGTTTCGCACGGCTGAATGGTCGCCACGGGAGATGTCTGTGCCTACTCAAGCAGACTCAAAGGTCAGTTTTTACGGTCACATAAATGTGCTCAGTGTCGCACAGTAAAAACAACAACCTTTCAAAATCGCCTATTTGCAGGACTTGATCACTTTGGGATTACTTAGAGGCATCAGAGTAAATCAGTACATCTGGAAACCACTTGTTTCAAGTATTTCTTTGAAAAACATTCAGAAAACTATGACTCGTTTTTATCTACGTGACCACTGTGCTTCTTTTTGTGCTCATAACCTTCTCATTTTTGAGACATGAAATTTAAAAATGTATGTATTCTTTACTAAATACACAGTCCAGTCACATTAATGTGACCACCACGTACTTTCCACTTCAGAGTTAAATAACCAATCACAGAAGGCAGGTGGCAGCACAGTGCAGTTGAGCGTATATAAAGGGTGTGTGTGGGCTTCGGAAAACATTTCAATCGTTGGCGTAATGCAGAAACGAAGCGATTTATCCGACGTCCAAAAGGGCATGATCATTGGCTTTCGGGCCAAGGGTGGAAGCATTTCCGAAACGGCTGAGTTTGTGAACTGTTCGCGTGCCGCCGTGGTAAAAGTGTACCGTGCATGGCAAAATGGGACTGTCCAAAATCAACGACGTGGCAAATGTGGTGCACCACGGGCCATAGATGACAGAGGCGAACGACGGTTGCGGAGATGCGTTCGGGCAGATAGACGGGCTACCGTTGAGCAACTGACCACTAAAATGAACCAAGGGGCTACCACAAGTGTCTCCCAAACCACTATTCAGCGAACATTGCTGCGTCTGGGCCTCCGAAGCAGACGCCTGGTTCGTGCACCTATGCTGACTGGTGTTCATCGACGACGAAGGCTAGAATTTGCACGCCAGTACAGCAGCTGGACGTCCACTGAGTGGCGACAGGTAGCGCTTTCAGATGAATCGCGTTTTATGCTCCATCGGACAGATGGACGTTGGCGTATAAGGCGTGAAACCTCTGAAAGGAACCACCCTGCAACCATTGCAGGAACGGTCCAAGCTGGAGGCGGGAGCATTATGGTCTGGGGAATGTTTTCCTGGCATTCTCTGGGTTCACTGATTATTGTGGAAGGCACGATGGATCAATACAAGTACGCATCTGTCCTTGCGGACCATGTCCACCCCTACATGCGCATTGTTTTTCCTCAGGATGATGGCATCTTCCAGCAGGACAATGCGAGGTGCCATACAGCTGCCAGTGTACGTGCGTGGTTCGAAGAGCACCAGGATGAGTTTACCGTCCTCCCCTGGCCAGCAAACTCACCTGACTTAAACCCAATCGAGCATCTGTGGGAGCATCTCGATCGAGTTGTTCGCGCCATGGATCCTCAACCGCGTAATCTAGCGCAGCTGGCCACGGCATTAGAGTCGGCATGGCTCAACATCCCAGAGAAGACCTTCAGGGACCTAAGTGACTCTCTTCCTGCACGTCTCGTAGCAGTTCGCTCTGCGAAAGGTGGTTATTCTGGCTTTTGACAGATGGTCACATTAATGTGACTGGACTGTGTAATATTATAGGCCATTTCTGCCTGAAATGTACTATGAAGTCAAGTTTGTTTTAGACTTGATTAAATAATGACAACAATAACATGACCCTGTGAGAACTTCAAACTGTAAAAAAAAAAGTTGCATGAATCAAAACTAAATTTGTTTGGACCTGTCAATGCATTCCCAAATGTCAAGCAGAAATACAGCAGTTAGCAAAACTCTCTCACCCCCAAAAATATTACACATGCCTCTGCTGAACTCCATGGCATTGGACTATAAATCAGCCATGACAATCTGAAAGTTCTTTAAAGGAAATGGAGCTCTGAACATACAAAATTTATTTTGCACCCAGAGCTCATTTATTAGGACTGAAAGCAACAAAAATCTGTTAAATCGGCCCAAGGGAAGATTTTTTTTTTTCCATCAATAAGTCACACAGCTAAGTCAGTTAATTCAAGTGCCAATGAGTTCATTGATTTATTTAATTGTGGCTATAAATCTTTTATGCAATGATCCACTGTTGCGATCTACGACAGTGGTGGTTCTTGAATGAATGGTGCCCTTGGCTGTTTCCTCCTTCAGATGACCCCTTACCCTCAATAAACCGCTCAGACCAGCTAACCTGATAAAACCCGTTCTGCAGAAGTAAATAAAAAACACAAAAATTGTATTAAAACTCTATCTCAGAGGTAAAATAATCCAGTTTGGATCTAAGATCTTGAACCTGATGGTATCAAATTTTGTCCAGATTCTATTAAACACCAATATGGTTCTTTAACTTAGTCAAATTTAATCTGTGATTTTAATAAGAGTATTACTACTTGTCCGTTCATTTGTCCATCCATGGTCTTCCACTTATCCAGTATTGGGTTGTGGGAGAAACAGGTCCAAGAGGGAAATCCAGAAATAGCCAGAAGGATATATAATCCATATATGGTGTGTGGTTATTCCCCAGGGTATCCACCCAAATGGACAGGTACAGAAAACCCAGGAACCCAGTAGGCATCCTGATGGCTACTAGGTCCCACCACAGTAGACTCCTTTTAACTCGGTAAAGTAGATGCTCTGCCATTTCACCTTGGAAGATGAAACTCTCCACCCTATCCAGCCACCCCACAGAGGAAGCTAATTTGTACCGCTGTTAACCAGGGATCTTGCTCTTTCGTTCGTGATCCATATCTTATGACCGTAGTTCAGGGTTGAAATGTTTACCAACCAGTAAATCAAGGGCTTCCCTTCCTGATATGTGTCTTTCTTCACAACAATGGAGAAAAATCTGACTGGAGACTAAGCCCTCTGTCCATCTCCTGCTCCATCTTACCATCATTCAGGATAACACACCAAGATACTTAGGATGCATTCACACCAGCCCTGTTTAGTTCACTTTAATCAAACTCTAGTTTTAGTGCCTAGAAAGTCTGGTTCATTTGGGGAATTGAGAATGAGGGATTGAATTCTGATGTGGACAAAAAAAATGAACCGTGGTCTGCCTACAAGGGTCATAGTTTGGTTGAAGTGAACCCTACCACAGTTTGAATGCATGTGTGCAGCTCTGGGCATTCTGGGTAAATACGACCAAAACAAATGTATCTCTAGTGATAGAGGGAGTCATGGTCTTTTCCCAAAGATAACTTCTAAAATCTAAAGTTAGTCCATTTTGCTAAGGAGGAAGCTGCACTCACATCAGCTTCAATGGTTCTCATGTTTTTTCCTCGATGCAGCGCCATCACAGGTGAGGGGGACCAACAGGTATTTGAAAGGGTCTGGATTGTTTTACACAGTGCGGTGTGAAAGCGAACTGCACCTGCTGAAAATGTAACAAATGTTCCAATTTTGGTCTCCAATCAAACCAAGTCTACCGAGCAGTCAGGCGTGAAAATGCCTTTAAGTCTTACGCTTGAGTCAAAGATCGTGGATGGGCATGACAAAAGCTGCATCACTCCTGTATGGCCAGGCTGGCTGACACACTCCCTCACCCTCGGAAAGCATATTAAGATCTGACAAACCTGTGCTCCATGAGAGCTATTTTGTGCCACAAGAATTTTTGCCTTTGCATCATAATTTGTAAAATATATATTTAAAAAAAAGTAAAAGTAGTTGTTAAACAGTAAACAACATACCTGCTACATTACATCTGACTTAGGCAATATGGAGCTACTGGTTGACCTTTGATTACCTAATTTTTGCATCACAAACCATCACTAGCACAAACATTTGACAGCAAACCTTTTTTTTTTTTTTAAATCAATTTGAATAACTTGGAAGGCAGGAAATATGAACCTCCACCCCAGTCTCCAATCTTATCTTGTATTTATCCAGCTTTTCTGAAGAAACACCCCAACCTCCATACAGCACTGGGTAAAGAGAAAAGAGGTGGAGAGAAAGAAATACTAACAACACATATTGAACACGTAGAAAATCCTGTTTTTTTTCTATATATTTAACAATTATTTACTACATTGTGTTGTTCTATCAATAAGAAACCCCTTAAAATACACTGAACGCGACGCAAGAAGGAAAAGCTCATCGCGTGTTTACAGTATTTTGCGGGCTGTTTGGGTCCTCGCGCTCTACCTCTGTTTTGCACGCGCCGTGTCTGCGTGCTCGCGTGGTTTGCTCTCCGTTTAACCTCGGTACGGCGTTTCGAGGCGACTCGACACGGCCGCTTTCACATCTCTCTCTCTCTCTCTCTCTCTCTCTCTCTCTCCCCTTCCGCTCTCTCTTTCTCTATCTCCCGCCTCCCTCCCTCCCTGCTTCTCTCCCTCCTCTTCCTACCTGATTCAGAGCCGCTCCGACGCTATGCGTATGACCGCGTCTCTCTCTGCAAGCCGAGCACCACCGGAGAGAGCCGCACGCTCCTGCTTACCGCCGGCCGCGAGCATTACTCCCAAAGCCGGCTGACGAGGCACCCAGACCGGGCAACGGGGGCAGGAGAGACACCGCTGAGTGCAGTCCGGAGGTAAGCGGCAGCCTCGTTTTTTTCTTCCTGTCTTATTTTCTGCTGTTATCCGCGCTGAGGGACTATGGTTGTGCGGAGGGGCTGGCCGCACACAGGTCGCTTATGAACGCTTTCGCTCTTATGCCAGCTGAGCCAGCCGAAGCGAAATGTACCCAGGAGTTAAATAAGTGTCGGATGCGAGCTTATTCGCGGAATGAATGATGAAGCGCCTGTTGTACATTCGCTGCTGTTTATTATTGTTAATAAATGTGTACAATACGTGTCTGTATAAAAAAAAATCACTGTCCGCTCTCTCGCGTTTTTGCCTCCATTCTCATTTTGTTCACATGTCCGTGTAGGGAATGAGCTTTAAGGTCTTGAGCGGTCGGGTCCGGTGTCACCGGGGGCGGCGGGTGAGGTGAGATGCAGACAGGTCCTTTTGAAGAACGTGGCCACATCGTAATCAAGGAAACCCACACGCGCACTTGCACGCACGCACCCACGCAACAAGCCGACATACTTCATTTAGAATTTTTTTTTTGCATTTTACCAAAAAAAAAAAGGAAATAAAGAAAAAAAAAACAAATAAGAAAACAACAACAACAACAACAACAAAAAAAAATAAATAAATAAATAAAACCCGCTGTTAAAATTTAAGTGTCCGAGCGCGTGCAGAATGCTCCGGAGCACGCGGAGTCCCCCGTTATCTCATCCGCCTCGGTTTCGCGTTGCTGTATCCACCTGCCTGCAATATTGCTTAAGGTGATGTTAATCATCATTAGCCCGTTTACTGTCGTCAGCCTGCACTGACTGCCCGGCCACCTTAAAGCCGCTCTGCGTCGACGGCTGTTTTTAAAAATATACCCAGTGAGATTTCCACACAAAGTCAGCCAGAATAAAGAGGAACCGAGAAAAAGAAGTGAATATGCCTGATAGAGTGCAAAAGCTATAATACACACAGAGACAGAACAGATTGCTGAGTGTTCCCAACTTTGAGAACCTTAGAGCACTCAGTTGCTTTTAGGGAAAAGAAAAAAACAAAACAGAACTGCTTTCTTCTAATCAATAATTCATCCCTCCATCTTTTCCAGAGTTGGACCTGGATAGAGAGAGATCTGCTGAAGCCTTCTGTTCCTAGATTTCACCTCTCCGAACTCCCCCTCTCCCCTCCTCCTCTTTCTCCTCTTGTATCTAGAACTTCTCACAGCCGTCTACGTCTTCCTGTCCTCTCACCTGTTCTTCTTCCTGCTAACTGGTCATGGCATCCAAGCTGAACCCCAACGTCCTGTACGTGGCGGAGCCTGGAGAGTCCCTGGGGTCACCCCAAGCTGATTCTGAAAGGACTCATATTGTGAGTGTTTACTTTTTTTTTTAGGCTTTGTGTAAAGATTGATTGCTGTGGTTTCTAGATCGGTCACATGTTGTTTTCCACCATTTTTGTGTTTTAAAATAACCAGGTAAAGACTAGCAACCTTCATGTTGCATTGACACTACTAGAAGAATTAGACATATTAAAAAGTGACAATTGGTATCAGAAGGATGTAAGTTGCTTTGCACTGCCAGTTACTCCCACACTTTTATGTCACTTACACGAAAGACAGGTTCTACGGACATAAGATGGACATAATGGCATAAAAACTAAAGACAAGCTAAAACTGCAGCTTGCAATCTGAGAGTAACATCCCAGAGTTAACCCGCTACTCTTCGCATTGTTCTTTAAAGAGCAGTTTGACAAAAAGGGATAAATTTGGTATCATAAGCTTCTTTGATTGTAAATTAATACTGATTTTTATGCAGTGTTTGCCTAAGTTTACAGATTGTAACAACAAAATGTAATGAATACCAACAAAAACCTAATTGTTTGTGTTATTTTAGCAACAGAAATATTTGTTGATGCCCTACTTATTTTAAATAAAAGTAATAATAGCATGTTGTGCATTTTTATTTACATCCTTGTGTAATCACTTTGAGTTAGAGAAGCTGAGTTTTACTCAGGATTATCATATCGCGACAACCACGTAAGAACACACCGGAGCTCAGTTTGGGTCAAGCGTTGTTCCCCGACAGGAAACCCAATAAATCAGTCACAAAACGTGAACCTTACCGGAATCTAAATGAGTTACCAACTCTTACTAAGGTTGAAAGATACAAATGTTACATGTGGTGGTTCTCACACAATCTTATTCAACAAACACGGCTAAATTTATAAGCATCATCAAATGCTCGCAATTTTTTTTTACTGCAAGTTCAAAGGTTGAAGTTTTCCAGTGGCGTTATCTGTTGCTCAACCCCAGAGAAATATGACTCACCTTTTTTGTTTCTTTTTTTTTTTTTATACATGTCTACATATAATTCGCCGTTGCCTCTCGACACCCAGGATGTGATGAAATCTGCAAATAACCACAATAAAAACATGTAGCTGAGGATAAAGAGAAACAACAAGGTCATTTGACATTGTCAAAAAAAAAAAGAAAAGAAAAAACAATCCACCCCTGAAGTTAAAATGAAGTTAGTTTTACAGGACATAGTTATGTTACATGCATTTTGATGTACATTGGGGACAAAAAGTACGAAAAGCTTCATATTTCATATGAGTTGCATGTTGGCCTGTCACAAAAAATTTTGCTGGATGATAAATTGTCCCAGAATTTATTGCGATAAATTATAATATTGTTGTTGTAAGATCATTTTCAAGTAACTTAAAGGTGATTGCATAATAATAATAACGCAAGAAGACATTCTGAAAGATCAGTAAATTGAAACTTTTAATGAACATTTAACACTGGAACTGGAAGACATTTTAAATATCCAAAATGAACAAACAAAACAACAGAAACAACAAATAAAATGTATTATGAAGTCTCTGCAAACAAAATTATCCTGGTTAGTTCAGACCAAAGCACCAGACCGAAGACTTTTGTCATCCAGGTTTTGGTAGAAAGAGAGAGAAAAACGATGCAATGGAAATCAATTAATCATGCGATTAATTGATTTATTGCTTATTGTGACAGGTCTAGTCGCACCTATAGATTTCTTTAAAACATTAAGTTTCATATGTTCACTGCATTTAGCTTTAGTATACCTTTATTACTAGAAGAACAACACATTGCATAACCTCGCTTAGTCAGCTGGCTGAAAGATGTCTTCAACACTTTTCCACTGCTTACAAGAAGGACCAAAAAAAAAGTCATATGCTTGAAAATACTGTCATAAAAACCACAGATCACCATTCACCATTTGATCCGTTTTATGAGGTTTTAAAACTGCCACAAACAGCATGTGGACCAGCTGACCGCTACACTTGCAATTCTGTATAAAGAGCAGTTTGGTTAAAATTAAAATGCTATTTTTGTAGTAGTGGAAATTATTAGCAACTTTTCTGATAAAAAAACAAAACAAAGCTAACAATTACATGCTATTGCAATTTTTTGCCTACCTTGAAACTAGTATTTCTAGTCAGGGTTATCTCACCATGAGAAGCTCACTGCAGGCCAGATCCACTGCAAGCAAAGCTAGAGTTATCTCCTATAACCGCTGCCACTTTCCAGGGAAAGTGTGTGCTGTGCTATGACTAAATGAAAGGACACTGAACTCTTCACTGTGGCGTACCGAGTATGGTAGACCACAGTTTCTCATAAATTGGCCCCTGGTGCTAATTATCCGTTTAAAAATATGCCACTGGGCTGCTAAAATAGGCTCTGCATTACAGTTCTGTAGGAAGGAACGGCTGGTTTGTAGCTGCTGAGTTTAGTTTCAGTACTCCCACCACCACTGATCTGACCGAATGAAAGCCTTTCTCAGTACATACAGAAGACAAATGACACAGGATTTTAGGGAGAAAACGACTTCAATGATTAGTTTCTATGTATTAGCCAGGTAAATTTATACATAACATCCCACTACTACGTTACAGATGCCAAAACAAAAGGGAAACCAGTTCTACCCTGCAGCATTTACTTTTACAGATGTCTCTTTATATTCTAATACGATATTGTGGATGTTTTATAATCTTACTGGAAGTAGAAAACTTTTTTTTTTGTGAGTGTCAGTCCAGTTTACTTTGTGCCAGAAACTAATGGCTAATTAACAGTTCTTGTCTCAAAGTAAGTGCTTTTATTAACAGTTTAAATGGACGCTTATCAGTTTTTTAATGCCTCTTCAGTGATATGAACTGACATTATAGCGGTTCTGGAATCATATTCCTTGTTATCAGTAATGTGAAGACCATATTAATGCTTTTAAAGCCATTAAACCATTTAAATAGACCCTTATCAGTCTCTTCAGTAATATGAATTGATTGACATTACAGTGGTTTTAACATGTAAAATCAAAAAAGAAAATTCTTTGATATTAGCAATTTTCCCCTGGCTACATTGCATTAATGTGAAGAAATTAACTTGAACAGTAAAAAGTAAAGAAGCCACTTTAGTTTTTTCTGAAACGTCAAAAGAAGTTCTCCTTTTCTATATCTTGGTTAAAGGTTATTTTAATTCACAAAAATTATTCTTATTTTCATTCTCTTTTTTTGTATTGTTTGTGTTGTGGTGAATGTTTATGGTATATTGCTTTTTATTCTTTTTAATTTAGTAACTTGATATGCCCCTCTTAGGTAAAAAAAAGCTTCATATTTATTGTTATTGTTATTTTTTATTGGAAGAAACTTAAGCTGTCTGTGTTACACTCTAATATGTTTAATTTTTATTGCTCGTACTTGGACAGACTACAGATCAAACTAGCCTTTATGGCTAACCCAGGCATATTATGTGATATGTTTTGCTCTTTTTGAAATAAACAACAACAAAAGTAATAACATTCAAAAACAACTTAGGATAAAGTGACTATCACACTGTTTTCTATCTGCTGTTATATTAAAACACATGTTATACAAGCTTGAGTGTGATAAAATTTTACACTTGTGACTTGAATGTCAAATGAATGCAGGTACTGGGATCACAGGTATGAAACTGATTGTGTTCTGAGGCGTCAGGATTGTTGCTGTGTAATCACTGATATTTAAAGATTGAGTCAGAATCCTAAAATAGACTTTAATTGCTCTGAATGCATAGATTAGTCATATTAACTCAAATAAATCAGAAAGTAGGCTGTTCAGTCAGTGTTGCCTCCAGTTGCAATCATCTGGCTTGTTGCTGTAAGTGAATTTTTATGAGCACAGACAAAGCACTTGCATAACATTGCATGAGATTGAGTATTGTTATTACTGGATGATTTCTGGGACTTTTGAATTGAATTGTGGTTTACTCTGTATACATGATGAGTGGGATCTGCTGTGGGATTTTTAAAAAATCAAATTATGCATGCTACAAAGTCAATATGTCTATATCTTTTACAGAAGACAGCATTTTGTCTTAAAATGCAAGGCAAATTCACAATAGAGAATTATTTTTGAAGGTTTTCCTTGCTTACATAGAGTTCAGGTACCGAGCTGTCTGGTTTAGGTTAAGAAAAACGTTACCAATTTGCCCTCATGGGGGCAACTGCAGCTGCAGCTAGAGGCAACACTGACTGAATAACCTACTTTCTGATTTATTTGAGTTAATATGACTAATCTACGCCCTGATGGGGGCAAAGTGAGGCCAAAGTGCTATTTACTGTAAATGCTTCTGTGTGGCTCTTGCATATTCAAGCTCCTAAGGTGGAGTCACACCACAGTCTTCATACATTACACGCCTCAACACACTTCATATAAACAGACAGCAGCAACCCTTGTAAGAGCTGGTAAACTAATGACGGTGCACAAACAGACACATTAAGCTTCACGCCAGCTTACATCTCTTTTTGCTTTTTTTTTTCTTTCAGTCCGGAGAAGCTGGGGAAGAGTCGTCAGACAGTGAAGGAGAGCAAGAGGAGACGTCACACAAGCTGATCCGCAAAGTGTCCACCTCCGGACAGATCAGAGCCAAGGTAGGTGATGATTTTACACTGTTCCTGTTGGACATTTGTAGTTTATAGTTTATTTAATTTGACTTTTTTGAAGATGTTTTGGGAGCATTTCTCAACTCTAAATCCGTGATGTTTAGACAAGGAACTCCAGGAAATCAGAGAGCCATAAAATGTTCAGATTCAGACAGCGCTCCGCTAAGTCAAAGAGTCATCAAAAATTTAAATTAAAATTCTTTTTCATCATAGCTTTTATAGGGAGCTCTGATTAAGCACTTAGTTATTTAGCAGCGCATAAAAAATTCAAAGCTTTTTGACTCTCCGATGTGTTCACATGGTTATTTGATTAACTTTTTTTTGTGTGTGGTGTTTTTTAAATTTAAAGAGCCAATTCGTTGCGTCCTTCCAGCTGCCTGTCAGATTTTCACGTTGCTTGTTTCATATTTCTGTTTCAAGTTGAAGTTTTATCGACGTCCAAACCAAACTCAAGAAGTTTGATTTGATCAACCTTCTGAACCTCTGTCTGGTTCTCTTGAGGTCAGCCGAGTTCCTGATCTGCTTCCTGGCTGCGTCACTTTCCACTCTTACCGTCACTGAGTTGACTTCTCTTTGAATCGCTCACACAGGATGCGATCTCGCCGTCGCTGTTTCCTTTCTTATTGGCCATTGATCAGTTTAACTGATTTTACTTTTTATAGGTTTATGTTTGAGTAAAATGAATGTTGTTTTTTATTCTATGAACTACTGACAACTTAACTCTGAAACTCCAAGCAAATATTTAGTATTTAGTTGCAGAAAATGAGAAATGGTCAAGACAACAAAAAAAATGGTTTGCTTTCAAACCTCAAACAATGCAAAGAAAACAAGTTAATATTTATTTAGAAACTGTATATATGCATGTTTTTGTTCACATTCTTAGCATTTAGCATGTTTTACTAGATTTGTATTTTTTTTTTTTCCATTTTTAACTTTTCATTTTTAATATCACAGAGTTGCGATGTTATTTTTTATTTATTTATTTTTGCCTTTTTATTGGATAAAGTCATGGCTTCCAGAATCATTAAGTGTTTGTCGTAATGAGTTTGGAAAATACATTTTTACATTTTATATATAAAAAAGACATAAAACACTTTGAGCCAGATAATAATAAAAAGGAGATTTTAATTAATGATCAAAATGAGATTTTAAATGAATTCAAGCAATTAAGGAGAAATATAAACAGCTGAAAACGTATCCTCAATCTTAAAGAAAAGTGAGCTTCAGCTCTTTATTTTCACTGTGTGGATGAAACACAGCACATTATGTCAGTGGCAGGAAACAAAGACAAATGTTTGTGCAGAAATCATTATCCATCACCTGCACTGACACCATCAGCTGTAAAACACAGGCCAATCAATGGGAGACGAGGGATTCCCGCAAAACTCCGTTGCCAGGGGAACGGCATCCCATAATGCTCGATTTGCTTGTGCCAGATAATGGCAGCTGATATGTCTGATATTGATTGCATAATTTAATCATGGTGGGAATATAAGAGCGCTGCAGTCATGATAATGGCAGCAAGTTTCTGCCTACCAGTTACAAAGTAACAAAGGTTGTGCACATTTAAAAACACATTTACGTTTCACAAAATTTACAAAAATATATGTTACATTTTAAAGTCTCACTTAATATTTGAGTTAGCGGTGGGCATTTATCGTTTGTCATTTATCGTGATATTTTGATTTATTGCTGTCACAGTAAAGTCCAGTTAATGATTACTTACTCCAGTTTAAATAAAAGCATCAATAAATACCAGTAAATCTGAAAAGACATTCACCGTCTGCAGCTACAAACCACATGTTTTACCTGACTGGTGTCCTAAAGAATTTTGTTACAAACAGGAAGGCTATTCAAGAGCAGTATTTGTGTGTGTGACATGTTCATTTTAAACTGTAAATAAATGAAATAAATGTATTTTTAGGCTTTTATACACATTATTAACAGAACAAAACTGAACCAAATCTTGTCTTACTCCAGGGAAAGATTATGTAACTGTAACTGTAGTGACAGGTAGAGATGTTAAACTTCTCTGACTCAGAGTGTGTATCATTAGTCATGTGACTTAGATTAAGCTGGTCAACAACTCTGGGATTACGCTCAAGTGACAATAGCCTGAGCCGATTAGCACTTTTGTATCCTTTTGTTAGAGTATCCCTGACACTATGTGCTCCTTGTTGTTTTAGGTTATTTTTTAACCACTGTCTACCAGTAAGCAGAATCCAGGCATCTTTCTTAGGTTTAATTATGCTTTGTTAATTTTGTCCCTTGCTTGTTACTGTCCTCATTGCAGACAATGTCTGTTAGCGCGCTCGTTGACAAGCCGCTGCTCCTTATTAGCTGTGACATGGCATTACTTGCGCCGTTATTAATTTTGCTCCCCACTTCACTCGTGAATTCCTGAATAATCGTGTCATTCTGTTACTGTAATTAAATACGTTTTACTCTCCAGATTAGCTTTGTTGACTCGCCTGCGTCAGCGGAGCGTCTTTTATCTGCCTTGAGTCGTTGCTTATCAACATGTCATGAATTTCCTCTAGTTGTTCACGGCATTCAGAAAGCTCAGATCCCACCGACTGCTCTGTGATCACATTGATTGGGTCCGCAGAGATTTACTAATTGGCTTTCTATGTGAAACTCATCCCTCGGACTCTGCTGACTGGAAAGGACTATAAGACGGGTGGAGATTGATGTGCCTCACTGTTTCATGAAAGTCACTTTATGAGGTAAAATAATGCAGCTAGAACCCATAATTCAACTTTAAGTAGGACAATTATTCTTTAGTAAACACTTAATTGTCATAAATTTTGAATTTACTTAAATTTTTAGGTGATTATGCATCTCTTATAAACCGAGCAACAACTAAACAATCGACCAAACCAAACCGGTTTATTGAAATGAAATAGAGGAGCATAAATTAGTACATTTGTCAGCATTTTAGGTCATCTTAGCACATGCTAATATGTCATAAAACACACTGGTCTCAATTTCAGGGTGTTGATGTGTTTCATATCCAGCCTCAGCATCACGTTTCCTGTGTCTCTTTTGTCTCTGTTCTTGTGATCTTAACGCTTTTTTGTGCTTAACACGTTTGATAAAACCCACTTGCAGAGCCACAACCAAAACGGTCATAAATTAGAGCAGTGTTTCTCAACCCTGGTCCTCACCGCCCCCCTGTCCTGCATATTTTAGGTATTTCCCTTCTGCCACACACCTGAATTGTATCTCTGGGTGATTAACAAGCTTCTGCAGTACTTGATGGTCATGCAATCATTTGAATCAGCTGTTGTGGAATAGAGGCACATCTAAAACATGCAGAGCAGGAGGGAGGTGAGGACCAGGGTTGAGAAACACTGAATTAGAATAACAAAACAGAAAAAAAAAAATATATATATATTTTCAGATTTATTTATTTATTTATTTTTAAGTTAATGTCCTCTAGATAATAAATCTCAGATTCCTGTGCAGCTGTGAAGGTCCTCCTGTTCGCTAAACACTCAGAGCAACAATGACAGCTTCTAATTTTAGTTTTGCTAATGCTTTTGTTATCTAATCAACCTTCTCGAGAGAGAAACACAGAGAGAGCATGAAAAAAATGAAACAGCAGTCAGGATTCAGCTTGTGTTTTAATTCAGGAAAGCGTTTGCATGTGTATTTCCATAAATCCAAAAATACTCCGTATTTAAACAGATGAAAACATTCATTCATAGCGCAGTGTCAGTGCTTAGTGTGAAAGTGAAAGCAGTTTAAGTTTTAGCATATATGTCGCTGCTTATTGTTTAAGTTGCTCCACCAGTTTGTTCCATGGTTAATTCGCCACATTCCTCAGATGTTCAAACATCTCATGTTGTCTTTTCACAAAACGCTGCAGGCACTTTAGATTATTTAATCTTCCCCTATGCATAACTGCAACCTTATCTGAGTGGCAAATCACAGCTTCTGTTATTGGACTTGACTATTTACTGAGCTGCGCTGATTACCTTGATAAGTTGTCGGTGTTAAACATGAACGGTAATGTTTATGGGAAATAATTTTTCGCCATTGTAGTACTGTATTTTGGAATGATTCTGAATCCTTCGAAAAGGCATCTAAAGGTCCAGTGTGAAGTGGAGGCGCGCTTGTTTTATGTACAGTAGGTGCTGGTTTACAGCCGTTTCTTACAGATGTGTCAACTGCAGTTTTATTTAGTTTCAGATTTCTTTTTAATAACATGAGTTACAATAAGTGATTAATCACATGAAAAATTAGAATGAGCTCAATAACTTACATTCTGATAATTTATTTGTTTTGAAGATCAACTTTGTTTGGTTTTTGTTCTTGTTTCAGTTTCATTTATTATTTTTGGCGCTTACGTTTTATTTTGGATGTTCTTTACAAAATTCTAATTTATTGGCCTTTGAGAGGGCGGAGTGCATCATTTTATAATTATTAATACAATACCATGAAAAATTTTCTGTTTATTGTTTATCACAATCTGTAATTGTGACAGGCCTAGCTACAATTGTGGAAGTAGTTTTACTGTCATTCAAAAAAAAAGATTACAAGAGTTGACTGTGTACGTGATGTTCAGGATGTTATGCTAGCAGTTAGCGCTGTTAACCAGGGCTAGCTGTTCTCGTGAGATTAAAGCTAGCTTTGCATTTTCCCCTTTCCAAAATGCTAATATGTCCAAATCCAATATGATCCATGTCAAAGGTCAGAAGGGTAAAGCAGAGCGATGTTGCTGTAAGTCAGTCAGACTTCTTGTTATCTACTGATTTCTTCCTTCCTTGTCTGACTGGCTGAAAAGACCTGACATGTTCAGACCCATCTTAGAAAATGCTTTCCTTCTGAAATACCGTAAGGTTTTCTCCTCATATTCTAGTTTCAAACATGTCACTGATACCGAATAATACAAAACACCCAACTTTGAGTCATTCCTCTCTCAGTAACAAGAAAAAAAACATCAAGCTAAACAATCTAAATTTCAATTTAATATGAAGGTACACATTTTAATCAGTAGAGGATTACCAACATGTTTTGTTACTCCTCGTTGTATTTTGTCAAAAACAAAATATTTTGACATATATTGTCAAAAAGTCATGTAGTGTTGAAATCAGCTTTATGATTAGTAGGACATGTAAATAAATTGCATTGTGGTTGTTTATCTCTCAAAAATGGAGCCAATAATTCTTACTGCCACATGTCAATCAATATTATTTAGCAGATATTGTCTAAAACCTTGACAAAATCAGTGATATTGTGACTATGTAGTTTAGATTTTTTTTCTTAAAGGAAAAAGATCTTGGAAACTTTTGATGCAAAACTATGGAATAAAAATGCTACAGTTAATTTTGCTGCAATTCTTTTTCTAAATTATTTATCAGCATTTTCGGAAACTGCTAGCAAGTTTACTGTACAAAACAACTGAGAATTTAAGTGTAATAAGTCTCGTTTGAAAGTAGATTTATGTCTTTGTCTATTCAGTAGAGAGATTAAAAAATGTATATTTTAAAGCAAGTTGAGGTAAAAACAAAAGCAGAAAATGAGCTGAAACCTTAAAAAAAGAGCCGAGTAGAGTAAGGGTACAAATAGTCTTAGTGGCAACTTGACCTGAAGTCAAACTCAAAAAACTTTAGCAACTAAGAGAGGAAGAAAAAGAAATCAACACAAAAGAACAACAACTTCATTTCATTTTGTGATTTTACAGTCAAATGCCAGTTGCGTCACAGTTAGCAGCAACTGTGAGCTTTCAGGCAGTTCATTTGTGGGTGACCTCTGTGATTTTATTGCAGCTTTTTTGTCTTCTCTTTCCCGTCCCTTTCTACCTCCAGGCCCGATTATGTAAGGTTTTACACTCGTCTTTTTTTCCTCATCTCTTCTGCTTTTCCTCCTCCTCCTGTTTGGTTCGCTCTTATCGAACTGAGAGCACATTTGTGATTTCTGTTCGGTTTTGCGGAGTTAGATAGTTTGCGCCATTGGGGACACACTTGGTCACTTCCTGGTGTTGGGTTAAGGTTTCATCCTCCAGACTCACCTGTGTAACTTCTTATTCCAGTTTGTTTTAAACAGACGGAAGATGTGTAGATCTGTCTTCAGAAATTACATCATGCGATTTAGCCGTGAGCACGCAGTAAACTCTTTGCTGCTTCTTTACCAAACCCTGTTTTTCGTTGAAAATAGCAACGCACCTTCAGATTGTGTAACCAGTCATATTTCTGGCGTTTTGAGCTGTCACCAACACGTAACACCCCCTACCCCTTTCCTCTTCCTGTGGATTCCTCTTTTTATGTCTGTATCTCACTCCCATTGCTGATATCTGTGTGGGTGTTCACCGCAATGGAGATGAGGATGAGCTATGGGTGGAAATGTGTGTGTGTGTGTGTGTGTGCGTGTGTGTGTGTGTGTGTTTGGGGAGCATTGCTGACAAACAGCTTAAGGAGAGATGCTCAAGTGTGTGGGTTGGCCACTGTTGTGTGTGTGTGTGTGTGTGAGTGTGCCTTCATTTATGCCCTCAGCTTGATGTGATACAGCTGCAGTAGCATGTGGGTCAGTACCAGTGAGAGGGAGAGATGGAAAAAGACTCGGGGAGAGGGAGTAAGACGGACAAAGGGGAGAAAATTAGTAAGCGGAAGAGGTAGAGTGGTGAAGGTACCACGGAGACAGATCTGGAGTCAGTTATGTAAGAAATATGCGCAACAAACACCGGGCTCTCATGCCTATATTTACCATTCTAACAAGTTGGCAAGAATGTTGAAGAGGCGTTTGATCTATTTCCGACGGGACGAAAATCGCTCTAAACACATTGTATCCTTCAGGCTCGGGAAATATGATGGTTGCTTTCTCCAACTCTTCTGTTCAGGAAGCCGTTTTCGTCTCTCAGTGGCCGTCTCCTATTGCACGGGCTTATTGATGACCTTTTATCGACGACTTCTTCTCTACAGGACGGTCTGCAACCTGCACTAGCTTCCGCTCGACACGTCGAAGTAAACTCCTGACACATTTATGCAATTCTTGATCCTTAGTTGGATCTCAATTAGTTTCCACAGTGGGGAGACAAGTCTCCCCGAGGAGCTCGCAATCGAGCAATTCAAACAGCTCGATAGTCATGCTCTCGCTGTGTAAGCTGGCTCGACAAAACCCAAAGCTGCACTGAGAGATAATGGATATCATGATGGCTGTCATCAGCTTCCTTTGTTTACTCTGGCTTTCTTCTTCGTACTCCCACAAAAGGGACTGTTTGATGCGTCTTTTGAATAAGAGCAATTGGCAACATTGTTGCTTTAAAAAAGGCAAGACAATAGCACTGCCAAAAATATTGATGCCTGAATTAATGAGATGTGTGTTTATTCCTTAAAGCACTTAATACAAATGAGATATAAAGACATCAGGCTTCCAGTTTTAAGGTGTAGCACAGTTTTAAAATGTCAGTATATCAAAACGATGGAGATTAGGTCATACAATCCCTGTAGTATGGAGCTCATTTGAATGTGTTGTGAGAAATCCTCTGATGTTTATAGAACATAGACTAGTCCTAATCTCCATGTTTCATTACAAGCTGTCAGTCAAGCTGTGTAGAAGGGAGGGAGTTCCTTTAAGTTGCTACTCTAGAAAAATACAGCTGTTAGTTTTGAGATTTTTTTAAGAAAGTTCCTACGTAAATCAGAATTACGTAAATAAATTTCAGGGTTTCCCCCAGAAAACTTGTTAAATCTCGTGGTAGAGGAGAACAGGCATCATAATTTGGGAATAATAGCGTGAGGCCAACGGTACGGCACACCCAGTTCAAAGTGTCAACTATAAGCTTAGCTTAATCCGTCTTTACTGCCACTGGTACTGGTGTAAAAAACCTTTTTATAATAAACAAGCAATGCTTAGACTGGTGTCAGGCCAAGGGAAGCCTGGTGGCTTGCCAGGCTCATAATACACCGAGGGAAACCGTGAATTTACTTAATTTAGGAAAAAAATTAAAGTTTTTCTAATAAAGGTTTTGCTGTAGGATGAAGTGTTTTTTTCCTAACCATATTAAAATTAGTTTTCTTGCAATGGAAACAATTTTTTCCAGTCATGGCAAATTAAGTAGCACTTTGCATACAGCAGCAAAATGCTAATTAGTAGCTATTGGCCTCCTTGGACAATGCACAACCATCTGAGTAGCTTTTCTCAGAGGAAGGAGGGGGGTCTCCACCAGCAAAGAAAGCAGGTAGTTGTTTAAGATGCCAATGTTTCCTCTGATGCTAATGGGCACTAGCCCCATGGCTAAAGCATAAATGTAACTGATTTTATCTATCAGTGCCTTGAAGTTTATTGACTTTTCACATGTGATTTTAATTGCATTCCTTATTTAATAGAAACATGACAATTACGAAATTGTGTTTTTTTGACAACAGCAGAATATTGAAAAGGTTTTGTGCTCATTTGGAATGGAAACTCAGCTTCTGATGCACAATTCTTTGGCTCAAAATTACTTCTTTATGTCGTTGTCGGAACATGCACAATTCAGGACCGTTAACAATCATTACGACGTATTACTTAATCTGTGAAGCAGCATACTAACAAAACAGAAGCGTTTGCAGGTTCTGTAGTCAGAAACTCTTGAATTTCACCTCAGGCAGACGAGAGCTGGGATTCCTCCGAGGCGAGTGTGGACACGCTAACAGGCTGGCGGTTATTTTATGAACGTTACACTTTTGACTGATTGCATCCATCGGTGCACCTTATTATTCCTACTGTAATCTCAAGGGCACCTGTCAAAATGGCTGCGATCCAAATTTAATTGAGTATCTTTGACGTGACCTGGGAGAATTAATGTAGGATTACTACTGCTAAGGCGACCAACTCAGTGTCACTGTTAATAATGATTCCAGTTTTTTTTTTTCCCCTCATTGAAAACAAGCAATAAGTGTTCAAGAACTACAGGCTCGCAAATTAGTTTCTGCGAGTTTAACCTTGGGGTTTCCTGTAGATGAGTGTCGTTCAGAGGAAGGAGGGGGGGTCTCCACCAGCAAAGAAAGCAGGAAGTTGTTTAAATTTCTTTGATTAAACGTAAAAAAAACCCACACAGATCTCTTCAAAATGTCCAGACGGCTTTTTCTTTAAATTAGCAGAGGTGTTTAGATGGAAATATCTGAACTAAACACTAGAATCACCTTTTAATGTTCATGGTTAGAAACTATCAGTATGCTTTACAAATGTATGTTGATTATACAGGATAAATTTTAACAATTTTCCAGGTGGCTCACAATTTGACAAGGAATCGACCTATCCACCTCGTAGAGTTCACTCAAGAAAGTTCCTGCTGTGACTCAGCTGCAGTCTGGACTTTAGGAAAATAAGGTGGACTAAGATTGTCCCGTCCTTCCCAGCACCAAATCTAGACTTGAGTCACCAAAGTTTGAGTCACCAAAGTTCAAGCGTTGGGGGCTCAGTAGTGACAGGAAAGTGGTTTATTTATAAATAAAATCCCCGAGCATTGTTCTTGCTTAGTCATTGCAGAGACTTTATTAAAATTTTGGCCTCACAGCCAGAAAGTTGACCTTTGGTTAACTCTACTTACCTTAGCTAACCTGCAGATCTCGTTTCTCTACATCTCCTAATTCTCCTGTCGCTCCTTTTCCCCTTACATCTGCAAACCCGACGCCTGCAACTGGCCATTAAGAAAAGTGTGTTTGCGTTTGTTTGCGTTTGTTTGTGTGTGTGTGTGTGTGTGTGTGTGTGTGTGTGTGTGTGTGTGTGTGTGTGTGTGTGTGTGTGTGTGCGTACGTACTTGGGAGACAGAAAGACAAAGCTGTAGAGTAATCCGAAGTGACTGTGTCTAACAAACTAACACTCACTTAGGAAACGTGCTAATGGCGAGGAGTCTGCAGTATCTCATCAGCCGTGTTTGTGTAGTTAGATATAATTTGAGCTCTTAATAAGCTGCGGCCGTGTGTTTGCGTGCCGCCACAAGTGGAAAATTAGGTTTCAGTGTTTGTGTGGGGAGCTGGTGGTGTGCCAAACGTACGTTCTCGTTAATGGGAGGTCTCAGTCTCTCTCTGTACTGTATCTGTGCATTTGTAAGATGGATGTGTTTTCAGTGCAGATCCTCCTCATGCTGTCGGCTCACTGACGGAGATCCTCCGTCACCTGATGCTCTCAACATGCCTGTGAGTGCAGATATTTGCTTAAGTTGCAGTTTTTATTGTCATTTTTCCTCTACTTGGTCAGAGTTTTCACCATTTTGCACTCATTTGCCTGAAGCTAAATGTGCTCCGTGCAGCACATTTGTTGTGATTCAGTGAACGTCGGAGTAGCTCTGTCTGTTTTCCCACTGCTTTTTTGTGTTTTAAAGGTTTTATTGGCTCTAGAGGCCTTTATTTGATAGTGAATTGACAAGAAGGAGGGTAATGAGAGAAGGGGAAGACATGTGGCAAAGGTCACCAACCTGCGACGGCCGCGTTGAAGACTAAGGCCTCCATATATGAGTTGTGCCGCGCCACCACAGCAGCCCTTCAACTGCTTTTGAATTGGGAATCATTTCAGATACAAAGGCCAAAAAAAAACAACAACAACAAAAAACTACATGAGTCATTAAACTATGAAGTTTTGCAGGGACTGAGAAAAATCTAGAGGTTTTGTGTCACAAAGTGAAAAATGGGTTTTTATTCTCTGTCAGTTTCACAAACTGTATGCAAAACATTACTGATGTTGGAGTTGCAGGTTAGTTTAGGGCTGCAACTAATAATTATTTTAGTAATTAATTACTGTAATGTTTATAAATTGATTGAAATGTGACTTTTGCATTTTGGCTAGCAGTCATGCCTCAGACACCAATTAAAAGACATGAAAAATTGTGTAGATGTGCAGATCATACGTGGCATATTTAGCTAATTAAATATGACATGCATGTGTGTGAAGAATATGCAGAAGCACACGCTGCAAAGAGAGAGAGGCATTCACTGATTAAACCAATAACTGGTCAACAACAACAGATCTGCTCAATAACATCCTCCAAACCAAACTCTTTGAGCTCAGAAATGTGTGTTCTAATTTTAAGCTGCGTTACCACTTCCTGCATCGCGACGATGTCCACGTCAGTGCAGAGTGTTTCTATTAACGATACACAGACGTCGCATTTCCTCTGGTGCTCTGCTGCCGTCACTTTTACAGCTTGTCCCCCCCAACTGTCGGGCTTTAAAACGAGACAAAAAGCAGAAGACGCATCCACCGACCGCAGGGCGCTTCTGTTTCCCGAGCTTTGTCTGTTTTCGTTTATCTTTTCTGTTTCTTTTTTACATTTCATTGCAAATCATGTTTGTTTCAGTTTTTTTCTTTGCTTCACCATCACTTCATCTTTCTTTTTCTTTCTATCTGTGACCAAAAATAGACCGACTTTAGTTTTTTTTTTTGTCGGCCTCTCTTGAAACCTCTTCAACAGGAAGCGTGAGACAGTCACCGCAACGCAGAGTCGCAGAAACACAAACACGCTGCTTCTAGCGGCCGTGCTGTCCTGAGCAGTCAGATCAGTCTTCTCTGCTTTATTCAGTTTACTCTTCTGGACTGAAGCTTGCAAAAAAGCCCAACTTTTTTCCCCCCGTTTTTTTTCTTCTTTTTTTGTGTGTGTGTGCATGAGAGACTTGCTCTTGCATGAAACAACATCAATGTCCAGTTGCTGTCACTCTCCCTGACTGAAAACCGCACATGGTGAGTTAAAGTTTGATTCAGCAGCATAAGAAGAAGAAAAAAACTGGAAGTGACAGTCTAGGTAAAACGTGCGTGTGTGTTTGTGAGTATTTAAATAATGCAGAGAGGAAGACATTCATGTAATTACTAGAAGCTTCCACTGATTCATTTCCCCTCAGTTACTAAAGTTAGTTTGGGATACTTCCTCCTTTATGTGCTAATTTATATGTTTCATTCTCAAAAGAATGAAAAATTCACATTTATTCTGCCACGTTTCTAAAAGTCTGTTCGGAACATCGTCGAAGGGAAATCTGTTGCCTAAATTTTGACGCTAACTAAAACCGGTTCATTTTAATCTTACAACAAAGTCATTTAAAACATTTTTTGCATTTAGTCTTAAATGCCAGGTTGTGCTTCATTAGATAATTAGAATAAGATGAGGCCACATTTACAACTGACCATACATCCAAAGCAACCCTGCAAGTTTTTTTGTGTGTGTGTGTGTGTGCGTGGGTGTGCGTGTGTGTGAGGTAATAACCCCATTAATCAAGTTCTGGTTAAAAATATGGCTGCTATGTTTGAATTTCCTAGAATAGTCTGCTTAATTTAGGACTGAATTAATAGGGCAGTGACTTTCAATGTTATTTAAGAGTCAAGTTGGCACAGAAAAACCTCACTGACCTCATTACCTCTCCTTCCTTTAGAGTTACGCTCCTCTGTCACACGTTAATGCTTTATATAACTGATTTTGAACTGAATTTTAATGCCTGTCTGTTTCTAGACAATGTTGATGCTGTTTATAAACCGAGTTTATAAATGTTGGTTGACACTGAAAGGAGCGCTAACAAATAGAGATGCTTCGACATTAATCAGTGACAATGTACCTGATCCACAAGGACAGATCTACTCAGTGTAATCCTATGTTTTGTGTTGTTGTATTATTTATTTTTTATTATATTTAGAATTCCTAGTTTAACTTTCTGAACCATTTGATAGAAAGTTTGTATGTTTCTTTGGTTATTTATTATTTTACATTGGCTTTTTTACTCTCCTAATTGCACTGAACAAATTAAAGATTTTACATGTTCGACTAAGCTTGTGAAGCCATTGCTGTATGTAAGTAGGCTGTACTCGTGCAGAGTTAACAAATTAATTTGTTATTCAGTACATTGATGTCCGTGTTAAAAAAATACAAAACCATTTCTCTATTTGTGACGTATACTGTTAGCAGAAAAAAAGGCTGAAATTAGAAAACTCTTTGTCGTAAGTTGGTCAAATGTTTGCACCGGACAAGAAAATGTGTGTTTTCTAGACTGAGATGCAGCAGCAAAAACGCCCGGATGTAAGTGTGACTCTTACTGGAAATGGTTTGAGCAAATTTGAGAGAGAGCGACAGAGAGAGAGAAAAAAAGAGAGAAAGAGACAGAGGGTGAGAATAGTAGTTCACAGAGTGAGGGTGCCTCCACTCAAAGGATGTGGCTTCCCTTCTAAAAACAGCTCGTCCTATTTTTACATGCATGTGTGTTATGTGTGAGAGATGGATCCTTGTCACTGAAGAGTGCAGCGCAAAGCTCAGTAGCTATAAAAGATTTGCTTCTTAACCGACTCATTGATTCACATTGAGGAGCTGAGACAAACGTAGGCAGATTGCCCTCACATCTTTTCTCTGTTTCTTCCCCCTGGTGAAAAATGCATTGACTCTAAAGAAGGGCAATAGTTTTTGTTAGAAATTAATGTTTCAGTTTGGAGATGCATGAAAAAGAATGCGTTTGCATGCTTCTTCCCTCTGAATGTGACCTTCAGAGGGTGAAAATGGAAATGAATGCAACTGTGAATTAGCTTTTTTCATACAGAATTATTGGAGGTCATTGTCCATCATTTCCATGAAGATGCACTGGTTCTAGAGTTCAGCCTCTGTTACAACGAAGGAAACGACCAGCTGACTAATAACCACAAATTGATTTGTGGTTATTAGTCAGCTCTGTAGCTCAGGAGCTACTTCCTTTATTACTCCAAAATAAGAGTTGCAAACATGCATGATGTCAAGCTAAAAGCATCCAGGATGTAATAATAATTTCAGCTACATCACAAGAACTTATTACACTTGCATGGTTTCCCCTAGTTTATTTTAAGCCTGGTGGGCCACCAGGCTTTACCTGAGCTCACACCAGGCTAAGCATTGCTTATTTATTTAAGTTTTTTTAATGTTTGCATTTTTTAACACTTTATAGTCAGTGTTCAGGTGTTAATCTTCCAATCGTTCAATAACACATAATTACTGAGTGATATTTTAAAATTTCCTGTCAACTTTAAACATTTTTTTAACTCAAAATCATGGCAGACCGCTGGATGAATGACTGCCGAGCGCCAAAATATCAAGCTTAGCAAGTTTTCTAGAGGAAACCTTGCACTTATCCTGAAAACTGTCCAAATGTCCTCTAGTCATTAAGGACAGCTCTTAATTTTTAATATTGTGCCAGATTTAAATTAAAAACAATGTATTCCCAGGCGTTTTGTTTATTAGATGTGTTTCTGTTTGGTTTGTACCAACCGATGCAGGTTGTTCATGTTACGCTAACTCTTACTTGCCAACTTCTTTACCTTCTGCTGTTGTCTGCCCCTCTGTAACATAATTATTTTGAAGCACATCCCACATCATCATCTGGATGAAATAAAATGGGGCCCTGTTGTTTTCATCCAGCTTCGTCTGCTGAGGTTGGCAGATTTTATCTAGCAGACTCTGCTCAGTCCAGGCCTTCGATGCAGAATTTCCTCGACGCAGCCCGTGCATTTGCTCTAATTGCTGATGCAATCTCTTTATTCATTTAAGCGTCCCCTCGACCTCAGTCAGCAGTGCTTCTCCTTGTCATTTTTTATTTTTGTTTGACTGGGCGCAGTTAGCCGACAGAGGATTTAAAACTCGCAGCGATGCTTCTTCGCCTTGTAACTTGAGCCAAGGGCATTGGTGGAAAAAAAAAGAGAGAGAGAGGAGGGAAAACACGATGTATAATCATATTAGGAACGAGTGGTTACCCGGCTTGAACCCCCACAAACGCCAAGCTCTCTCCATTTCCATCAACGTCCCGCTCACTCTGCCTTTTGTGTCTCTCAGCCACTGCAGCTCTCTCTTCTTAGTCATCAAGCTTGAGTCTGAGCCAGACAGTGAATCGTATTAGAGTTAGATTTATTGGCAGGTTCCACAGAAGACCACGATAACTCCAATTCTGTCCTATTTCTTCAGGCATTTGAAGCTTGGTAATGAATATGGTGTCTCGAAAAAAAATTAATACCCCTGGAATTGTTTTACATCGTATTATGTTACAACCGCAGAGTTTACTGCATTTTAACAGGATTTTATATGTCAGTGCAACTCAATGATGTACATTATTATGAACTAAAGAGTTAAAGTATCCCTAAAAAATTCAAATTCTTATATCTAAAATAAAGTCCTCAAAAATTAATTTTAAAAAGTGAGTTGGCTTTTAATCTCAAGTCTTAGATTTTCTTTTGACGGACCATTTAATCTTGTATATTCTGTTTTTTCTTTTTTGTTATTTTGTTTTTTTTTCTTTGCAGAACTTTTCTATTGTTTTCACTTCTTTATGTTCTGTTACTAGAGGCGGTTGAGGTCATTATAAGTCACTGCTAACATGCCCTTGCCAGCTAGCTAGCAGGATAGCCATACATCTTTCAAACAGGCGAATGTCTGAGTCGCACTCGGCCATCTTCGTTTTGTTCTTTCACTCAAGACGGTTGAGGCTACTGCTAACTAGCTGTCAACATTCCCCTTCTTATGTCTATCATTTATAAGTACAAATAGGTCTTAAATTCCATTTATTATGGTCTTAAAAAGCCTTAAATTAGAGTTGGTGAAACCTACAGAAACTTTTCAAAATCTTTTACAAACCAAAAGGTAAATTGGTGTAAACCATTTCTGCACAACAATTACAGTTTTTGTGTAATGTCTTTGAGTCTTGAGCATTTAGCAGATTTTCTTTCATAATTTCTCTGCATTTACTTCCACCCATCTTCCATCAACTCTGATCCATGCGTTCCCACAACTTGCCATAGTTCACTGTGGGTTGGATCCGATAATGGTGTCGGTTTTCCGCCCCACTTACACTTTTAAACACTTGAACATAAACACTTATTCCACAAGCCACTGCGGAGGCTCACATAAGCTGGCCTCATATACATGCACACACACCCAGATTACATGCAATCTTCCCCTAATGTGCAACCATGCACTCTCAGCACCCACCCTTAATTCTTTTCATTGGACAAGGGGTATCGGTGAAAGAAACTGCCGTTTTCGAGAGAAAAGCCACATCCTTTGAAATACAAAGCAGGGTTGATGGAGCTCACTATTGTTTAAACAAAAGACTTATCGAATAACACCGCTAACAAAAGAGGGGACGAGGATGAGCAGATCCAGAGGCAGAAGGAGGTGAAAAAAACAAGACGTGGATGAGAATCTAGGTGACAGGATGTGTGTGAAACCGACACCAGCGTAGCTCGCCGAACCATTCCACCATGGAAATACACATACAGAAGTAAACGTCAACCTGATTTACCTCGCTGCGCGCTGCATACGCAGTAAATCGTTGCAGAGCAAACAGTATGGAGAGTTTAAATCAGCATCGGTGTGTATTATTGGTACATTAAACAAAGCATGATGAAATAGTCAGGTTGCAGCTTGAATTTAAGGCTGGCAGGAGGATTGAGTGAGTGTCTGCAGCCGGCTGTGAAACAGCCAGATAGGGACAGTCAACAAGGTGCAGGGCTGGAAGGAGCAGCAGCCACCGTCTCCTTTTTTTATGTGGAGGAAAAGCTTGGACAGCAGCTGCAGTCAATTTAATTTGTACAACACTTCCTGTTTAGGTAAGAGATACAGGAGTCAGGGGTTTTTCAGGCCATCATGACGCTTCAAGGTCTGACCCGACTGAACCCCCGTTTTCTATCTTAGGTCATCTTTTTATATTTAGCTTTAAGTCAACATTCACTATTACAAAAAAGATTGGAAACGGCCAGTTTTAGATTCCGTTATATAGACACATATAATCAAATCAGTCCATTTCATACCAGTACTTTTCATTCACAGAGAATTTGATTCAAGTACAAAGTGATTCCACTTTGGTTTTATGTTTTTGTAATATCACAGAGTAGAAATTCTGCTGTATTAGTCATAAACAATCTTTCTAAGGACCAACAAACTTGCATTAAGTCATTGATTTAGCAACAATCCCTTAATCTGAGCAAGCCAGCGGCAACGAACAGTGAACATGCTGTTTGTTGATCCATTTAAGGAATGAAAAAAGCTTTTTTGCAAAACTCATAAATATTTATCATAAGGTTCAAAGCTAAATATATGTCAAAATTAAGAGTATTAAACTGTTTTTATCCTGTGAAATGTCAATGAGGTAAAATGTCTTCTTAAAACATTTCTTAGCAGTCAGTGCTTCGGTTCAAAACAGGAGAATGTTTTCATCCGTTTTTTTAACGTGCTGAATTTCCTGACAACACAGAGAAATGACCAGCTAAGTTTGGCTAGCTATTTTGGTTGAATAATTTGGTTGGATAATTTAGCTAGGTAGTTTAGCCAGCTAATGTAACCTACTTCCTACGTTGCCCAAATGTTTGCTGCCAGTTGGTTGATCAAGTCAGTCAGAAGTTGTATGAGTGAAGAACAAAGTCATTTGAGAAGTTTTTTCTTTTAATCATTTTTTCTTACTAGTACAAAGTGTAAGCTTCCAGAAATGTTTTATGTGTTGCATAAATAAGCCAATATTCACAATTTCCAAGCAAGGGCCTTCAAAAGAAAGCAGACATATTGCTTCTCCCTTAGATATAAAGTCTAGTGCAGAGATGAATATTTCCTGTCTTGAGATGTGTGCCTAAAGCAAAGAAAGAGTGAAAAAAATGTAAGCTTTTGTCTCAGTCTTTAAATGAGTTGTAGGTGCTGCTATGACATCTTTCAAAGAGGAAATGTTCTTAAAGTGTTTCAGTGGCATGAATTGATTAGTTGAGGGCTTTTTACCGTTTAAAACATGAAGACATTAAATCTTTTAAATAATTTCAAAAGGAAGGACAGATACTTTTGATCTCATCATTTTACTGTTATACAGTGAATACAAGATTTTTGGTGCTTGTTTTCTACCAGAAACTAGAAAATCTTAATGTTTTTTTCCTGTAATCTCTTGATTTTTATAATAAATCGACCCTGAATTGCTTTGATTTTTAGGTTCAAATGTTTTACCTTTTTTCTATATATGTAAAAAGTACAGTAGATAAAAGCAGTTTACAGCATGGTCTTCCAGTGTGTGCGTGTGTGCCGTGCACCAAGTCTGCAGATGAGTAAGTGTGTTCACATGATAAGATCATGATAAATTCCCCACAACGTGTGTTTGCGTGCAGCTGAGTGCTGCTGTCGCCGGAGCGCAGGATTCCCTTCAGTCTGACGAACAGACGCGGGAATCAGAGACAGACGGATCGCTGACTCGTTTGCATGTGTGGAAAACCACACACACACACACACAGAGAGAGACAGAGAGAGAAAGGCGCACACCCATGTGTGTTTATCATCCTTTGTGTGCCACTAACCACTCAGCAAACTCTTTGTAGAAATTCTATTTTGGTCTGAACTTGTCTATGTTTGAGAAACCGAGTCTATTCTAGAAACAGAGTATTACTGTATATGGTACATCCCCATCTGTGCTCACATTTTGTTTTTGCCTCGAGTTCCTTTTTCTTCTACTTCTCTCTTGTGGTATTTTTCCCCTCCCTTGGTCTGTTCCCCTCTTGTCATGTTTTTTTTGTTCTTTTTTTTCTTTCATTTTGCTACTTCTGCCCTTTTCCATTTCCCCTTTTTTATTCTCATAATTTTAATTCAATGTAAGCATTTTCTCATTAAGCCTTATTAAGAACAATGTTGATGTTATTCTTTTCATCCATCTTAATGTTACCTCCTCTCTCTCTGTGTGTCTGCTCTCAGTGTGTCTGCACATGCGTGCTGTGCAGCAATCTGGTTCTCCTCTGAGAAACACACACACACACTCCCATGCATGCACAGGGATGCACCGTGAAGGTGTGGCATTGTAGCTCCAACACACACACTCTTACACCCACCTGTAACACAGATGGAAGGAGGGAAGACGCCGAGTCGTTACCACACTGTGGCGAACTCCAGCGCGTCTTTTCATCTGCTTTTCTCCTTTATCCTGCGTTTCTTTTCATGTTTTCATGCTCAACCACATCCCTTGTTCTTGCTCTCCGTGTTTGTTCTTTCTTCTTTTTCTTCTTGTAATTCAGATGGCTGGCCTAAATTTAAATGTGAGTCAGTAATACCGTGTGATAACCCCTCGAAGTCTCCACATTTTTTTTACATGTTAAAACCACAAATAATTATGGAGTTTATGGGAATCGTATGTAAAAGACCAACAAAATATAGTTCTTAATAATGAAGTATATATATATAATTTTATTTATTTATTGATTTATTTTTTGCAAATAAAAATCTGAAGAGTGTGGGCTGTACTTGCTCACAAACAACTGCAGTGATGCATATTTAACACATTTACAGACCTGCAGACTAAAACCTTTACATCACTTTAAGGTCTTGAACCACAGATACTCAAGAAGATTTTTACTTGAACTAGGCCTTTTTATTACATAAATATGCTTTATGTTAATTATGAGTGGAATAATAATTAGTGTTTAGGACATAAAATACAGGATTTTCCTAGGACACAAAGACTTGGAGGCCCTGACTTGGTAGCAACACTGCAGATTTCAAGTTTCCATTTAGCTGAACTAAATTATCATGTATCCCAGATCAAATTTATTATTTTTCTATTTAAGACAGTTGCATAAAAGTTTCTTATCTCAGTCATTTTTAGCCACCAAACTAAATGTTATTATTTTCAACTTAATATTTAGGAAAACAACAAATAGATTAAGAAAATCCAGATGTCCAGAAGCAGCATTCAGCTTCTATGCTCCAAAAATTTGGAAAAGCTTCCAGAAAACTTCAAAACTACTGAAACAATGAGTTCCTTTAAATCAAGGCTTAAAACCACCTGTTGTTGTTGATTAGAAGGAACTGGAACATTGATCAATATATTTGATGTGTGTTAAATGTAATGTTTACTGCATGTTTCTAAATTGGTGACTTGTGTTTTTATGGCGTAAAGCTCTTTGAACTGCCTCGTTGCTGAAACGTCCTAGAGAAATAAACTCGACATAAATGCAGATTTTCAAACCTGTAAAAGTGAGTTTTTGTGCCGTCAAAAGGATTTCTGATACATAATTGTTTCAGGGTCGGAGAGCGAGTATCAACTCCTTCACGACGCGGTTACACAACGCGCTCCCTGTTACGTGATACAGCGGCGAAGATCCATAACCATCCCTGTTAATGCAGCGCAGCTTTCCCACCTCGGCTCTCGGAGTAATCCGCCTACATTTCAGCCGGGCACCACAATCCTCTTGTTACACCTCCGCCATCTGAGCAGAGCGCTCGCGGTTACGCCAGATCAGCGGTTCCAAACAATTGTTCCTCAGAGTGAAAGAGGAAAAACATGATCAAGCTGGAATAGCCTTTTTTCTTCTTCTTCTTCTTTTATTCCTCTTACATAAAATCATCCCACAGAGAGAAAACAGAAGACGCTCTTAGGGATTTCTTTAGAGACTTTAACCTATAGGAACGCTGTTCAGGCTGAAAACTACAGCGCATGTACTAAATATGTGAGTACTGTCATGAAAGAAAAATGTACTCAACACTAATACAGGCCGGTGTCCATTTTTAGAACCCATTCAGGGACTCAGTGTCTAAATTTAGCAGGTCGTTTTGTTAAACAAATACAGCCTCAGCGAGCTGGAACGCTGTCAAAACACGCTGACTGTGTTGTGTTGTGTGTGTGTGGACAAAACATGTGCATCAAGTAAGGTTATTTTAACTTTTAGTTTTACATAAATAGTTAAACCCAAAGGGAGAGTGATGAAGAGAGAGGAGGACGAGTGGGAGTGAGTGTGGATGGAGAGGTGTAGGAGGAGTTCAGTTTCATTAGCATGATGGATAGGAGGGAAGCTCTTAAAACCACACACTCACACACTCCTAAAACAAACTCACACGGATTTTGCAATTGCAATGACTCTGCTTTTGCAAGTCACCCCTGTGCCACTTTTCTCAGGATTTCAGTATTTCAACAGTTTTCAACCGTGTTGACTAACCTGATTAAAACGCCCATGTTCTTAAGCAATGTAAGCAGCACAAGCAAAAATGTGGGGATTTTATAAAGTTTAATTAAATTCAGGCTGCACTGTTGAAATATTGGGTTTGCACATCAAACGTATAATTTATCACATTTATTAACTTTTTGTGGCATTCAGAATTGTCTGAGTGTCGAGATGAGGCCCAACAGATTCACTTTCACAAGCGGAGCATTACAGCTTCCGCCATGATGTGCCACTTGATACAGAAATGTCTTAAAAATTACTCTGAGTTTATTTCCAATGTAATGGACACGGATACGAAAAAGAGGAAAAAAGCTGGAGAGAAAAGGGTAGAGGAGAGAAAAAAGCACAAGTCAACACCATTGCTTCTAAACCTGCAGAAAGAGAGAAAACAAAACCAAGAAACCACAACAACAAGCATTTGCATATATAACAATAAGTTATAACATCATTGGAAAGTACAAGATGTATTTAGTAGCAACAACTCAACTGAGAGCATATGTGACAAACATGTGCTTCAGTCTATAAGGTTTCTCCATGAGAAGGTTCAATAGTGGATGTAAAGGCCATTTATTAAATCAACTGTTTTAGAATCTAAGCTTCTTCAAAAGTTTAAAAGTCTGTCAAAGTGAAACCAAACTACAGTTTCACACCCACGGTACAAAGCTGAGACGGCTAATGGCGCCTGCCATCGTCTAGGTCAAGCCGTTCAGACCAATAGACTGTGCGGCATGAATTTTAGTGGACAAAGAGTGACCACGGTGACAAAGCAGGTTACAGTCTAGACATGTAGCGGTTCTCTCCATCCATCACATTACAAGTCGGGCCAACGATCACCTCATCTCGCTTCATCTTCCTTTCTTAATAGCTTTTCATCTTTTCAGCCTCACAAAAACCTCCAGAGCGCATAAGGTACATAATGGAGATGTATTGGTGGCCCCATTTGAGTCAGTTAGTGTGAAAACATAAAGGTTGCAATGCCCTTTTCCTCTAACAGGTTTGCAAAACTTGGGTTATTTGCAAAGTGCGAGAATATAAAGTAGAGAAGGTAGATATGTTTTTTTCAGATTAGGGTAACTTTAAACAAGTCAATCTATTGTATTGTATTACCTAGCATGCTTTATGTGACTTCACTTCACCATCACTACAACTATTTTTATGTTCTCTTTGCAAAATAAAACATGTGGGAACCGTAAAATATGAGTCATTTGGACCAATTTCATCTTACGGTTTCTTTTCTCTTTTCACCTAGGAAACGGTTTCTATTGCTTTGTCATGCAGCTAGCTAATGCTAAAACTGCTACCTTATTAGTCATATGGCTATTATTAACCATACCATACCATACCAACTTTATTTATAAAGCACTTTAAAACAACCATAGCTGATACAAAGTGCTGTACATTAAAACACAACATAACAAAAAAAATCTCACAGTTTAAAAACAAACATAAGCAATAAATTATATTTGAAAATGTTCTTTCACATTTTTAGTTAAAGAAGGATTATCTGAAAATGTTTTTAATCTGTGGTAGAGTTAGACTTGAATGTAAATGTTTTCAGGGTTGACAAATGTCAGTCTATAAGATGAATTCAAGAAGACTTTTTTTGTCATGTAGCTGACAGGAAGGGGGAAATGGCAGCCAAGACAAAACTTCTGAAAATACTGACAATAGGGTTATAGCAATCAAGATGTACTGTAGGGTGATTGGCTAAAAGATGAGTTGCGTTCCTCCAAGAACTGCGTGTAAAGGTGGAATGAATGGCAAGAAGAGGAGTTTGAGGAGGTACAGAAATGAAATCAAAGTCAAAAAAGGAGGAGCAGAGCAGGTGGAATCGATCTGGGCAGTGAAGAGAAAGCCAGGAAAGACGAGGGACGGTTGAGGAGAATGAGATGGAAGGAAATATTGATCTAAGGAAAGAATTAGAGTTAATGGTGGAGTGAGAGGTAGCAGAGAAAAAAAAGTAAAGCTTGGGAGAGAGAAGTTAGGAAGTAATGGGAAAAAATACATTTGCTTTAAACTTGTAATGCAAATAGGCTCCGGCTGGCCTTAAGACCTCTGAAAGAACTGATCGTGTACCATATACTGCACCGAAATAATGATAATATGCTATACAGCAGCCACTTGATATCAGTAAAATGTTGTTTTCAAATGCTTGGAGCTATTTTAATATTTTTTTAGCTAAAACCTGTTTATTGTATATGATATGAACATATGAAGAGGTTCTAACTAGAATGACGTTTATTTGCTTTTATTCCTTTTGTGCTGTCAACAGGGGAATTTGACCGCTATCAAGAGTTTGATGCTTAGACTTTCAGTCTGTGTAAGCACTGAAAATGTTTAAAGTTTGATTTCCCCACACATCACAGACTCTGGAATTGACCGTACAGTGTATATTGAAAGTATATCAAACCAAAAACCACCGCTAACAGACCAGGTCAGCTAGCTATTGTAAGTCAATGCTAGCAAGGCTTTCCATAACCGGAAAAAATAGCAGTTTTGCCTCCGTGTTCTAAAAAATAGTTTGCTTAAAGACAGCTTGAGTAAAACCCTTTCATCTAATATTTTGTTATAGTTGAAATATTTTTAAATAAACTTTATCTAGGATATCAAGACAGCTATTTTGTTATTTTGTTTGGCTATAGCTAACTCTGTTGCATAATCTCCCCTACACCACTTCCCCTGAGGTTCAAACAGATGGGTTGTAAGACGACTTATTTAATATACATCACTATAATTTACAGCCACACACTAATGAGACCTCATAAAAATGAGTTTGTTTAGTGTGAAAGGGTCTGGTCAAGCTTAAGGAGAAAAACTGTGACTGCTGTTAGCTTTGCTGGTTGCTAGGAGACCAATTTAAAAAATGCCATGATATTAGAGCAAGGAGAGTTTAGGATTGTTAAACGGGTGTATCTGACCAATTACTACTTCTGTTATGGTGTCACATTATTACAGTGGGAAATAATGTATCTTTATAACAAATGATACAATTGGGGATTTTAATTTAATATGCTTGCACAAGAAATATTGTCTTATAAAATCTTACCAAGTAAGTTTGACCTAGTTTCTAGTGTAAATATCTTAATTCTCTTGAAATAAGACTTAAAAGTAACTTTTCAGCAATATATAGACGAGTCCTTTAGGTAAATGGTTCTTTCATTTTGATTTTTGATTTAAAATGTTAGTTCTACTGGAAGATTATTTAACTTAAAACATGGGGAAAATGTTTTGTTATAAATGATCTGCCAGTGGAACTAGTACTTTTTATAAAATCAGTTTTAACGGGTCACTCACTTAAAACTAATAGTTATATCTTGCTGAAAAGTTACTTGTAAGTTTATTATTTCCAGTATTTGAACTAGAAAAAGAAAGACCAAAAATACTTGGTGAGATTTTGTGTTTAAAGTAAATCAAAAAATAGCGGTATAAAAACGGTACAAATTGAAAACTGAGGCTGGATGATGGATTGCTGTTCATCAACAGAGCTGTGAAGTCACAGATACTCTCTGCCACGCCGGAGCTGTGTGTAGGGTGTCTCATTTCACTACTGCTGGGAAATTTACTGTAGTGAAACTTGAGCAATCCTGAAAAATAATATTGTTCTGTTGGCTTTGTAAACCGAACAGGGTGACAGTGCTGAAGGCTTCACTTTGTTGACCCAGAAAGTGAACGCCGCAGTAAACTGAAGCTGTACAGCAACCTGGAACCAATCAAGGTGACATTACTTCCTGTCACCTTGATTTTGTGCTTTTGTGCTATTTGAACAGTTGCTGTTTAAATAGATTAAACTTGTATTTTGAATAGGTTAATGTTAGATTATTTTTGTTTATGGATTCTGAATAAAAGCACATAGAACTGAGAAATTTCAGCACTATATATCAGCAGAAGAGCGCATTTGTATAATTGCATTGCAGTGATAAATAGTCAACAAGCCAATAAAGCTGCTTTGGTTTTTAATAACAGAACCTATTAAAAGTTTGTGAGTTAAACGTACTTAGCAAAATGTAAAGATTTCAACCAGTTATTTGTGCAATTTCAAAGAAAGATAAGGTTTCATTGCAATGCAAGTCACTGAAAACAAAGTTTGAATGAGATGGGTCAGGCTGAATTTGAAATGACTTTTCAGTGAAAGTTAGGGGTTGCCCAGAAAAACAAAAAAAAATAAAAATTGGATCTATTTTAACTCCCTGAACCCGGGTGAATCCCCACCAGCTGCAGGGTCTGTGGAGGACGCCGCAGTGACAAGACAAATCCCCGACTCGCGCTATCTGACTTGATCCGGAGTGACTTTGCCCTTGTCTTTAGTCACAGAACCAGTCCAGAGGCTCCCAGCTCTTCTGTCACATTTAGCAGCGCACAGGAATCAGAGCTGCACAAACCAGCGGGCCCCAAGCGTTTTTTTTTTCCAGTCGGTCACTTTTTACCGCCTCTGTTTATCCAGCTGAAGCACAGCTGCCGTGACTCTTCAGTTTGGTTTGGACCGAGTCGGTGAAGAGCGAAGGACTGCTGAGCCATCAGAGGAGGTTGTCTTGAGAACTGCTCTATCAGAGTTTAACTGAGCAGAGAAGAAAACGTTTTTGAAATGACAAACTCAATCAAAAGTAACCTAAAGTAGCGCTGCAACTATTATTTTAGTAATTGATTATTCTGACATTCTGACGATTGAGTAAAGAAACTGTGCGTGCTTTACAAATTTCATTTAACCACTTAATTCTTTTCAGAATACAATTGAAATACATTAAAAGATGCAAATAAACAATTCAATTCCTTTTTCTTTAAATTAGAAAATAAGGCGCTTAATAAATGTATTTATTTTTTATTTTATCATATGTTTTTACAGAATTTAAACCAAGTTGAGCTAAAACTATGGCACAATAATTTACAGACAATTAAAGTTTTTTATGTCTTAAATTCAAATTGCATATATTTTTGTACAGTTTCTGCTTAATTACTGCTCTGAGTATGATGCTGTTACAGAAAATGACCTTTTTTAATCTGTGTTCTCCAGTTAATCAATTACTAAATTAGTCACCAATTATTTCATTAATCGATTAATCACGATTAATTGTATAATGTAGTAACAGGCTAGAAAGTAATTTTGTAGGAAATCTTTCTGTTTCATAACATCACTGGTGCCCACATTACACAGTTGATCCTTTTTTTTAAACTCACACTCAGGCAGCATTAATCATGCATTGTTTTGAGTTTTTTTCAGGGCTTTTTATAAACAATAATCATCTCCTCCCTGCTTGTTGTTGTTATGTTTGCGCTGGGATTAACTTTCCTTCTTTATCGGCCTGACTCACGAACATCTGAATCACAAGTGTGTGTAATATTTGGAGGCAGATTGGTTGGTTCAGCAACAATGAGTCAGATGGATTTGAACACTTCTCCCCTCTGCTACATCGCCTCTATGAAAACCTCTGCCAGGTGAGAAATAGATGTTTAATGCCAAAACTATACCAAAATCTCCATTACATGGCAAATGATACTAGCTAGTAGCTTTGTCGTAATTCTGGACTGAAACTTGTGCGATGCTAACTTGATAAGATCATGCATAAATACTAAAAGTCTGTTTTATTTAGGGTGGAGTACATATTGGCTGACAATAGAACAGAATGTCATAGTTTGATGGCTTTGTGTGATTAAACAATGAATTTAAAACAGCAAAAAAGGATATACAATGTATTTACCGCTTCTGCTGCGTTAAACGAAACATCTCTAATACAGATTAGTAGCTGTGAATGCGTAACTCTGAAAAGTCCGGCTACAACCAAAAAAAAAGCAAACTGTGGTCCACCTGCAAATCCAGGAAGCAGTCTGCAGCGCAGGGCATTATGGGTAAATAAAACCAAAACAAATGTATGACTTTAGCGCGAGCGAGAGAAATGGCCCCTGGCGTTTTACAAAAGAAGAAATCCTACAACCGCTAAAATCTGTTGGTTCTCCATCTTTGTTTATATTTTTGCGAAGGCGGAAGTTGCGTTCAGCGTCTTCTTCTGTCGTTTTAATGTTGTTTACTTCTGTAGTTCTTGGTGCAGCGCCGCCGCAGGCGAGGAGGGGAACAGGTTGCTCAAAGGGTTTGGGTCGTTTGACACAGTGCAGTGTGAAAACAAACACCAGCTGAAAATGTAACAAATGTTGCCATTAACTTCAGTGTTTGAAAAAATCAATGTGGGCTGGTGGATTCATGGTGTTGCTTCCCCCAGGTTATTGTTTCTTTTAATGGTAGATGCTGTAGTTTTTAAAAAATAATTATTGATAATCTGCGTTTCAAGACATACTTGTCTTAAACAGTGAACTGCACTGGTAGAGATCATCTTTGATTTTTGAATGAAATAAAATGTGGGTAATTCCCCATTGTAGTTATTACACATCATGATTCTACACCTTCCCACCTCAGCTGGATGAGAAACCCCAGCTGCCTCTTGCAGCTTGTCATTAAAAGGAGTTAAAGAGAAGGTATTAGTGCTTTCCAGATTTTTAAAACTGGAAACCTTCTCATGTCTAAAGTGTGGAGCAATAAGTTACGTTTTTATGTGCTGGAGCCTGAAATCTGAGGTCAAACATGACTTTTTGACATATAAATAAAAAACCGACTGTGAAAATATCACTAAACATGCAGCATACTATCCAGTTTATTTGTTAACATCTTTGTTTTCAGTGGATACAAAATCGCACGCGGCGCTCCAAGATATGCGCAGTGGTTTCCTATGAGCGGCAGAAGATCTGTCTAATAGTCAGTAATAGAATAACGCTGCATAAATCATAAGAAATCCAATGGCCACAGTAACTCAGCAGCGCTTCGCTTTCACAGACAGTGGGACAACGTCTAACTTTTTCGTCACATAGAAAAATAGCTCAAAGAAGGTAAAGCTTCGTTGACGTGATGTTAGCAAAGCTAGTTGTATAGAGACACATAAGCATTGTGATGAAAAAAAGTTGACACTCTGTGCGCTGAACTATTGTGCAGATGTGTTGACTGACTTGTTGCACATATGAGTCAACGCTGTGTCCGAAAGTCTGCAATGTAGTGATGCGACATTCAGGAGCAGTACGATTCCTCTGCACGGGTCTTTACTTATTAGACAGGACAGGAGTGTCACTGAGAGCCTATCAGATTATCACACGCTGTCAGAATAGCATAATCAGAGGTTCCCAAACTGTGGGGCGCGCCCCCTAGAGGGGGTGCCATGCCATTGCAGGGTTTGGGCACGGGAAGCCATGTGGATGAAAAAGAAAAACAAAAAAAGATGAACGCTGTATGCCCTGGGCTTTTACTTTAGAACGGCCAACTCTCTGTTATTCCTTTGTCAATTTGATACAGTAGGGGCTTCTACACTTCCCATATCCGTGTCCTCTGTAACTTTTATCAGCAGTTAAAACTGTTTAATACGTTGTTAACTTGTGTTAATCTGTTTTTCCGAGCCGCCTTTAAACGCAACATGAGCGCTATGACGCTGGGTTTACACCTGTACGGCAGTGAAGGAGACCTGATGCTGCTGTGCGGAGCTGCACAGGTGTGTTAGAATCATGGCAACAAACCAGCAAAACACAAATAACTTTTCACAGTTTTCCCCCAAACATACAGACTGTTTAGTAAAGCTGTTTGATGCAGGTAAAGTTAGCTAAAAGATGACTAGCTAACTAATATCAATACAGCACCTTAAGCTTGTAACAAGTAGCTTATAGGCTAAGTCAGGGGCGGAGCTACAGGGGGGACTGGGGGGGCGGTTGCCCCCCCCCCGAACCAGGCCGGTGGGGGCCCTGGTTTGGGCCAGGGAGGGAGGAATGGATTCAAGTCGCTCGAATGTCGGACTATAGACCGAGAAAGTGCGCCCCTGCCTGTTGAGAAAGGTGTATCAATGTCAGTAGTTGTCCGTCCGCACCCCCCTCCCCCCCTCGCTCAACGGTTTCCAGCTGCTGCACATAAGGGGCCCGGTGATTGGTCAGGGGGCCCGGTGATTAGTCAGGGGGCCCGGAAATTTGCCCTGCCCCCCCGGCCCGAAGCTGACTTGTTCCGCCACTGGGCTAAGTTGTTGTCTATGTTCAGCTACATAGATTCATTATTGCTTGTTGCTCCTTGGTCAGTGTTCAGTTGAGCTTTGCCTCAATTGCTATGTTTAATGGTGCAGACAGTGGTGGTTTCTGACTTGAGCAACATGGGTAAACATCCAGGGTGTTATCTTTTTAGGGGTGGCACGAGACCTTCGCAGATTGTAGCACGGAGATGGAAGCAAAGCAGAACAAAGAGTTTGTTAAATTTAATATTGGTTACATTTATTAAGTATTTAATTTCTATGTGTTTTTATGGGAATATGGATCTTTGAGATCAAGTTGAGAAGTAATTTTGATCATATTTCACATTTTATCATATCATATAGAGCGCGGCGCTGGTCTTGGTCTTGACTCGGTTTCGACTTCCCTCGGTCTTGGTCTTGACTTGGTCTCGGACCTTAAAAGTCTTGGTCTTGTCTCGGTCTCGATACACTCTGGTCTTGGTCTTGTCTTGGTCTCGGGTTAGGTGGTCTTGAACTGGTGCCTTGTATATACTTTGGAGAGCAGATTGTTCTCACATATCCTCATATAGGAATCCATATCCACCTCATTCTGCATCCTGAGTGTGAGGAGTCGAGATTAAATGGCACGGTGTGATTATCTGCGGATAATCACCGGCCATGGCACACAAACACACACACATCACACACACACACACATTCGCCGTATTTCATCAGTTTTCTGCCTCTCCTTCCACCTCTAAACTCCTCCTCTTCCTCCTCACCTGCAATCACATCACATCCCCGTCTCCAGCTCCCTTCTTCTCCTTCCCCAAGCTAATATTAATAACCACCTTTCTTCTGTTTTATACTTTATTTTAAGGGCATAAACACGGAAATTCACCGGTGACGTGATTGGCGTGGCAAGTCCTTGGGAAGGACGTTCTAATTGCATCAGCACATTAAGAGAGAGACTTTCCATCTCTTTTTTTCTCCCCACAAAGAATCTCTTTATGGCTCGGAGACTTTATCTGTTTGTCTGCGGGTTTGCTTGCTGAGATGTGTGTTAGTATATATATGTGTGTGTTCGTGTGTGTGTGTGTGTGTTTGAGGATTATGCAGCATCAGAGCCAGATTTGTTCCGTATGCTTCCCCCTCCCCTCCGCCCCCCTGCAGCAACAGATTATCTGTCCTCCAGCGTGCAAACCGCGCAGCCAGAAGCCAAACACTGTCCGAATTTGAATAAAACAACACACCCACATGAGGAACTTGGAAGAAACGTGTATGCGTGCGTGTGTGTGTGTGTGTGTGTGTGTATGTGTGCGTGTGTGTGTGTGTGTGTTTGGTCGACTATGTCCATCTTAGGCCCAACCAAGTGTCATCAGTTTGACTTTTTGCACATATCATCGCTCTGTGTTCGTGTGCGCGTGTGTGTGTGTCTATTAATAAACACAGAGAGGTATATGAGACAGGATGTGGTCGCCATGGTGCAAAGTCCTCCCACGCCTTGTTCTCACTGTGCGTGTGTGTGTGTGTGTGTGTGGTCAGACATTTTGTTTATGCATGACAGATGATACAACCTGTTCCTTTTTTTAAACATTCTATTGCAACATGCTTTTTTTCCCTCTTCTGCTCCCATTTATATAGATAATTTTGTTCACAGCTTAATGCAGTGAAAGTTGTCAGACATGGACACACACACACACACACACACACACACACACCTACACACACACACACACACACACACACGCACGTGGAGGAAGTCAGTTCAGTTCCTGCACGATTAACAGACACATCGTAAGGGGCGTTGATTTCTTTCAGTGTCCGACCTTAAGTTTCAGAGCTGAAGGTTGATCTGTAAGTCGGGCTGTTGCCATGGTAACGCCACATGCCTTTGCGTCTCCAACTTCAGATGTCGGGAAAAGCGGGAGGAGGGAGATGCCTGCAGTTAGCAGCAGCCGTTATCTGAAAAAAACCCCCGGAAAAAACGCTAATATCATGCGCTAGCTGTAGCCACCTTGTGGGAACCATGTGGGTCAGGGGTCGCGGGGGTCACGGCCACTGGGTCCGACAGCAATGGTGATGCCCATATGTGTGCCCCTTGATTAGCTCTGTGGTTTTGCATATTGTGTGAAATAAACACAGCAAAGGCCACATAGAGGTTGTAAAATCCTTAAAGTGAAGTGAGATCTGCGTGTCCAGATGGGAATCCCACCGGTTGCTTCTGTTTATAAACCAGCACACAGCTGGGAAGGCTCTGGAGAGTCTATACTCCACCAGATATGAAGCTAATTGCCAAGTTGCTCATCTTTTTGCCCTCCTGTCACACAACACGTCTTTATACCTTCTCCTCTCCTGGTTCTCTTCATTTTCTGAAACATTCTTGTGCAACCCACCTACCTTCCTCCGGCGTAATCTCTTCCTCAGCCTGCCATCTGCTGGGAGAAACACAGAGCTGCATTGTTTTTCCCATCCCAGCTGGTGGCACTGGAACGCACCTCATTTGGCATTCCAGCAATGTGCGTCCAACACACGGCCTGGTTGGAAAGGTTAAGTGGTTCTGTGTCTGTTACTGCCCCGGTGTGCTGTCTCTCTGTGTGTGTGTTTTTATTAGTTCTTGGGGAGGGGGAGAAAAAACCCACCTGAAAACGTGTTTCTGTTCATTTGCATGTAGCTCATGAATAAACAGCTGCTCCGTCGTGTTAAGCATCGGTTGAAGAATCACACAGCAGACGCTTCAAATGTAACAATGTAAAGTTACACATGTTCACTTATGAGGAAGATGAAGGAACAGGGGAATAATTAAACTATTCTTACGCGTTTTTCCATGTTCACCTATCAATTTAATGTATTTTAATGAGGTTTTATGCAGTCGACCGACACGACGGAGAGATTTACAGTATCAATTTACCAGCTCTGCAGATGTAGTGATTGAGATTTTCTCCCATTTTTCTTTGCAAAATACCTCAAGCTCAGTCACATTTAGACTAACATTACCAATAAATGTCAATATTACAGATTTTGAGTTAGATTTGTGTCTGGACTTTGACTGGGTCGTAATACATACACACATCGCAAACACATTCCTGTTCCTTGAACCCATCCATTTTTTAGTCACATTACTACCACAAACATTGGAATTTTAGGTGAAAGGCACAAAGTGGTGCAAAATTGGAAAGTAGAAAGAAAATTATGCATGATTCAAAACTTTTTTTATGAAAGAAAAACTGAAAATTGTGGTGTGTAAAAGTATTCAGCTCTCTTTTCTCCGAGTGCAACCAGTTGCTTTCAGAAGTTACCTGATGACCACTAATGACCTGTGTATAATATAATTTCACTACAAATAGTGACAAAAGTTCAAGGTCACTGTGTGGTTTGGCCTAAACCACTGCATTGAAGCTCTGGCTGTGTGGTTACAGTCAGAGAACCTGTCAGATAACTATGATGCATTGTGATGGGTTAAGTTCTTACAGAATTACTCAACAGTACAGCACATGTTGTGTTTGTTTAATCTTTACTCTGCTGGAAGCCACCACATTTACATGGTTTACCTCTTGTACTTCGCTTTACTGAAGAACAGAGTTTGAACGGCTGAAGACGCCTCCAGACTCTTCCAGCAGCCATTATGTTCTTCGTCTCAGGCAGAAAGAGCGAAGGTGTGATGTCAACGCCAGCGCCGAAGCCTTTTATCCCGGCACTTAAAGTGCCTCATCTTTTGTCTAAATGATAGGTGTCACTGCCTGGAAAAGCACACGGCTGCATTGCCCGGGTAGCAATAAAAAGGGTTGATTTACAAGAAGAAGAAAGCAGTATCTTTGGTGCAGCTGTCTGGAGAACGCCTCTTATTTTTCTCTAGTGTTATAAAAATCTCCCTTCTCGCCTGTCTTGGCGTTTCTTGTTGTCGAACACAGAGACGGATGTCCATCCAGCTTGTTCGTTTTGCTCAAACATCAACCAGAAAAGGAAACAGGTTGAAACACACAGGTTACAGAACCTTCACCACTGATAACATCACTGCTCTCAGCAGACAGCTGCTAATAATCACTAGTGAACCAGTAGAGACGACCGGCAGCCGTTATGCCTTAAATGATTAATACAATTGTGATTAATCAATTACTGAAATAATTGTCAACTAATTATGTAATCAATTAATCATTACCTGGAGTACTCAGAATCAAAGAAAGGGAATTTGCTGAAAGAACAACAAAGTTGTAATTAAGCCAAAACTGTGCAAACAATAAATACATTTTGCATTTGGGATAAAAAAACCACAGTCTTTCTACTCCTCCAGTGGCATAGTTTGAGGTTCACCAGGTTCAAATTCAGTAAAAATACTCCTACTAACCATCTTTTGCTGTCTAATTATTAATCACTGAATCTAAAATATAACCAACAGGTCAGCTCTTCACTGTATTTTTAAGTGTACATTAAAGGAACGCTGCTATTGCATTTTAGACAATAACATTTTTTATTTTCTTTGTTTATTTGTATTTCTAATATTGTATAAAAAATGTGAAAAATATGCAGAATGTGCCAGAATGTATTTATTCGGTTAATCGTCACAATAATCAATTAATCGAATACCAAAAGTAATTGTTAGTAATTGTTAGTACCTACCAGACTAAATGTTGGTCAATGTTAGAAATCCAGACATTCGAGGGCTTTCCTGACTTTTAGAGATCCTTAATGTATCTTGTGCTTTAATAATGCTTTGTAGGGAAAATGAGAATTGCATTTGAAAACTGTGTGGCCTGCTTTTGTACTTAAACATGACAGATATCTGTCGTGTTTTACTCTCTCTGTCTCTGCTACACTTCCAGCAGCCAGGCGCTACAAAGACTTGTTTAAGTTATTGAACTGGCCAGTTTACGTCTGTGAAGCAGGATCAGTCTGCTTCACGTCTCGGCCTCTCTCTTTTCCCTTCGAACTTTGCATCCATCAGGGCCGAGGACGCGGCTCAGACAGACCAGACGGGGATAATGTGCTATTATCGGAGTCTTTTCACATCGCCGAACACGGTGTGATTTATCAGTCGCTAATTGAGGCCTTTGACCCGATTCTGAGATGATTTAATGGCAGCCGGTTCAAATAGAAAGAGAGAGACTGCAGAGAGGAAGGACCTGAAGCGCGCACTCAGAGACAAAGAGGGCGAGAAAGAAAGCTGGTGTCGGCGGAAGCAGCACGTTTCTGCTCATTAGAGACAGAATTATCTGCCGACTGGAGGAAAGCATCCACACACAGAGCAGGCACTGGATGCAATTGCCTTGGCTGATGAGGTGCTGATCTGACACTGTAAGCAGTGGGATGACAGCGCGGAGGCAACAGAGCAGCAGTGACTACACACACACGCACACACACACACACACATACAGAGGCTGCCAGGAGTTTGTGATCACAGCGACATTTCCAGCTCCCTTAAACAAAGCAGCACGCCATCAGGATCCCCATCATCTTGACATCTGTGTTTGTGTGCACGGCGCACCTGTGCACGTTTGTATATTTTATGCAATACACATTTTAGGCTTTAAATCAGCCCGAGCTGCCACTAAAGTGTTTGTTGTTTCGTGTTGCCTCAGCGCTGCCTTTCCAGGCAAAAATCTGCGATCTTGTCGGGACCGGTCGGACCCGAGAAGTCTGAGAGTTTAGTTTAGGGTCATGAAGCCTTGTCCAAACAAGGATAGGTGAGCGAGCGGGACAGGTTTCTCCGGTTTTATTTATAGCTCAAAAGGAAGTGGGTTAGCTTTACTATCAACTTGTAGACACACACACACACACACACGATAAAGGTGTGTGTCTTGTTTGCATGCTCCGCCTCGCCTTGAGGGAGGGGGAGCAAAGGTAATAGGCACAGTCACACACTGTGAAGACTCGTCTGTTCCAGCACACCTGAGGAGGCGCGGCCTACTCGAAAAGGAAGTCTGAGTACGAGGAAGTGGGGAATGCATTGTCTGAAGGACTTTGAGTGTAAAAGAAGGTACAACACAGGCAGGGTGTTTCTGTGTGTGTCAATAGGGCAGAGAGAGAGAGAGAGGAAATTACGTTTAGGGACGACAACAGCAGGACTCGTTGAAAAAGAATGGGGAAGAGAATAGGAGGGATTTTCTAGAAAACGAGATCAAACCTGATCTCAGCGTGACAACAAACTGTCATCAAGTTTTTAGTGTAGGAGAGCTCATCAGTATGCGCAGATGCTAGGATTCAGCCGGTTGAGTGGGTGCTGTGCAGCCCTCCTGCTGCGCAGACGGCCTGGGGATAACGTCAGGCTGAGACGGGACTACTGCAGTCTGGACTCCAGGGTCTGCGAGGAACCCCAGGAAAGTGTGCTGGAGGACGAGGTTAGTCAGAAAACAGAGTCCAGGCGATAATAATAATAATCAATCCAATTTGTACCGCACTTTTCATTAACAAAAATCTCAAAGTGCTACACAGTGCAAATAAAATCAGAGATGTATTGATTCAAACAGAAGAGTGGAATAATGTAATTCATTGTGAGTGAGACAGAGGCCGTTCTGTTTGTGGTGGTTTATGTTGGTCTAAAGTCCATAGTTGACTAAGTTTATCTCATATTTGAGATCTACTGATACAATATCCTTATTCTCTCTTCTATTAATGGGACTTCATGTTCCTTTGTTACTTTGGGTTGCTTTTAGAGACACAAAAAACAAATTTATGGAAGAATTGTGTGCTCTACATGTTCTAAAGCTTTGATTGGCTGATTAGCAATGTGAGATAATCCATGTTTTGTTACTGGCCCAATATCAATGCAGGGCACCGATACCAACACTGTTTTTAATCTAAGTTTAATATGTCTGAGTTTTAGGTGTTTTTGTGGTCTTTTCTTTTAAATTATTTTTCCTAAAACCTGGGACAGATCTTAGTTCGTCTACAAATACTTTATTGACATATTTAGGCCAGTCACAGTAACACATTTTACTGGGTGATAAATTGTCCAGGAAGTTAATGTGATAAATGATAACAATGTTGTTTTAGTACCATTTTCAAGTAATAAGATTGCAATGGTGTAACAATGCAAACCACATTGTTCTAATGAACATTTAACACTGGAAGACATTTTAAAAATCCAAACTGAATACACAAAACAACAGAAACAACAAACAAAATAAATTATAAAATCTTTGTAAATAGAAATGTCTTAAAAATATGAGCGAATAGAAACCAATGCAGCAGACTGAAAACTTTTATTATGTAGTTTTTTTGGTAGAAAATGAAAAATGACAAATCAAACAAATGAAAATTATTTAGCTGGTTTTAAGTCATAATTTGATTCATTGCTTACTGTGACAGGATTAAACATTTCAACATGGTTTGTGTGCCTTTTTCCTGAATAAACAAAGTGCAAAAAACACATTTGAGAGCAAATTGAAACAAAATCTTCTTTGCTGTAGAGTTGAGAAGCTACAATACAAAAATTAAAGAGGGAATCAGAATCTTAAGTATTTATCCCACAATATTAACAATAATGTTTATTTTTCAGCTGATTTGCCATTTTGTTGTAGCAGAAATCTTTGCTCTATTTCTGGCTCTTCAGAAGGAAAGGTGGAGACATTACAGGAAGCTCCATGATCTTACCTGCTTATTGCATGCTTTGCATTCTCACTTTCATCAGAATTAACTCCTCAAAACTTTCTCACGTGTTTATAATATCAGAGTAAACAAGTGATACATGTTCACCTGCGAACGTGTTCGGCAGCCTGCTCACTGACACACCTTGGCTGTTGGTGTCATTGTAAACAAACACTTTCACATCTTAACATTGTGCGCAGTACTTTGATTCTGGGAAATACCAAAATAGTTTCTCTGTGTGCAGTAGACACTGACTTGTTGGGTGAACAAACTTATTTACATGTAATTTTAAAAGCGTATCTTATTTAGTGGAAACACAGCAATTAAGAAAATGTGTTTCGACTTTAGGGGAAGTTTGTATTGGAAATGCTACAAACATGTATGTTGAAAATAATGCTAAAAGCACAGCACAGGCAATAGATACTGTTATAACTATACAATTTTTAAGCGACAGATAGCTCATGTAACAGGTTTGTTAAACACTTTTAAATAAACTCTTGCTGCTAGCAGCATTAATACAATTCTCGGTTAGCTAATCGGCCCAAAGTGTTCATCTTCTTTCTCCACTCAGACATTTAAACAGGTTCTCTGCAGGCTTCAATCAACTGACTCGAGCTGCTTATCTTCCATTATTTGCCCTCGTTGTTAGCAGTCAGATTTTATTACGCTTCAATGTGGAGAAGTTCTTCATTTTCAGATCGGCCTCAGATTTCTGACTTCTGTAATCTGTTGGGAGCTGAAGGTCGCTCCTCGATGCAGGACGTACGCTGACAGACGTGTGTTTGTATGCGCGGCTTGACGGATAAGGGAAGTAAAGACCCGTGTATAAAAACCCAGCAGATTTGAATCAGACAGATTTATGTTCAGGCGTCCTTCAGAGCCATCGGCGGCTGTGTGCGCAGATTGCGGATGTTCACATTTACTTCCCCGTTCCTCTGTTTTATGCCCGGGCACTTCGGGTCTGCAGGGGCTGATTGTTGTGATGTGATTAGTCCCGCTCTAATAAATACACCAGTCTGTCTGACAGCATTTCTCCAAGCCGAACAGAGCCGTGCCACCACAAGCTAACGGATGATTTTGGCTCCACACACTTCGTGTTTGTGTCGCTGTTTGTACAGTACATGTCTGCTGACGCTGTTTGCCCCTTGCACTTTCCTAGTTAATTTATTACCCGATTTGCCTTTTGGGACAACAAAAGGGCCTCAACTCCATTAGAAGGACGAAGTCTGGAAAAATTCCTAAACATATAATTTATTGCTCGGGTTCTTTGAAAGAGGAGCTTTATGTGTTCACACTTACAGTACAGCAGTAATCATTTTATTATTCGGAGTAAACACAATGGTGTCCGAGTCGTTCCCATAGCAATCACTAGACAATATTGAAGCGGAGCGCCTGCTGCCACACCTAACATGTCAAACTTGGTTTAACCTTTGACACTCAGGAGACGCAAACCTTTATAACCTTTACAAACGTCTAGATGTATAGCAGCATTACAGTATGCAATATTGTTACCACAAAGGATTGTTTTTACTGCGGTGGCTATTATTCCAACTGTTCTGAGCTTTTACATACTAATGTAATATTTAGCTTGTTGACAAAGTCTCACACTGGACACAGAAGGGTTTGGCCCAAATGCTACAATCTAACAGTGTTGGAAGCAGAGAAGAGGAATGAAAAAAACAGGACTATATAGCCTGATATCGTCCGACCTTCTCTGGAATGTAACTCCAGAAAATTAATTATTTGCTGAAAAGCCACTTATTCATTGATTTTTCCTCATAAAGTACAAATATTTAAAAGAAAACTCAGTTTGGGAAGCTGAAACTCCTTAACACAAGGCTACTTTACATGCTATTGGCTGGTGTTTGCTAGGCAGCCAATCTTGGAGCGCCATTTATCCTTCTGGTTGCTGATTGGTTGTACAAGAGCAGAAGTAATAAAGACTGTAATTAGACTTTCTCAATGTGGGCGGTACCGCCCCCCAGGGGGCGTTCAGAGGACGGCAGGGGGCGCTGGCAGACATTTTTACAAAAGGGGGGCGCTGGGATGCCTTAGGGGGGCGTTTGGTCGAAGGTAAACTTTATTGTCAATAATAAAATAATGCTCAGTGCAAAGTAGCCTGCAAGTTATTTGGTGGGGGCAGTGGCGCAACTACACATTTATCGGCGCATAAACGGCGCCCGTGAAGTTGCGATGCACCCCCCCCGCCCCCCACTGAACGAGAAGATGCGATGCATACTTGACATGTTCTACTTTCTTTTTAATGGCTGCTTTAAGAAACAAAAACTCCAGATTGGCTCCTAATTCATGGATCCTGTCAGAGTTGCTGTGTTTGAATATCCTGTTTTGCAGGGAGGTTGTTGAACCCTGGATGTTATCTCTGATTCTGCAGGTAGCTTGAAGACCTTTACACTTTGTGCCTCTTTTACAAGCCCTTGATTTTATCAGTTTTTTTATTTTTTTTATTTTACTGGAGGTCATTGTTTTGCAACACGTCTTGAGTTATTTTTCTTCCTCTGTGCTGACACACTCCTGTTTCCTTTTTTCATTTCTCTTGCTAATGATCCGTACCACGAGCGAATCTGTCACTGCTGCACCATCAGTCCCTTCCTCTCATTCCCTGTTGTCTTCAATATGATGGCGATAGATTTTTCTCTCCCTCAGGGGATGAAGGCACATTTATTGTGATAAACAGTAAGAGGCTGACATAAGGTAGGATGTTTCATGGTCGAACAAGTATTAAAGATAAATACACTGCAATAAGCCACGTTAAGTGATATTGGCACTTTTGGTGTGTTAAATTAATCTTTTGGTGTGTGTTTCTTCCTCTTCTTTTTAAATTAAAAAGCTTAATTACATATATTTATAGTTTGTTGTTTGTAGTAATGCAGCCTATGTCTTTGAGACCTGATTCTTTATTCACAACATCATTTATAGAAATCCACACCAGTACCTTTTTACAACCTATTCTCAATTTTATAGTGAGCTTCAGCAGATTTCTGCTTTTTCCTTTGAAAGCATCATTGTCACTTTCTGTTCTACATCTATGTAGAGCAACAACTTTTTCTTTGAGTGCTTTCATAGTGAAAAATGAAGGAATTTGAAACAATACATAGAAACATTTATCATCAATTTAATAGTTCTTTAAAAAACTGTATCTTGTGAACAAGCACCTGTCGGCGATTTTACGGCTAATTTTTTTTTGCAAAAGGTGAAGTTGCCAACATGGCTGCAAATTTTTTGATTAGCTATAATTATAGAATACTGCTGTGAGTGGTCATCAATATAAGTTACAAAGCTGGCAATTTAAATGTCAATAACCAATATGTTAATACAATTAGCATAGCTAGCCTTACCAGCTGTTAGCATTTCTCCCTGTTTTTTCTTAGAGAATGAAAACCCCTAACTGTGAAGTTTTCAAAACGATGAAACATTTTGCTGCAGTACGTTCAGCCCTCCTCTTACCTGCTGAAGTGGGTCAGTTTTCATCATCGCTTATTCGTACACAAGAGTCTGACAGAATGCTGCCAAACCTGCACAGAAGAAAGTAGCAAAGCATCAAAATGTCCAGCGCCTGCCAAAAGCTCTCTGTTGTAGCAGCGAAAATAAAAATAAAAATAAAAGCTAAAATGTTTCTGTAGACCAAACATTTTCTTTTAGATTTGCTTCAGACACGTTTTGTGCTTCGTTTGATTTCAATTTTAAAAAGCAGAGAAAATTGTGAACTTTGAATAGTCTTCATTTTCCAAACACTGGATGGTTTCCCTTTGAACCTTTTATTAGGAGCCAACCGGCTAATCACTCAGGCATGTTTTTGTTTTCAGCGTTTAAGCTGCAGTATAATTTGCATGATAAAATCCTGAGAGCACACTTGCCTTTTGAGAAATCGGGAATCTCGTTTCTAAACCTTTGTACTGGCTGCACCGGCTACACAAGCTGAACCACTGAAAAGCGAAAGCTGTCAAAACTGCAGGGCCCTTTCGTTTACTTTTTTATAGACATTGCTATGCTTATCAGAGAATATAAGTTTTGTTTTGTTTTACTGCATTTGAAAATAAACCCTAGATGTTGCAGGCTATGTTGAAGCGACACCAGTAAAACATACTGACACACAGTGTTTATCTGTGAAACACTGTGGCGCGCGTCACGCGGGTTAATCTGATCGGAGCCGCCTCGGCCATCCTGCTGGATTGTTGCTGCATTAGGTGATAAATGCACAGGTTCCGCGGTGACCACGGGTAACGTGCCGAGAGTTTAAAGATGCTATCTGTCTCTCCGGCTGTGTGAGCATCAGTTTACAGGAAGCGCAGATCTCCATGGCGATCTGAAATTGACTGCCAGCGGCTCTCAAGGCAGGTAGGTACTCATAAACAAAAGTAGTGAAGGGAGGAAATGATTAGGCCTGTCGCAATCAATCAATTAATTGCATGCATTTTTTTTAGCTTTATTTCACCAGGATAAAAACCCATTGAAAATAAAAATGTCTTTCAAAGATGCCCTGGCCAGGAGGCAGCAACGAACACAGCACAGAAAAAATACACAGTAAAGAAAATGTCAAGCTATAAAAATCACACAAAGAATTAAAACAAGCTCAATATTATCCATTTTTACTTATTGCTTTTCTCTCTGTTTCTATCCAAAACTGGACAACAAAAGTCTGTTTGTTTGGTCTCAACTATTCCTTTTTTGAAGGACAATTGTGTTCAGAGAGTTTTCATAATTCATGTTATTTATCCATCCATCCATCCATTTTCCTACACCCTTGTCCCTTAATGGGGTCGGGAGGTGCTGGTGCCTATCTCCAGCTGGCGTTCCGGGCGGGAGGCGGGGTACGCCCTGGACAGGTCGCCAGTCTGTCGCAGGGCAACACAGAGACACACACAGGACAAACAACCATGCACACACACACTCACACCTAGGGGCAATTTAGACAGACCAATTAACCTGACAGTCATGTTTTTGGACTGTGGGAGGAAACCGGAGTACCCGGAGAAAACCCACCATGCACAGGGAGAACATGCAAACTCCATGCAGAAAGGCCGGGGCCGGGAATCGAACCAAGAACCTTCTTGCTGCAAGGCAACAGCTCTACCAACTGCGCCACTGTGCAGTTTATTTATCCATGTTATTTATTGTTTTGTTAATTTATTTTGGATACTTAAAATGTCTTCCAGCTCCAGTGTTAAATGTTTATTACAATTTAAAGTGTATTGATCTTCGATCTTTGCTAGTGACATTACATTATTCTCAAAACAACAATATTATCTCTCATCACAATAAATGTATCGTGTCAGGCCCACAAATCACAACATGTTTCATCGAACACAGAGGAGCTGCTGGGCTTTGAGCGTTTGGCGTGTTTTTGTTATGCAAATCGTTTTCTCGTTGCTACGGCTGCCTGAGCGTCTGCCTCTGCCCCTCCTGGCTGGTGCTCCTTGGTCTGCCATTAGTGATGAATAATGGGGCAGTCTAAAATAGGCAGCATGCTTCCAACTGGTGGGTGCTGCTTTGGAGTGGGCTTTGAGGGAAAGACTGCAAATGTACCAAAATCAGCGTCATAAACCTGTAGTGTTGCTTCTGTCTTCATCTGGTGTGAGTTTGTTAGCAGAAAGTTGTCCTAGTAACAAATTCCCCTCTGTTTTCCTTCTGTTTATGTGTGAAGTCTAAGACGGATAGCTGCTACGTGAGCGATTTTGTTTTCCCTTGGCTTTTTCTTAACTTCTCCACCTTTTTTGGGCCTTTTCTCCCAACAGAAAAGTGTGAAGGAGGGAATCCTGTTAAAGCAGACCAGCTCCTTCCAAAGATGGAAGAGGAGGTACTTTAAACTCAGAGGGAGGACGCTCTACTACGCCAAAGACTGCAAGGTACAGAAATGAGTTCTAGTGCCTTGTGCTGCAGCTTAAATCTGTTACTGCATGTGTTAATAAGGAACCATTTGTCTCCCCGTCAGTCCCTGATTTTTGATGAAGTGGACCTATCGGACGCCAGTGTGGCCGAGACCAGCACCAAGAACATCAACAACAGCTTCACGGTGAGCAAATCACGGTTTGCAAACGCCTCGATTTTAAATTACTAAACATTCAAAAGTAGTCCTGGGCTTCAAGTTGCAGCTTTTTTAAATTCAGAAGTCACAAAGTGTCATTTCAAAATACATGTTGTGTTCATGAATGATCAGTTTGAACATAGGATTATTATTTTTTTGGAGTTTCTTCTATATGTAAAGATTCTGCAGTTAAAAGTAATCTTAATTTGTTTAACCTAATATTTTTGCAAATTTATTTAAAATCTGCATGCATTTATTCACATATTTTGGTGTGAAAAAAAGAAAAGCACATGTGATTTTAATATGACAAACTCATACAAACTTAAACTTCGCTGCACATCTCATCAGTGTTTCATGCTCTATAATAAGACTATAAAGTGTGTTGTGGAAAAAAATTAATTTCCAAGCACTGTGAGGTGAAATCACTCAGTCAGGTTTATTTGCATATTGTGCACAATATAGAGAGCTTGTAAGACAGTCAATAATAAAGATGTTTTGAATGAAAAAGCTCCTGTAGGCAGAGTTGGTTTTATACCAGGGATCCAAAACATGGGAGAGACAGTCAGTCATTTCATATATTTCCAGCAGATGTTAACTTGTAATAATTTTCCATCACAAGTGTAGAAATGCTTCTACTATATTTTGATATGACTCATTGATAATTTGACATACTTTCTTTGTGGCTCATTGTGTGAGAATAAATCTGTTGAGAAATGTTCTGCTTAGTAAACAAAGGGCTTCCTCTCTAATGTTGTAATAGTTTATAATATAGCATAATATAATAAGTATATATTATAGTATATATTAACAGACAGACACAAATGAAGGTGCAGCGACCCATACATTCTTTCTTTTACTGCGCTGTGTTTAATAGTTGAACAGACACTGATTTGTGACAATAAAACCACTAATTACTCATTTATTTAATATTATAGGGCAATAAAGAAGCACCATTAAGTTTAGTTTAATTTCCAGCTTTTGTGTCGTATGAAGTTTTAACCTACTAATACTGAACTGAATTTCTCTCAAACTAAAATTAACAGCGTTCATAAACTGCTTTTCCAGCCTTCCTGCTGTTAGCCATCTTTAGTCATTATCAGAGGCAGCATCCCACAGTGATGGTGTGAAGTCACTGGACAGATAGTTTTTTATTATTTTAAAACAACAACATCAGCCTCTTTTATTAATGATGATTAGCACAGTTAGCCTAGCTAGGTGCAAATAGCTGTGGATTTATTAAAAACTGCAGACATTTCCAGCCATGTTATATTACAGAGGTAAATAAAACAGTAAAATGGAGCAAATTTGCTGTAAAATATAAATCTCTCATTGTTGATCTCTGTTTAAGTAGCACATTTAATAGCCTGGTTTAAAGTACTAAACACATAAAGCGAGCCTGGTTTGTTTGATCAATTTTTAACTTTGAAATAAATATGTCAGGTTTTGTTTTAGTAAAATCTCAGAACACATCTCTGTCCTTCACAGGTGATCACCCCGTTTCGTAAACTGATGCTATGTGCTGAAAGCAGGAAGGAAATGGAGGACTGGATCACGGCTCTTAAATCTGTTCAGAAATGGGAAACCTATGAGGTGAGCGTCTCTAATCTCTTAACCACTCCACTTTCCTTATGGAGTAATGTCAACACGACCCTCTTTGTCTTTTCTTTGCCTTCTGTCTTTTTCGCTGCTGTCTTCCGTATTAAAGTTCCTTGATCAACTTAATTTTCATTAAGTTGCATTTTCTGCAGTCTTTATAGCGTCAGATTGACACAAAAATGTCTTCTGCTTGGCACAGGCCAGCCAATTCAACATGGAGCATTTCTCTGGGATGCACAACTGGTACGCCTGCTCACATGCCAGACCCACCTTCTGCAACGTCTGCAAGGAAGCCCTGCCGGGCGTCACCTCCCACGGCCTGTCCTGTGAAGGTACACACACACGCACACACACCCCCACGCACACCAACACACATTGTGTAGTAATTGGATTTAGCATCTGTACATACCAACTGGGAGCTGAAGTTGTCTTTTTTCCTCTCTGTTAGCTGTAAGTGCTTCTGATCAAGTTTATTTGCATTGCATATTTCACCAACATGGCAGTTCAAAATGCTTTAGATCATAAAAACACACAAACAAAAGTCAGAAAACATCATACAGTCACCAAAAAATGAGAACAATTATTACATTTTATGGAGTGGCGTCATCAAAAGCATCAATACACATCAGGGTTTCCCCCAGAAAACCTGCTAAACCTGGCGGTCAGGGGTAGGGTGATTAACGCCAGCCAATCAGAAAGCGCGGATTCTCTACCTGCTTTCTGAGGGGAAATTACCGAGGGGAATCCCAAACAGCTGAAACGGAGCAACACTTAGCCTGGCGGCGGGGCTAGTAAAGCATGGCGGACCACCAGGCTTATAATACACTGGAGGAAACCCTGCACATCATGTATGTTAATCAATGTTCCATTATTACTTGTCAAAGGCAAAACTAAGCTGCTGATTTAAAGGAGCTCAGTGTTTCGGGTGTTTTGCAGTTTGCGGTGCATAGAAGCTGAAGCTTTAAGCTAGTTTTGTGCTTCTTACTATTTATTTAAACGTTATGTTGTATTAAATGAAACATTTTTTTCTTCTTGTTGTTGACCGATATTTATAACTCTTTCCTTCAAAGTAGATTTGACTAAGTGATAGTTGCGGTTCACCAGCTTTCATATCAAGCAGGAAAATCTGAACTCATAAAATGTCTTGAGCTCAGGTTCCAATAAACACGTTTTATTACTGTTCAGGTTAAAATTTCTCTAAGGACAATCCAGAATCCTGCACAAATCCATTGCGGCAAAAAGGCCCAGTAAAAATATTGACCTGCAGTTATCAGCTTTGCATGCAAAGCTTAGATAAGATTCAAACTAGACTGTCGAGTCCCACATCTTGATCAATGATTACACATAAATGCCACACAGTTGCTCGTTGCTTTCTGCAGTTTCTGCTTTTTAAAACTGACTAAAAAAAACATAATTCTTACTGCATTTTTTGCATATGTTGCCTTGCAAAAATATTCATGCTCTCCTAAACTTTTAATTCATCCATTTATATAATTGGGATTTTATTTGGTCATCCAACACAAAGAAGCACACACACTGCAAAAACACAAAATCCTGCTAAGTATTTCTGGTCTATTTTCTGGTGCAAATATTTTTGAAATAAGACAACATTAACTTTTCAGCAAGCTATCAGGGCTTATTTTAAGTGAATAATATCATACAAATGTCAAAAACTAGTTACACTGGCAAATTATTTTATTTGTATCAAAGAATAAAATGTCTTGTTATAAATTAAATGATATATGGATTTTAAAGAAGTATTGTAAGTTAGTTTTGTCTTATTTCAAGTCTACTAAGATATTTGCTCTAGAAACCAGACCATAACTACTTTGTATTTTTGCTGTGTAAATGTGATGTTGGGAGAAAAAAGAGAAAAAAAAACATACATAGTTTCAATATTATATGTAATACTGCAGCACACAGGTTTGGCGTTTGAAGTTATAAAGTTCAGTCGTAAAATAACACCCCGGGCTTTTGAAGACCACCCAATCCATCTTTGTGTTAGAAGAGCATTAATCAGGGGAGCAGCCAAGTGACCCACTGCAGCAGACGGACGATGCTGTCAAGAGAACAACTGCTGGTTGACCTTTTTTGGTCAATCAGCAGTTGACCAAAAACAACAAGAAAACCCATAATAAGAAGTCATGTTGCAGTTTAGCTGAAACCACACAGCTAACATATGAAATAAGCTGGCCAACGTCAACAAAGATCAAATTTCACAGTAATATGTAAAACATTTTGCCTGGCAGGAAACTAGTGCTGCGAATCAGCCTGAACACACCAAGAAATCTCACATCAGTGTTTCTTCTTGTCTCGTTTCTAGTGGAAATATCTTAGTTCACTTAAAACCAGATAAAATACTTGGTAAGAGTTTGTGCTTTACTGTAAAACACGGTGGTGGCAGCATCATGATTGAAGTTTCATTTAAAGTCATTTAAAAAGTCCTGAATAAAACTGAGAATCTATAGCGAGATTTGAAAATCGCCATTTATAGATTTAATCTCACCAGTTTAAAACTCATTTATTGCTCATTTTTCACTTTAGAATCAAGGTCCAGTTTGAGTTGGTTCAAAGCATTTAGTTAAAATATGACAAGATGTGAAAAAATAGCTTCCATACTCTTGTGAGATGCTTGACAGACAAACCTCAGGACAAGCTAGAGTCAAAACTAAAACTTTAAAAATAAGTGGGTTTTTTTGTGGGTTTTTTTTTTTTTTCAGTTTGCAAGTTCAAGGCTCACAAGCGCTGTGCTGTTCGCTCCACCAACAACTGCAAGTGGACCACGCTGGCTTCCATAGGAAATGAGATCATTGAGGATGAGGATGGGGTGAGACTTGCATCAGCTCATGAAATTCTAAGTTTTCCTCTGGATAAAGACACCTAGAAACAGGCCTTTCCACTTCAGCAAAGTGTTTTCATCCAGTGGTGTTGCTGTGTTTCTTGTGTCTGTTCTCAGGTGTCTATGCCACACCAGTGGCTGGAAGGCAACCTGCCCGTCAGCGCCAAATGCGTGGTGTGTGACAGGAACTGTGGCAGCGTGCGGCGGCTGCAGGACTGGCGCTGCCTCTGGTGCAAGGCCATCGTGAGTGGGATTGATCTCAGCCTCCTTCCTGTCAAAATCTGTCATTTCACATCAGCGTCGTTTGTTTAGAGCCGAAAGTTATTTTTAGCTCGAGAGAAGTTTAAATGAAACGTCATCAGGGATAAAGATGAAATTGGAGCCATGGGAAGTTTCCGGTTCAGGTTTATAACAGCATCAGAATTTTTATTGTTTTGTTTCATTTTTCCTTTTGATGCAAGACTTGAAAAATGTTGGATATGAACTCGTTACACTGTTCTGTACAGACAGGACGTTTCTCACATCGTCTTCAAGTGCCAACGCCTTTCAAAAGAAAACGTAACAGAACGTAGCAAAGCAGCTTCCAATTCATGTCATTCTAGGTGAAGGTATCTATAAAGTGTCTCAACCAAATTCAAAAGATGAGAACTGTCGCTGTTCCTAAACCCTTTTGGGTAACACTTTATTGGACTGGGTATCTAATAAATTGGCACTTTTAATGCAAGTTTTAATGCAACTTTCCATTGAAAGTGTCATTATTTACTGACTGACACGTTGTGCCAACAGTCGTAAACATTCTTGAAGACTCCTTCATCTTCATAACAGGTTGTTACATGATTCATATGTTTGTGACGGTGTGATGTCAGTCTTATTCACACCCGTCAAATAAAGTTTTACCTAAATGGGTTTATCATTAATGTCCAGTTGTGGCATGTTTGAATTTATGAACAAAAGAGTAAAAATGAACAGCAGGCAGAACTACAGCAGACTTTGCTACGTGGTAATTTGTGGGGCTGCATTTACTAATTATTTTAGTAATTGATTAGCTGCTTTGTTGATACAAACATTTTAAAATCAATCAGTTGCACTTTATTGATCCCAAAGGAAAATTGCATTACATTTCAGTACAGCCCGTCCAAGGAGAGACAAACAAAAACGTGTGTGGATGGGTGCCATGTTGGAGGGGAAACGTTTTATCTACATTGTGTTGTAAGAAAAAGAAAAACCTGGATAAGTACATCTGGATCTGAGCTCACTGTGCTCATGTTCAGCAGATCCTACAGAGCGCCACGCTTCTACTTTCCTCCACTCCCACTTACCACAGGCTTCTTATGGAGTACACAATATCCAATCCTGAACACATAAAAACACACAGAGGCACAAGCACAAATGATCCAGAGTGGCATTTGTAAAGGTTACAGAACTGGCATTTGGTGGGTTTCAGTGGGATGTAACGACCTTTCTGCCACCACTGAAATCTACAATTACCGTGTCCACCAAATCACTGTGTGTGTGTGTGTGTGTGTACTTTCAGGTGCATAACAGCTGTAAAGAACAAATGGGGAAGGTGTGTCCCCTGGGCCAATGTCGAGTCTCAATCATCCCACCCACTGCACTTAACAGCATCGACTCAGATGGTGAGACAGCACCCACTCACACACACACACACACACACACACACACACACACACACACACACACACACACACACACACACACAGCCTACTTTTCTATGTTTTGTCGAACCGACAGAAGGGAGAAAAAGCTGAGGAATCTCACTGGTCCGGTCTAAATACTGGGAATTGAGAACCGATTGATTTCAAGAGCTGCACAGTTCCACAGAATGACTTGATGACTTTTCATTTGTAAGATGTATTTATTTTTTCACTTGTTTACAGCTTTCATGAATAAACATTGTCTTTTAAATACAAAAACAAGAGTGAAAGCTAAAGAAATGTTGATGTTTCTCTTCAGGAGCTGCAAATACCAACAAAATTATCTTTTTCTTTTTTTCTGATTTTTTTTTTTTTTTGTCATTTTCTCAAACAACTGAAAGGTTTGCGTCTCATGACCTCAGCAGGTCTATAAATCCAGTAAAACTTTCCTGTTTATGTCCATAATTTGTGGAAATACCTCTTTCTAAAAATGAATATTTATTTATATTTATTTGACCAGGAAAACAGTCTGATTTCAGATTTTTATACCATTTCTAAACTCATTGTTTCTGTTAAGGTTGATTAGTTATTTAGTAGCAGAGGCGTTGTCACACCAAATGTGTTAGAGGAAAACAGAAATAAGTTAGAGAGTTGACATTTTAAGCTTTCTTCAGCATCTGAAATGAGTGATGAGTGCTGTTAGCCTGCTTAGCATTGATAGTAATAAACATCAGTCCCTGTGTTTTCTCTATTATTATTCAACCTTTTTCCAAAAAACTTGTAACATTTCCTATTTCCATATTTTCAATGCAATAGACCAGGACTTAAAGTATAAAACAGACAGAAAATATCTGCTTTGATTAAGTTTTCTTCAGTAGCAGTGTTCACACTGAAGAGTGTTGCCAGTGCAGCCTCAGTAGACGAACACTGACTGCAAGAAAGGCCAGATTTTTAACTTTACGACTGGTCACTTAATAATCAGCTGATTTCTTGATGCATCCAGTTCAGATACTTTTCGGACTCGTCACTTTACAGTTTCGTTGTTTGTTTTTATTTTTCTTTAATTCCCAATCCTTGCTGTTAGGTTTCTGGAAGGCCACCTCTGGATCTTGTGCCAGCCCCCTCCTGGTCCTGGTGAACTCCAAGAGCGGCGACAACCAGGGGGTGAAGTTCCTCCGCAAGTTCAAGCAGCTTCTGAACCCGGCTCAAGTCTTCGACCTGATGAACGGAGGCCCAGAGCTCGGGTACGTCCTGTTTGTGGTGAAGCATCGGTTCTCTGACCTCACGACGCCCGTCCACTGTCCACGGTGACCCTCTCTTCCGGCTCGCAGGCTGCGGCTCTTCCAGAAGTTTGTGACGTTTCGTATCCTGGTGTGCGGCGGAGACGGCAGCGTGGGCTGGGTGCTGTCAGAGCTCGACAAGCTCAACCTGCACAAACAGGTCAGAACATGGATGACAAACACAGGGCTGGTCAATAAATGAAGACAAAAGAATGCTTAAAACCTGCTTAAAGAATGTTTTTTAAATAAAATGTTTATTCATAAGTTTCTGAGAAAAGGAAGGATTCTGTAAAGACACCGGCTATTTCCCCACATCCGCACCGACATGGTTTTAATTCCAGATCAGTGTTCTGTTAATTAATAACCAAGTAGCCTGTGAAATGAGATTTGATCCACCTTCGCCGAACATGATCTGACGTCCGTCTGCTGATTTCATGGCCTCTTCTCAGTGCCAGCTGGGAGTCCTTCCCCTGGGGACGGGCAACGACCTGGCCCGCGTTCTTGGCTGGGGCGGCCTGTGCGACGACGACGCCCAGCTGCTGCAGATCCTGGAGAAGCTGGAAAGAGCCACCACCAAGATGCTGGACCGGTGAGAACCTGGAGGCGAGGGTGTGGATGTTGTAACGTCAACGCTTTTCAGCACAGTTCAGTGTCAGCTTATGCACTTTGTGACTTATTGTTGCCAAATGAAACCGCTAAAAGAAGGCTTTTAGCTAGAATCTGGGTTTAAAGTTACCTCTGATGGAGAGTTCAGGGCTGTCTGAAGACTGAAGCTGTAAAAAATTCAGAGGAAAATCTGTTTTCATTGTATTTATTTCTATAATAATCAGCAAGGCTGGAGCAAAGTAAATAATTGAACACCTGAGCCAAAAGCTGCAGTGCAGCAGGTTTAAAATGTCCTAATTTACACTTTACTTTTTCTGTTCTACAGGAGTCCAGAGCTTTTTTATTTATTTTTTGGCTTATTTGTTTTATCCGCTCATTAAAACTGAAAACATAAAGGGCTATAATAATTCAACAGGGTTGATGTTTGGGAATATTCAAAAGTAAAGATCATCAAAATGATTCATCGTTCCCCATATGTATGATCAGATATACAACTAAAGCTAAGAAAAAGGCTAAATAAATAACAAAAATGATAAAAATTCTTAAAGAAAACACAAACCTGAATGAGGAGAGAGGTCCAGTAAGGAAAGAAACATTTTCAGTGCAGACACAGCAACTGCATAGTGTCGAAATCAGAGTGTAGATATTATCTTTTGGACTGTTTGATACAGTTGTGCAAGATTAAAAAGACAAAACAATGCCACTTCATGAGTTTTGGGTAAAACACATCAACACACAAAGTTGTTTTCATCTTAAATGCAAAATGTTTTTTGTTTACAGTTTTGGCTTAATTACTGCTCTAAATATGTTATGTAATGTATATATCAATCCAATATTCAGTTATAGTTGCTGATTATTTCAGTAATTGTGTTTAATCTGATTGTTTCAGCCTTGCATAAAACTGCTTCCATTTTAGCAGATGTCACGGTTCTGAAATGTAATGTTTTTGCTTGTTTGTTGTTTTATTTTCCTTCTGAACCTGTTGCTGAAAATGTGTCATAAAAATAAACCTCTGCCTCGTCGTCAAAAGACAGGACACACCTAAGCCAGTAGCGACAGCATTTTTACAGTCAGCTTTGCCTGCGACGAAAAAAGAAAAAATGTTTTTTCCACTCCAAGTTTAAACTGCTGTCGAGTTTTTCTTGATCTCCTGTCAGCCGCTTTCAAATTCCCCCCACCGCCTCCCTCTGCTTCCCACCTGATCAGCCGCTGATAAAGTGTTTCATGTTGGGCCTGTCGCCCATGTGTGTGTTTTCAGATGGAGCGTAATGACATACGAGGTGCCCCCCACCAATAAACAAACGCCCACCGTGAAGGAAGACGACAGCCACGAGGCTCCGCTGCAGGTAAGTCAGCCCGCAGCACTTTGACGAGGCTGTCTGCCGTCGACAGATAGCATCCATAAAACCCGGGGCTCATAAGAAGCTCTGAGGCGTTGTTTTGGAAAACAACTGCTGGGAGTAGCAAAGGGAAGCCAAGGCAATCAGAGCCAAACCTCAGGGAACGGCGGCGGTGTTGACGAAGGGCAGCTGTCAGTTTTGAATGAAGGCTGAACTTTGACACTGCGGTGCTAGTATGACACAGGCGGCTAATAAGACTATTCATGTCTACGCCAATGTCCCTTAATGCGTTTGCTTTTGTTGCCTTTTTAAAGAAAATCTCAGGTGTGGAAAACAATAATAATTTGGCCACAAAACATTAAATAAAATCCTATTTTATTGCAGCAGCTTAATCTCACTTTTTTATGTATACCTTCTGCAGCTGATCATTACCTCTGTCAACTTTAATTAGTAATCCACAACGACTACTCTGGGGTATAAACTTTCATAGCTCAGAGCATCTGGCAGCGAGGCTGAATGAAGGCTGCTAATTTATCTAGCAGCCAGTAGACAGCGAGGGATGTCAATGTATGCAAAGCTCTATGTTAGTGAACTACTGCCAAAATTGGCTTCTTAGATTCCTAAAGTTTTTACAGTAACTAGAAAAGTCTTAAATTTATATATTTACAATTAATTCCTGTAAATGTCAGAAATTCATCAAAATTAAAAAGCTCAGACATCTTCACTGTGTTTTGTTACTGTTAACCATCTGCTTAATACATCTTTCTAGCTAGCTAGCTAATAAACCTTTGTTAGCTGCCTAGCTAGCTGTTAGCAGATGGCTACCATCTGAGCTAGCTAGAATTATGACTAGCTAGATCATAATTCTAGCTAGTCATAATTATCTGGTGTGATAATTCTTATCACACCAGAGATAAAGCTATGCAGACAACATGATTTTTGACCCAGTTAAACCAAAAGTCATCATTTCTAGGGTTTTCTTGTCTTTTTACAATCAGGTAATCCCAAAGAAATAAATAAAAGTCTTCTTTTGTACCTTTGTGGTTTACCTGGGTTTTCCTTTATTCATGCTTCAGGTCCACATCACTCAGTATGCAGACTCTGTTGCCTGCCACCTGGCCAAGATCTTGGACTCTGACAAGCACAGCGACGTCATCTCCTCCGCCAAGTACGTGCCACGAATTCCTGTATTAAAACAGGAAACAGGAATAGGTTGAAGTGTAGATACAAGGAGGAAGAAAGGTGTGAAAGGATGAGCGTAAGAGTAAAACCAGGGGAAAGAGAGCGTCACCGATAATGAGAAAAACAGTCTTCACAAGCAAATGTTCGGTCAACAGGGATCGATTTCCTGCTCTGATCTTGTTTTAAGTGCAAACATGCACTTAAAGGCACGACTGTGTGCACATGTCTAAGAGGAAGAGAGGGATGAAGCGTCTGACTCCATTAGTGCATAGCAGTCTTAGCTTAGCCGCCATTACACAGCACTTTTCTCCACTGTTTGGTTTGTTGCATTAAACTGATGGAAACGGTTCTGACCTGCTCCATGTTGGATACATGGAAAAGTATTTTGCACTGTAAAACATTGAAATCTTACCAAGCAGCTGCCAATTTCTAGTGCACATATCTTAGTACAATTGAAATAAGACAAAACTAACTAACAGGTACAGATTTGACCCACGTCATACTTTTAGACAAACTGTTATCACTGGTACTGACCAAATGTATTCTAAAAAAATGTCTTGTCAATTAGCAAATAGAAATAATTTTGGTAAAAGTTAAAACAGAAAAAGTTTGGTCTGATTTAACTTCAGACATTGAGAAAATAAAATGTGTGTTTTTATTTTGAATATCTATCAAATGTAACTTTTCAGCATGATAAAGGAGCTTATTTTAGCTAAATAATTTCTCAATACTACTAGCTCCACCAGCATGTTGTCACCATAACATGAGAAAAATGTCTTTAGTGTACTTTTTATCTATTTTAAGGGATTATTCACTTAAGCTCCTAATTCTTCCTAAAATGTTACTTGTAGTTTTGTTTTGTTTCAAGTGAACTAAAATATTTGCTCTAGAAACTAGACCAAAAACACTTGGTAAGATTTTTTTATTTTTGCAGTTCGTGTACAGACATTCAGTCAGTAACAATATGGATTCTGACTGTGTTGAATTTGTCACTGCTGATAGTCACTTTACTGTAATATATGTGAGGTAATGTCACCAGCATAAAGTGATGGAAAGCTCTAATGGTTGCCTCTGAACATTAACAAAGATTTTCTCTGTCTAAATTTCTTCACGCTGATGAGGAAGACAAGCTGCTTTTAGATTTGAAGAAAGTTTGTTTCTTTTAGGTAAACTTGACATCATTCTGCTTTTCCACTCCCCAGCATTAATTTTAAAATACACACAAATCCCAAATCCAATCAAGGCAAAATGAAACAACAAAGAACTGGAGGTTTAACCCACTTAAGATGATTTCATGTTTACTAAGTGCAGTGAGAGTTTGGAGAAAGTTGCCTGCTGACTCACCCAGCAGCAAAGTACCAGATGTGAGTAAACAGTGACTCTGTAGGCAGCAGCAGGAGCAGATCGCTGCCACATGTGTGAATATTAACCCCCCAGCGTTATGAGTCATCAAATCTTCAGCGTGCCAATCATCAGGCATCATATGCTTGATGCCGAGCGCTAAGCCGGATCTCTCCCGTGTCGGCAGGTTCTTGTGTGGGACGGTAAACGATTTCGTGGCAGAGGTGGGGAAGGCGTACGAGAGAGCCACAGAGAACAAGGAGGAGGCAGATGCCATGGCAAAGAAGGTAAAGTGTGTTTAATTGTGTGTGTGTGGGTTATGTAAGCACTTGTATAACTCCAACGCCGACCCCGTGGGCTGATGGAGGTGTGTGTGTGTTTATAATGGAGTGACTACACAACGCTGCACAACTTCAAGTTTTATTACTTCTCTATGTGCGGTAGTCATTGTGGAGAATTATGTGTGTAATTTCTGGTCCAGCACTTAAAAAAGTATAAAACAATGTTAGTTTACAGTTTAATTTGGATAATCTGATCGTTATTGCAGTTTTATATTTTAAACATCTGTTTATGTCTAATGGCATTTTTAGCTGTTTCTTCAGCTAAAATGCTAGAAAAAGGGAAAAAAATACCCCAATAATTTCACCCAATATTGATCTGCCATTTTTTATGCTTTTTACACAATCTGTATCCTTAAAAAGTTTTAAATTTATGTATCTGAAATTAAGGCCTTAAAATATCTTGAATTAATTAAAAACATTAAATAAGACATTAATTAACTTTAATGTCTTCATTTTTTTTTACATTTGAGGCAATGTAAATTGGCCTTAAATATGTTAATGTTGTGGCAGGAATATTTAATCTAGTATACTTTATGTAGTTTTTTCTCATGGATCTTTTCTGTCAGGCAAATGTTTGAGTCACCCATAAACACCTTCACATTTCTGCTGTGAGGGAAGTTTGAAGTTTAATCTATAATGTCCTTTAAAAAGTCTTAAATTTAAGTTGAGTCCTGCAGGAACCCTGTTTTTAAATAGTGTTTGAGTATTTTAAGTGGTGATGTTTGTTATAGGCACATCATGAAGGGTATCATTCACATCTGATAAGAAAAAAAACACTTTAATCACCTAAACTGTCACATTTGCTTCCATTTCTTCACTATTTTGTATAAATATTATCTCCTTCTGAAAACCAGACTCTGACTGAAAACAGGTAATCTGCATACATGCTGCATGCCTGATCAAAAAGGACTGGCACATTTTTTATCAAAACTTCAAAAAGGAGAGATCAAAATCAGTACTGACTGAACCTTATTTAATTTTTTTTAACTCTTCTTGTACACTTTTTATTCTCTATCAGACTTTATCTTGTTAGTTTTGAACTTTAACTGTATGCTTCCCAGGAAGGGGCACAAATATTCTTTTTTCCTGAATTATTTGACGTTTTCCTTCTGACAAAACAAAGTTTTTGGCTGATTTAAAGAAATAATCAGTCATAAGCTGATTTCTAGAAACAGTAATGTCTAATCTTCTTACCTTACATGACTTATTATATTGACGCTGAAGCATTGCCTGCATTCCTTTTTCAGTAATGAACCACTTTAAGGGCTCCCAGCTCATTTGTCTTTTCTTTAAGTCTTGTTTGTTACTTGTGCTAAAAAGACAAAATTTGCAAAATGCAAATACATTAATTATATCAGTATCCAAATAGCCTGCGACAGACTGGCGACCTGTCCAGAGTGAACCCCGCCTCTCGCCCGGAACGTTAGCTGGAGATAGGCACCAGCAACCCTCCCGACCCCACCAAGGGACAAGGGTGTCAAGAAAATGGATGGATGGATGGAGTATCCAAATAGCAATCTGACCTTATTTAAATGATTCATAAATTAGATGGGTGCAGCTACTTTATAAACAAATCTCTCCCAGTCTTACTCATCAGCCAGGCTCAGTTAGTAGGAAGTGAGCTTCTAATGGTGCAGACAGTCTTAGAGCTGCTGTGTCACCAAAGATAATGGAGGGAATATCTTTTACAAACATCCGTCTTTTAACCCTGGTCACGTTGTATTTTCATCTCCAAAGCTTTTGTGCATTACTGGTGTGTGCTTTAATTCTCAAAACTGTTTTATTTTGTCTTTGTGTGTCTGAAGTGAACTTTGAAGTCATTATAAACAATAGAAATACCTCTGTCCAATCCTTCCTCTCTGTTTATCTCCCAGTGCGCGCTGCTGAACGAGAAACTGGATTCGCTGGTGAAGGCCTTGAGCGAGGAAGCAGAAGCTCAGGTACAGACACTGTATCAGTGATGATCAAAGGAGCCTGACATGCTGCGGAGAAATGGGAAAAACAGGAAAAATTTGGGGATTTTATTTATAAACTCCCCCCCAGCAAAGTAGGCCTGTTTGTCATCCTTGATGTTAGTTTCTGCAAGATTCATCTAAAGGACTCCTGCAGAGAAATGTCAAAAAATATGTTTATTCTGAACAATATTTAGAATAAACACAAATTTGTTTTTGTTTGTTTTTTTTTTAATTTGTTCTCTTTAGTTTTTGTTTTCTGGTTGTTCTGGTCATATTAAATGACCGCATTAATGTTCTTTTAATCCAGTATGTTCACAGCATGATTTTTAAAGTTATTCAGACCACTATGATAAATTTACATTCTTACAGACTTAAGCTAAAAACCTCTATGTATTTAATTGGGATTTTTTTTAGAGGACAGCAGGCTGAATACAACCAGATGTCTGTGAATCCTTACAAAGTCTTTAAATAGTAATAGTAATGTGTGCCTAAAATTAAGGACTTAAGATGTCTGAAATTCTCTTTGAAAAATGTAAGTTGGCCTTAAATACGTTAATCACGAATCTTAAATTTTGCGAAGGTTTTTTCCTCACAAGATTTTTCTGTCAGGCAGAAACTTGAGTTGCCCACAAACATCTTCCTTACGCTCTTTGACAAGACGTTTGAGGCTAGTGGCAACTAGCTGCTAATATCCACTTGCTAGCTAGTTAAATAACTTGTTTTGCCTCTGACATGGGCGCGTAGCCAAGTTCATGATTTTTGCTTTGCTTTGCCCTCCTCAGAACCTTCACCTATATTTATAGTTTTTCAGTCTTAAATTTAATTCACAGTGACATTAAAAAAGGTCTTAAGAAGTCTTAAATTTGACTTGCTGAATCCTGCAGATAGCCTATATTATTTTTTATCATCATTATTTTCCTCACAGCTGATGGTGATGTTGTGCTGGTTTATCACATAATATCCCATATAAAGAAGGATTTTAAGTTTATGTTTGTATTATTATAATGTGTGAAAATTCCAAGGGATGTACATACTTTTCCAAGGTCCTGCATACTAAATATTCACTGTGTTAACGTAGTTTTTTGGATGTGTCCACTTCAGAGTCACACTCCTGATGGAATCTGAAAGTCACCGCTTTGTTCCTGCTGAAGCTTCTTTATTCTCATATTGATTCATCTTATGGAGAAAAATAAAAGCAAAGCCCTGAAATGTCAGAAGAATTTCACGCTGCTGCATGACAAATTGAGAACTGCACAGGATTTCAGACTCTGATCCTGCAGCCCGCCTCGCTGCAAATACTCACAAAGTCCTCAGCCTTTTCCTGTCACACACAGTTAAAATGTAGACATGAGAAGGAATTCAGTGGATCTACTCATGAAACATAGCAGATCTCATGCAAGTCGGTTTTCTGGGATTTCACCAAAAGTGACGTAATGAGCATAAAACATCTTTGCCTTACAGGTGTTATGGGATTTACGTTTCCTATCTGCTTTCACCCAGGTGGTGCCGGCAGGTTCAGCACCGAGCCAGGAGAGCGGCGGCTCAAGCCCTGGTGAAAGTGGCGGCGAGTCGGGCTCTGAAGGGAAAACGTATCGGTCCAAAGAGCAGTTGATGCTGCGAGCCAACAGCCTGAAGAAAGCCCTGAGGCAGATCATCGAACAGGCTGAGAAAGGTAGCTTCCCCCATTCGCTGCTTCGCCCTCCACTGCTGCTTTAATTCAAAAAGCTTTGAGCGACTCACTGACTGAGCTCCGTCGTTTCAGTGGTTGATGAGCAGAACAGACACACGCAGGTCCAGAGGATGCCGTCTTCATCCTCCATCACCAGGGAGAACAGTGAGGAGCTGAAGGATGCCGACACACGTAGGTGTCAGTTTAGGCTCAGCAGAGGGGAATGGATAAGACCTGGGGATGTAAAAAAAATGTATCCAGTTAACGTTTTATCAGATTAGAATTAGTTCCAATCGATTAAGTAATAACGTCCACTTAGACCTTCCAGCAGAGGGCGCCGCTGGCCATCCCTAAGCCAGTTGATACAGAAACAAATATGGCAGAGAGATCCCAGAATGGGAAAGAGAAACGGTCCAAACAAAGTCTGAATTGGTAGGCAAAATGGTATTTATGTGGTTCTGCTTAGAAATATAAACACTCATCAAGTCCTTAAGTTTCACCTTAATAGCGCTCATTCAGCCGAGCTGCATGGCAGAGCTGTGTCAACTTCTTCAGTCATGACTGGCAGGCGAGGACGCAAAAAACGTGTAGAGTGACTTAAAACTCTTTATGTCCTAAATTTAAAATTTCCGCCTGGATATGTTTTGCTTATTTTAATTATATGTAGTTTTTTAGGTGTCCTGTGAGTAAATATACACAGTCCAGTCACATTAATGTGACCATCTGTCAAAAGCCAGAATAACCACCTTTCGCAGAGCGAACTGCTACGAGACGTGCAGGAAGAGAGTCACTTAGGTCCCTGAAGGTCTTCTCTGGGATGTTGAGCCATGCCGACTCTAATGCTGTGGCCAGCTGCGCTAGATTACGCGGTTGAGGATCCATGGCGCGAACAACTCGATCGAGATGGTCCCACAGATGCTCGATTGGGTTTAAGTCAGGTGAGTTTGCTGGCCAGGGGAGGACGGTAAACTCATCCTGGTGCTCTTCGAACCACGCACGTACACTGGCAGCTGTATGGCACCTCGCATTGTCCTGCTGGAAGATGCCATCATCCTGAGGAAAAACAATGCGCATGTAGGGGTGGACATGGTCCGCAAGGATAGATGCGTACTTGTATTGATCCATCGTGCCTTCCACAATAATCAGTGAACCCAGAGAATGCCAGGAAAACATTCCCCAGACCATAATGCTCCCGCCTCCAGCTTGGACCGTTCCTGCAATGGTTGCAGGGTGGTTCCTTTCAGAGGTTTCACGCCTTATACGCCAACGTCCATCTGTCCGATGGAGCATAAAACGCGATTCATCTGAAAACGCTACCTGTCGCCACTCAGTGGACGTCCAGCTGCTGTACTGGAGTGCAAATTCTAGCCTTCGTCGTCGATGAACACCAGTCAGCATAGGTGCACGAACCAGGCGTCTGCTTCGGAGGCCCAGACGCAGCAATGTTCGCTGAATAGTGGTTTGGGAGACACTTGTGGTAGCCCCTTGGTTCATTTTAGTGGTCAGTTGCTCAACGGTAGCCCGTCTATCTGCCCGAACGCATCTCCGCAACCGTCGTTCGCCTCTGTCATCTATGGCCCGTGGTGCACCACATTTGCCACGTCGTTGATTTTGGACAGTCCCATTTTGCCATGCACGGTACACTTTTACCACGGCGGCACGCGAACAGTTCACAAACTCAGCCGTTTCGGAAATGCTTCCACCCTTGGCCCGAAAGCCAATGATCATGCCCTTTTGGACGTCGGATAAATCGCTTCGTTTCTGCATTACGCCAACGATTGAAATGTTTTCCGAAGCCCACACACACCCTTTATATACACTCAACTGCACTGTGCTGCCACCTGCCTTCTGTGATTGGTTATTTAACTCTGAAGTGGAAAGTATGTGGTGGTCACATTAATGTGACTGGACTGTGTATTTGCTCACATTTATACATAACAACTGGAACTTTCAATATCTAGTAAGTTATTTTTGCCTTCCAATAAGTACAAGAGATTTTGAGAAAAATGTTAGTATTTTTTGAAGAGCAACCACAAACATCTCTCTGTTCATGGGGAATTAAAGGTTTTTCATATTTTATTATGTTAATCTTTTATTTGTTTATTCAGCAACTTAAGAGGCTCCCACTTTGTAATAGTTTATGAACACATTCATATTTAATAATGTGAGAAAAACAGAATTTTCTCTTTATTAGTCAGTATTTCACAAGCTGACACAAAATGTAATGTTTTGTTTTATTTTAAATCAGCATATTATGAAACATTTTGCCTAAAATCTTTAAGAAAATGAATGCTCCCCAGTTAATCAGTCGATCGATAAGACCAATCAACTTTAGACAAACTCATTAATCAATCTCTTGCATCTCTAATAAGTCCAGCAATGTTCATCCAGGATATGTCTGGTGTTAAAATCAGATGTGATTATTGTGTCCAGGAGGTTTGAGTCCCACTTCGCCCATCGTCCTGGAGAAAACAGAAAGTCTGAACGCAGTCACCTTCAACGAGGACACGGTGTAAGTTCATCACACACTCCAGCTCCAATGGGTTTTACACAAAGAAACCAACACAAAGTAGCAAAAGTATTCATTACAACACAGCAATTTGACTTCTGGAAGGAAATATTTTATGTAGTTGTATGAAATGGAGCTTGATGCAAATTACATTTGTGAAACATTTGGAAAAAAGCCTTCTTTACCTATTCACTATTTTGTGTTCATCACATGAAACCCCATTAAAATAAACAAACGTTTGCATTTTAAGGTGATAAAAGGTTGAATGATTCTTACTGAGTTAACTGAAAACCTGCATGTTTCTCTAGTCAGTGCACAGAGAAGTGTGTGATGAATAACTACTTTGGCATCGGACTGGACGCCAAAATCTCTCTTGAGTTCAACAACAAGAGGGACGAGCATCCCAAAAAATGCAGGTATGGAGCAAAGACAAATCGCTTTGCAGTCAAATCGACTCCTGTTGTGTCTTTTTCAAGCATAAACTCACAGATGTTCAAACTAATTTGAACAAACGAGTCGGTTTTTCTTCCTTTTTAAATTTTCTTTTATTCAGCAGTTGTTTTGTTAAGGTTTTAAGTTGTTACTGCCTCCTGATTTCCTGGTATAATCCTGGTATAATCCCTCTAACACAGCAGGGTAATTAGAAGAAATGTGACTCAAAGGATATCTCTGATGCTTAAATCAGATAACTTCAGCAAATGTAAATTTGAATGCATGTCTCTTGACTTCTCAATCCGCAGTAGTCGCACCAAAAACATGATGTGGTACGGAGTCCTCGGGACCAAAGAGCTGGTCCAGAAGACTTACAAGAACTTGGAGCAGAGAGTCCAGTTGGAGGTCAAACAGACGCAACTCATCATCATAATGAGCAGAATCACAAGTTTAGCTGCTTCCATCAGTACATTTTCCCCCCTGCCACCCTGAACTCTTCTTCTCTGTCCACAGTGTGACGGCGTTGCCATGTCGCTGCCGAGCCTGCAGGGCCTGGCGGTTCTCAACATCCCCAGCTATGCAGGAGGAATCAACTTCTGGGGTGGAACCAAAGAGGACAATGTGAGCAATCAATTTCAAACTAGGACTTTTCATCAATATTAAGGAACTATTGAAGTAAAAAAAAAAGCTTCTATATCTTTCTGAAAAGTTAGTTTTGTCTTATTTCAATTGAACTAATACATTTGCGCTAGAAACTAGACTGAAACTATTAGTTAGAAGTGACATATGGTGCAACTAGACTTTTTTCTCAGAACATATCTTGTTTCACTGGCAGGTTGTTTCTCTTATTGAAACAATTAGTTATCTCTAAAACCAGCTCCTATATCTTTCTGAAAAGTTATTAAGCTTAGTTTGTCTTACTTGAAGTGTACTAGTATATTTGCACTAGAAACAAGATCAAAGTCAAGTTGTAAGATTTTGTTTTTGCACTGTACCAGTTTTAGCCGATTCCTGTTTCTTTCAGAAACATCAGCATTGAAACATTTGAAGCTTCCTCTGACTTCATTTATCAAAAACAGCCACAGACACCGAAAGCAGCACCTCTTTTGACAACTGAATAATTTGTTTGTTCAGAACTTTGGAGCGCCGTCGTTCGACGATAAGAAGCTGGAGGTGGTGGCGGTGTTTGGCAGCATGCAGATGGCCATGTCCAGAGTCATCAACCTGCAGCACCACCGCATCGCTCAGGTAACAGAGGCTCAAAATAAATGTGGGGGAAACCTTTCCTATGCACATGATGCCGAGCTGGAAAGGGTTTTCTTCAGCAGGGATTCTGTAAACTTAGCTACAAAATAAAGTCTGTAAATGTTGCATATCATCAGCAAAAGGTTCGATTTCAAAGATCCATAATAAAATTTTACTGCAGTTAATTTGATTGGATGATTTTGAACAAAAGTGCATTTTAAAAAATGTTGATATATTGTAGGCCGGAAACAATTAATCAGATTAATTGTGATTAATCGATAGTTTAAATAATCGTTAACTAAATTAGTAATCGATTAATCGTTCACTGGAGGAACAATTCAAGAAAGGGTACTTCTGCATTTAAGATAAAATAGTAGCATAGTAATCAGGTTAAAATTATGTAAAAAATATTCTAACACTCTTGCTAATTAATCAATAAAATTAGACCTACGCTGTATTTGTAATTTGCTCTGCTACAAATGATTGTTCGTACACTAAAGCTGTGTATATTGCAATAAAAGGCAATAAAATGTTAACATTTTTCTATTCAGGAAATTAATTTGTTTACTTGTATTTTTTTATGTATTTCTGATATTCTAAAGAGAATGCTTACAATGAAAAATCTGCATAATGTGCTAATTTCTTTACCCGATTAATCAATTAAAATCGTCTGAACAATTGATTACTGAAATAATCATTAGCTGTAGCTCTAACATACTGCCAGTTTCAGGATGCAAAAATGCTGCGTCTCTAAATGTTCGCTCTAGGAAACTGTGGTCGCTGTTACAGCAGGTGTGTGTTTTCAAGGCACAGATGAGAGACCTTGACCGCTGTGTGTGTGCTGCTCTCAGTGTCGGCAGGTGAAGATCACCATCCTGGGGGACGAGGGCGTCCCGGTGCAGGTGGACGGGGAAGCCTGGATCCAGCCGCCCGGCATCGTCAAGATTGTGCACAAGAACCGTGCTCAGATGCTCACCAGAGACAGGGTGAGCTCACACTTCCAGATGTACTAAAACATATTAGCATTTCTGTAAAAAATAAAAATATAAAACTGAAGACAGTTTGACAGAGTAGGGCCTGAAATATTTCTCCTCTCACGAGTCTGCAGCTGGATATCGTCCCGAGTCGGCTGCTCATGTTGTTGACTCTTTCTTTCTATTTCAGGACTCCTTAAATCAAATCCTTCCTCTCTGTGTTTGCTCCCTCTTCATGTTGCTCAAACCTCTGAGAGCTCTCTCAAGCCGAGCGCGTTTGGGTGGTTTGTTTCCATGGTTTCCTTCGCCGCTCAAAAGTGTGTTTGCTCGCTGGTTATTCGCCTTAAGCACAACCCGGATCCAGCGAAATAATGAGACACAGACAGGCTTTTTGGGTGACAAACAAAAAAGATCTGGATCGGTAAACAAGAGTAAATTAAGAAAAAAAAATCAGAGGAAGTGTTATTCCATCACTAAACGCAAGAAATCACAGCATATGGAGGGAATGTCTTTAACTTTTCTAATTATTGAAGATCAGTTTTGTCATTTGTTTCTGTGTGGTCAGGCGTTTGAGAGCACGCTCAAGTCGTGGGAGGACAAGAGGAAGATCGACAGCTACCGCGCCGCCAGGCCGCGCCTCAACTCCCAGCAGTCCATGGAGTACCTGACCGAGGAGGAGTGCGCCCAGGTGCAGCAGCTGGGCATCGTGGCCGACACGCTCATCAATAAGTACGCGCTGTTAGCTTCTGGCCTCTTTACTGCAACCAGTTGTGTCGTTTTAATTATCAGTCATGACTTTGCTGCTTTTTCTCCCCTCCTCTGCTTTAGGATCCGTGAGGCGGCTAAGACCCACAAGCTGGTGGAGCAGGAGCTGGCTCACGCCGTGAACGCCACGGCCCTGGTGCTCACCGAGGCCAAGGTGTCCAGCAACGAGGTGAGACTGTGACAGAGACGCAGACGGTCGCTTTGAGAGGGGACAGACTCTCTGCCACGTGTTTGACTCTCGGGTCAAACGGCAGTCTGTTGATTTTCAAACAATTGTTGAAATTAGAAATGTAACAGTTTGAAGCAGTGATTTAGGATTTGAGCAGCTTATTTGTTTCATGTGCTTCAGTGTCTGAGCCGCAGCACGGCGGTGGAGATCGTCAACAGCAGTAAAGTCCTCCAGGCCGAGACCAGCATGCTGCTGGACGGAAAGCTCCTGGTAAGAGTCCAGCGCCATCACCGCTCCGTTTCAGTTTGAACCTCTGTTTTTGTTCAGCCTGTAGCTTCATCTATGGACGTGTGCCTTTTCAAACAATAGCACTTTGTTCAGACAAACAAGAATAAAAGCAGTGTTGAGAACTAGAGAGCCTCTGTTTCAGGACTTTTTTACTCCTACAATGAGTTTAGTTTCTTCTTCCTTGTTCTGATCTCTGCATCCAAAACTAACATCATGTTATGGATGATTCTAGTTTGGTAGAGTTACCATTTTTTTTTCTCTTCTCATAGTCTTACTCTTAAACAAGTGTCTTAGCTCCATTTCAGCTTCTTCAGCAGATCATTTTACTTTAAAATTACCATGAGTTTTTTGTTGTTGAAAACTCCTAAATGTCTATTTATTCTGAAAACTCTCATTGTAGCAGGACGGGAATAAACGTAAGCAAATGTTGACCTGTTTAGAATGAGCGAGTGATCCAGCTCCTCTTCTTCTTCTCTTCTTTCAGTCGGATTTTCCCGAGGAGGAAGAGCTGCGATTGACCCTGAACAATCTGAGCGCCGAGCTGCTGAAGCTGGATGACATCCACTGGATCTGTCCGCTCATGCAGTGCTCCGAGGAGGTACACGTCGTCACAGGCCGCTCGGCCCTGAACCAGTCTGTCAGGGGGGTGGGGGGGGGTCTGGGAGTGTATGGACTAGTCCGACTGTTTGTTTTGTAGGACTCTGTGCGGAGCAGCAGTAAAGGCACCAGCAGCATGAAGCTGAAGATTATTCCCAAAACGAAGAAGGAGAAGGAGAAGCTCCATAAGCAGAAGTCCAACAGTTCTCTCTCAGGTAAAAGCTCAAGGTTTCTCACACATTCATTTTAGCTTTAGTGTTTTCCAGTATGGAAGAAAACAGATAATTAAAGGAACATTTAACAGATTTATTCTTTATTACACTCTCTCAAGTTGTGGTCAGTCAGACATTTTTTGCAAGCTCCCAGTTTGAACCTGGAATAAAAAATTTTTCCCATCAACATGGAACAACCAACATCAGGATCTGCAAATATCGACTTTGATTCTTCTGGGACAATTAAATGTTTTTTTTTTTTATCAAAAGAGAAATCTTCTTATGAAATGTGCTCTTGGTTTTAAGCCATATTTTATTTTAACTAATTTAATTGTTACTGTTTGTAACTTTCAACACAAATCTCTTGCTTCCCAAGCAATATTTTCCAAAACAAATTTGCAAAAAGAGAAAACAAACACAACTTAAAAGGAACTGAAATTAAAACTAGAAAGTGTGCATTTCGTATGGAAATGAAAGTGTGAAAGCTCAAATATATATATATATATATATATATATATATATATATATATATATATATATTTATTTATTTATTCCTTTTCAAATTTAGTGGGCGCGGCTTCTATTCAGGTGGACTCGATAGTCTGCGATGTACCTTTTGGTACGTGATGATCTGCTACTTATCCTGTTGATGTCCAAAAGAAATTGTGTCAACTCAACCTGATTTAGATTTTGTGAATATTTATGTTGTAAAGAACTAAAGTTTGTTCCCAGATGCTACTGTAGTTATTAGTAATTAAGTTTTTAGCTACAAAGAGAGGCGTGATTGAATATGAGAGGGTGATAAATCCCTCAATTAGAACAAGACAATATCGCAATAAACATAATCAATAGCAATAGATATTGATAGAGTATCAATATTTAATACATATTGAAAATAGAGACTATTCACTGAACTCAGATCCAGAACCCCGGGTTTCCCCCAGTGTATTACAAGCCCACCATGCTTTGCTAGGCCCCCCGCCAGGCTAAACGTTGCTTGTTTTTTATTTTTAGAAAAATTAATGATTAAAAAAAAAAAGTGGTCTTGAGACCAAGACTGATCTCGAGTACTACAACACTGACTGTGAAACACAACGGACATTTTATATTGTAATTCTCAATTCTGCCACAGGATGGAACGGTTTCCCGCTTGGGATGAAAAATTAATTAAAAGCTGAATTTTATGAAATGTATGAAGGTTATGAATACCAAGAGACAGAGCAAGCATTAGGAGAGCAAGTTGAATAGTATAAAAGTTGAATGGTGAAAATAGCACAAAGTATGCAGGAGAAGAAGCGCGACGAAATTTACAGAGCAACCAGAAAAGTGGAACTCAATGCCTACAGCATACACACTAGAATAAACTGATTTGTTCTGTATTTTTAGTGTATTTGAAATATGCCTGTAATAGTCTTCTTAGTTTTTTCTTTAAATTAATATTCTTTTCCAGCCTTTTTTGGGGGATGTTTTAGGTTTCTCTTGTGTTTTTTTTGGTTAATCTGTTAATGCTCCATTAACAGAGTTTGACAACAGTTTACAAACTTTTTAAAAAATGAATTTAAAGTTGTGTTTTTCTGTGCTGTAATTGCCGTCATTTTCTGTGCTTTGTGCAGGAACGTGGGATCTTAAAAGTGGAGCAGCTGAGGCAGATTCATCAGTCAACTGAACACCTGCGCCTCGCTTTAATACCCCCCTCCGACAGGAGAGGGCGCGACCCCCTCTCGCCCGCTTCCGGTCCAGTCATGAGGCCCCTCGGCTTTCCAGAGGTATCGCAACCTGAAGTAATACCTTCTTCCCTACTTTTAAGCATTTTGCTATGTTTTACTTCTTCATCATCTGGTTTTTGGCAAACCAGCAGGTATTTTTTTCCCCCCTCCAATTTCTTCTTTTTGTAAAAAGTGGGGCCTGTTTCTGCGTGGCGTTGCTTTAATGCTGCCATTTTGTTTTTATTTCTGAGTGCAAGTCAAAGAGAGAAACCATGCAGGTAGTGGGAAAACAAGGAAATGCGTTTACGTGGTGCTCACCTCGCCTGTCAGGTTTTATCATAAGTTGTTACAATCTAGATTTTCTTTTGTTTTATTCTTTTCTTCTTTATATGTCAAACTTCTGACTAGCCTTTGGACTGCTTATTTATTTCTTGTTGCTACTGCCATGAGAACTCCCAACGGCAACAAAATCAAGAAAAATGAACAAACTGAGACGTTTCAGCTTTATCGTCTGCTGAACTGGAAAATATCTTCAATGTTGCAAAAAACTAAACAAAAATATCCTAAGGAATGTACTTGTGTGGACTTTTAATAACCTGTGAATTAAGATGCTGTCCCGTTTGGCTCCGCGGCGGTTCTGTTGTCGTCCTTTTAAAGTGGTTCTTCAGTGGACTCGTGCGATTCCGCCGCTAAAACAAAAAATGAGAAAAGCATGAGTCATTTAGTCGAGAACGCGGCAGGGTTTAGTAGTACGTCGTCGGGTTTTATTATGTGACTTACGTGGGAGGAAACTCTCCCCCTGCTGTGCGTGTTTTACACTTGAATTCAGAGCCGGTGTGAGGAGCAGCGCCGGACGAAACGACTCGGCAAGGTCGATCCTTTTCTGCCATTGTCTGGCGACGGCGTTTACAGGAGGAGGAAGCATCAAGGACACTTTGATACGACTCAGCAGCTTCTCAGTGTGTCGCTCTTACTTTGTCATACTACATGATTGTATACTAAATATAGGAATAAGAACTAATATGTATAAATTTTTTTTGCCTTGTCTGTGGTTAAAAGCTATTATTATTATTATGACAAATATATATCTATTTTTTTTGTATACCTTATTTTCCTAAATGGTAATCTGTGAAGCTGTCCTGGCTTTGCTGCTTCCCCTTTTAGAAGTTCAATCACACATATAGACGCCGTCCTGTGTCCCTGCATGCACGCCAAGCCTTTCTTCGCCTCACAGTGGAAATCGCCTCACAGTTTAGCTTGCTTGTTGAGACCTGAGCTATGTCTGTGAATGCCATGCTAGTTTTTGAGAACACACAGAAGGACCATTGTTGAACATTTTTTTTATTCCAAGTAAATATTTTTTGAGCTTCTGTTGACCATAGACTTCCTGATTACTATTTATAAGTGAAAACATTTTCATGTGAGATTTTATTTTGGACACTTTAGAAATGACAAACAAAATATAACGTTTTTATAAATGTACTTGCTGCTTAAGTTCTAAAAATTTAAATTTATGAGTATTTAACGTTATTTGTCAGACTATCAGCTAGCCTGATGGCTGCTTACAGTCACCCACTCAAAGCAGCTAGCTTTCATCAATTTCCCAAGTGTTGCCCAGATCATGTTTTATAGATCCTGATATTTAATGGCAAGTAAGATAAACTGGGAAGTATAAATTAGCCTTTACGATAGGCTTCGTTTAGCCATAAAAATCTCTAAATCGGCACTTTAATTTAATATTCCTAACAAAATATTAAACTAATATTAATAAATTATTGGTTTATTTTATTAAACCAATAAAATAAACCTTTTTATTGGTTTAAAAAGGAGCTTAAACCAATATATTGAATTTTTTTCTTTCATAACCATAAGTAAAAATATAGATGTATAGTTGTTAAAGGAGTAACAAGATGAACATTTTAGATGTGATAATGTACTGAGAAATTTAATGGCTAAATAGAATTAGCTTATTTAACCCACAAGCTAGCTTAAAGCAAGGCACAAAATTAGCCGTTCCACATTTAATCTAATTTAGCTTACATTGATTTAAGTGTTAAAATTCTCGATTCATAAATTTAACATAAACTGTTAAGTTTATATGCTTCAAGCTTAAAAGGCACATACATTGGCTATGCTACTAGCATTTCTACTAGGCTACTGGCGAAAAAAATCGGCTATTAATTTTGGTTACTATTTCAGATGAATTGGGCTTGATGGGAAGTAGTCACTGTGAGGCGCTGTAGATGTTCAGCTGTGGTAGGATTGTGCTACTGTATCCATAGTGTGCCAGCTACACGCTCAAAACCTTAGAGGCTTTAGTGGTTGTTGTGCCAAGTCTGTACTTTGGGTTTAAGACTTAACGGAGTGTGTGTGTGTGTGTCCGTATGAGTGTATATGAAAGCGTGTGTGTGCAAGCTTTTGACACGCTTCAGATGCGAAAGTCGTTGCGTGTCGTACATTTCAAAGTTTACTGTATCTTTGCCTTGCACTTTACAACGACGCAAACTTAATAGGAAAAAAAAAAACATTTGCATATGTACGTGTGTTGAAATTTTGAGTGAATTTTTTAAAAATTGATTTGATGAAAAGATATTTTATTTAAGATATTGTATATGGATACAAATGTGCTGGTAAAATGTAATATCTAACCAATCATAAAGCGTATATAAATACAGATGTAAAAACCAAGGTCTATTACGTTGGTGGTTTTAAATGATGTGATGATGTCCTCGCGCCGACCGCAGTGTAAAAGATGTTGAAAACTGTAATTATTCTGAAAATCTTAAGTCGACATATTGAAACTGTCCAGTGTTATTTATGGATTACAAATGACTCGTTTACACAGCCGAGGTGTTGAGCCGCTGTCGAGCCAATCTTTGAGTGCTTTTCAGTTTGATTACAATATGCTGTACTGAAAACGATGACCAAGATGTTGAGGTATGAAAGCCATTTTGTAAAAAAAAAAAAAAAAAAAAAAAAAACTGGTTGCCTGTTTGTTTTTTAAGAATCATTTTATTGACTGTCTTTTGGATTTTCTTTTTAAAGATTGTCTTTTTTTTCTATATTTTGTGTAATTTGTTTTCAAAATGCAAAAACGGGAATTTGGATGGAAACTCTTCCAATCGCTGGAGCTGCAGTGAAAATGCCGGTGGAGGAAATGTGCAGATTGAAAATGTTTTAACGACGTCGGTGCAGCAGAAACTGTGCGGTCAGCCAGACTAGATGTTGCACGACCTTGAGGTGTTTTCGTGTGCTACCATGTGCGGTGTATAACAAAGACAAAGTCAGTGCAACCCTCTGAAGATTAAATGAATTATTGAAATGTGATGGCTCTGTCTTTTTGTCATGTTGAATTTTGTACAATTTAAAGTGACAAGAACAGTTTTTTTTTTTTTTTTTGCTTTCAGTCAAAAAGATGAGGACTTAACATGAATGCGCCTTATGTAGCTACTCCAATATTTATGTATTTCTATCATATTGTGAACATCAATTTTGAAGCATAGCCAAAGATTTTAAATTATATTTATGTAGAGAGACATTGGGGCCACTCTAAAATATGAACATACTTTAATCCAAATCTGTGGCCCCTAATAGCTTTTCTGATTAATGACAAACATAACCAAAACCGGAGACTATTTTTCGTATTATTAAAGCTTTAAAAACACAGCCCTATAGAGAATCACTCCTACTCGTGTAACTAAGCTGTTTGTCACCAGTTTTTGGTTAAATTGAGCTTTTACTACACAATGTCTCAGCATGTTGCGTTTGTTGCTCCACCAGCAGCGCTGTGTAGGTTGGACTCAGATGCACTGCAGGCCTTTACTGATGAAAACAATGTGCTGACCCACAATCTAAGCACAACTCAGCAGCTGCAGATCTTAAGTGCTTGTTTTACGAATAAAGGACACTGAGTCATTGAGCTTCCAGCTTCTTCACATCATTTCATTCTTTCCATTATGTGTGGAGCGTAAAGTCTCACTTATACATCTCTTTTTCAGACTGCAGCCTTGTTTAATGCTTTGCTAATTTATGAAACATTTAGCAACATAGTGTCTCGATGTTTAGCTGCATTTTCTAACATATAGCTGTGGAATTGCTCCTTTAAGAGCTACTCTGTCATACACAGAACGATGTTAAAGTTTACTAACATCAGCCGTGCTAATCTTATTTTCATCAATTTCATAGTTTGTCCAATATAAAAATACTAAAGAACTTTAGACGGAGAAACAGACATAAAAAAGGTTTAATTCTATAATTATGTCTTTTGCATAATTTAAAGATTTCAACAGATTTGTTATTTTAGCACCCACAAAAAGTGAAGGTTCTTCAAAAACACCTCTGATATATAAAGGTACTGCAGGAAAACAAGAGTATTTAGCATCACTTGTTAAAAATAAGGAACATTCTGTTTGTGTTTTTAACATCACTCCACATCAGCATCCTGATCTTCCAGGTCTGGCATGTCTTCATATCCTTCCTGTTCCTCCTCCCTCCGTTGCTCCTCCAGCTTCCTCCTCTGCTCCTCGGCCCTCTGCTGCTCCTGCATCAGCCTCTTCATCTCTTCCTCCACCTCCTTCCTTTTTAGATTCTGCACCTCTTGTTCTTCCCTCCTCTTCCTCTGCTCTTCACTCTCGACCCCTTGGCTCTTGTTTTGCGGCGTGTCGTAGGCCCACTCCTCGTCCGAGTCGCTGATGTCGTCGTCGGCGATGTCCCAGTCGGGCTGCTGGGACTCCTGGTTGTCATCGGCGACCTTGTCATCGACGGGGTCCGGCTCCGGTGTGTAGTTCGGGTCCTCCAGTTTGCCCCAGGACACCTGATTAGCCTTACGGAGCGTAATCTCCACTTTAGACGGGACCATGTTGACTGAACTCTGTTTGGTGTCGATCACCTGAAAATCATTACAGAGCAGATAAATATCAGTTTCTAGTTAAAGAAACGATTGCCTGCGCCAATAACTACAACTTTAACAGAGGTTGCTAGTGATACTTTCCCCCCAGAAGTGGAATTCTCTCTTGAAAATCTTGTTGTTCTCAAACTGGATTTGACATATGAGCTGCAAGACAGGAAACAGAAGTGAAACTCCATAAAAGTTCATGGATCTGATTTCATGAATAATTCTGGGCCTTTCTTTTTTTTCCCCACGTCTGTCTCAACACTGAATGATTATTCCTGCTGCTCACCACTGTTGGATTTGCTTCTATGCTGCAGAAATCGGGATTTGAGTTCTTGGCGTAAATCGTTACCACCACCGTGTTTGCAGTTTGGTGCCAGTCGTGTCGACATGCCACTTTCTTCTTACCCTGAGAACATAAAAAAATGAAAACTTATTCACAGAGAGACAGAGCTTCTGCCTGTTTGTTCTCAGATGTAGGTGGTGTGTATACCTGCTTTGCAACCCAGCGGTGTTTCCCCGTGTTGCAGCCCTTCTGGTCCAGAAACACGTTGAAGTCTGTTGTCTTTATGCAGCAGCAGCTCCAGTATTTGTACCTAGATAAAGATATTGTCGCAGTTTTGATGCGGAGAAAGAACACCAGAAACAATTCACTTCCTTAAAGTCTTAGATTCATGCATCTAAAATTAAGGTATTAAAATGCCTAAAATTAATTTTTAATGTGTCAGTCACAGGTCTTAAATTTAATTTTGTCAGGACTATTTAATCGTGTATCTATGATTTTTTTTTTTTCTCCTAGAACTTTTCTATCAAAGAAACATTTTATTCGCATTCTGTGACTCGAGATGGTTGAGGTTACTGCTAATTAGCTGCTGATTAACTAGCTAGTTAGCTTTTTTTCCCCCCATCTATCATGGAGGGATGCAGTTGCCTGGGTGAAATTATGGAGATATAGGCCTTAAAAGTCATTTTTAATGATCTTCAAAGCTCTTAAATTTAAGCTGGTGGAACCTGCAGAAATGTTGTTTCCCGTTTCAGCCGCCTCCTTTCTTGCTTTCCTCTCACGACCTTCACACTGTTAACACTCTTGCTTAGAAACCATGTAGCTGCTGTTTGAGAGCGGAGCCATGCAAATATTATGATGTTGGAATAATGGATTAGACGTTGAGCAAACAAGAGGGAAACATGCAGCAGTGAATTCTTTCCTTCTTACCCCTCATGGAAGACGGGAGCTCCAGGGTGGTGGGTGCAGACCTCCATGTCTGTGTCCGGGCCTTCATAGACCTGAACAAACAGACGAGACGCTATTGATCAGAGATGCTTTGATCAATGAATCCTGTGTCACAGGATAAGGTCAGCAACCAGGAGTGTTTGACCTACAATCTTCTAATCCAGATGTGCAATTTTAGACCAACTACGCCTTCGCATAAACCTGAAAATCTTACAGGCTTTGTGCAGTTCCAGTGGTCTACTTTGAGACCAGCAGTTAATTTAAAATGTCACAGAAAGATGTTGCTGATACTAGGTATGTCCACTAGATGGAGCGATTAAACCTTACAGGTTCAAAAGCCTTAGGAAGAAAGTTGAAGCACAGCAGTGTTTGTGTGTTTTCCTGTATAGCGGTATTTAATAAGACCTGTGGGTGCTTTGGTAAAAACGTTTTAACTATTAATACACATTTTTGCTGATTAGCTGAAGAAAACATTTGTAGATAAAATCATCCATGTGCATGAAATAAATTTCCTTACAGACTGGTTGAACTTTTTCACGTTTTCTTTCCATCACAACCAGAAATTTCATTGCGTTTTAGAGATGACCACACCTATTAGAGTGGGGCACTGGCCTAGACTTATAATTATCTCATAATTATATGATATACATATCAATGGTCTCAGTCCCTAAAAGTCTTGCCTTGGTCTTGACTTCTTGACACTGAAATTTAAAAGAAGGCTATATACAGTAGATAGACATTTCCTTGATATTTAATTAAAATAATTCAAGTATAGTTCAGTGCCAATATTAAGCCTTAATGTGAAATCACTTCATTCTGCAGTTCTTGCAGTTTCCTACCATGTGCAGACATCAGCCACCACTGCAGATAATGAATTTCTTAGCTTTTGCTGATGTCAGATCAGCGACTATTTTGGGCCTGGGCAGGAATGCCAGAGACGTTACCTAAAACACACACACACACAACACACACACACACAGAGAAACACACCAGACACTCACTGATTTGCAGCCTGTGTTCTTGCAGCGCGTCCCGTGCATAACGTCCTCACTCTCTGTGAGACGAAACAACGACAGAGAGACGGGTGAGGACTGTTTCATTCCAGTTTCAAACACATTGTCCTCGGTCCAGCTAAAAGAAGCCATTTAGAGCCACACATGTTGGAAAAAAAAACAACAGCAAAACTAGATGTCATTTTTAAAGAACCAGGTTATGTGTTAGAATTTAAAATAAAAAAAATATGTACACTTTTTACAAAAAGAGTAGTGATGTATTTTTCTTATTGGAATGTTTATAGAAAACAGTATATATTTTTTATATTGTTTTCAAAGTAGAGACAAAAATTTTAGTAGTGGAAATTCAATGCAACATGCAAAATGCTAAGACCACACATTCATCCGAACACAGAATCATCATTGAAACCTAGCAGTGGCAGGAAAATGCTGACTGAATGTTTCTCTTCAGCAGAATATAAAATACTACATTGAACTTCACAGTAATTCATTAGTTTGTGTTGCTCTATCAAAAAATATGTAGCTGTAGAGTGAAATGTAGGAATAAAATACAAATACCAAAGGAGCAAACTTTAGCTCTGAATCTGTGGCAGGATTTATTGTCTTCCAGCCTTTTGTTTCAGCAGTTTAGTGAGAGCTTTTGTCAAATTGCATAAGGAATGTAAAATTCAGAGCATGTCTGAGGATCCCCCCCAAAAAATTGCTATATTTTTTTAGTCATTCAAGATGCTCTCAAACATGGTGAAAAAAAACTTTTTAATAACTTTTTATGGCTATTATGAATGAAATTTAAGATATGTATCAAAACAGAAATGTACAAAAGAAAACTGCATATGTTTTCTTAGCTTATCTGCACAGAATGGCAACAGAAGTGAGCCGTGGCAGAGACAAATGTTGTAGAGCAAACGAGCGATAAATCTACCTAGTTAGCGCTAGCCTCAACAGCCTCATGTATTGTAATAAAGATGCCTGTGTGTGACTCAAACTTTTACCCAACAAAAAAGTAAAAGTCCAGCAAGAACCCCCCCCCCCCATACAGTCATGGTCAAAAGTTTTGAGAATGATTCAAATGTTAATTTTTACAAAGTCTACTGCTTCAGTTTTTATAATGGCAATTTGCATAAACTCCAGAATGTTATAAAGAGTGATCAGCTTAACAGTAATTAATTGCAAAGTCAATATTTGCCTAGAAAATGGACTTTATCCCCCAAAACACATTTCAACTTCATTGCAGCCCTGCCTTAAAAAGACCAGCTAACATGGTTTCAGTGTATTGCTCCATTAACACAGGTGTGGGTGTTGATGAGGACAGGGCTGGAGTTCAATCTGTCATGATTAAGTAAGAATGACACCACTGGACACTTTAAAAAGAGGCTGGTACTTGACATCATTGTTTCTCTTCTGTGAACTATGGTTATCTCTAAAGAAACACGTGCAGTCATTATTACACTGCACAAAAATGGCCTAACATTGAAGAATATCGCAGCTAGAAAGATTGTAACTCAGTCAACATTCTATTGAATCATCAAGAACTTCAAGGAGAGAGGTTCCATTGTTGCCAAAAGGCTCTAGGGCCCCCAAGAAAGACCAGCAAGCGCCAGGACCGTCTCTTAAAAGTGTTTCAGCTGCGGGATCGGGCTACCAGCAGTGCAGAGTTTGCTCAGGAATGGCAGCAGGCAGATGTGACTGCATCTGCACACACTGGAGCAAAGCCTGGTCTCAAGGAGGGCAGCAAAGAAGCCACTTCTCTCCAGGAAAAACATCAGGGACAGACTGATATTCTGTTCTGTCCACAGGGAGTGGACTGCTGAGGACTGGGGTAAAGTCATTTTCTCTGATGAATCCCCTTTCCGATTGTTTGGGACATCTGGAAAACGGCTTGTTCGGAGAAGACGAGGTGAGGCTACCACCGGTCTCGTCTCATGCCAACTGCAAAGCATCCTGAAACCATTTGTGTGTGGGGTTGTTTCTCAGCCCAAAGAGTCGGCTCTCTCACAGTCTTGTCTAAAAACACAGCCATGAATAAAGAATGGTACCAGAATGTCCTCCAAGAGCAACTTCTCCCAACCGTCCAAAAGCAGTTTGGTGATGAACAATGCCTTTTATAGCATGACGGAGCACCTTGCCATAAAGCAAAGGTGATAATCGCATTATGGAAAATAATGAACTTTATCACAATATGCTAATTCTTTGAGAAGGACCTGTGTTTGTGTCATTCTCAAAACTTTTGGCCATGACTGTAGAGGATATACGAGATTAGTCATGTCACGAGAAAAAGTAAGACCAACTTACTGATATATTTCACAAAGCTTTTAAGACATTTTAAGGCCTTAATTTGAAGACTTTTTACAGATGCGCGGACGGATGCTGTAAAACTTGAGCAAGGAGATTTGTATTCAATCAACGTTAACATGATGATCCTCGTTCCTTTAAAAGAAATGGAGCTGAGAAACTGAAGCACTGCTTTAGTCTCCAGCTCTGAAGTGACAGCTCATGTTTTAAGGCTGAAATGTGGATTTTTGCTCCCGGTTCTCTTGAGAATTTCAAGTCGCCTTCAGGAGGACTGACCTTTCTTCTCGCTCTCTGCGCTCCTGTCCACTCCCAGTTTCTCCAGCGCCTGAACGAGAGATGCTGACACTTTGTGGGGCAACTTGGTCATGGGCTGGTCTGAACTGTGTGGACACACACACCACGCACATACACACTTCTGTTAACAGTGAAATATACACAGGATAGGCTTACGGTGAATTATTTATTACACGGCATACGCTGCAGCCGACCTCAGCCTGACCTCTCTGGATGATGTCTGAGCAAACTGAAAACACCTCAGAGTGTTGCGTAGTGGAAGCTCCATCCCTCACCTGGGTCTCTCTTTCTGCAGCGCCTCGGCAGATTTGGGGCCCTGGTAGATGATCTCCTGGTCGCTGGCGGTTTTCATCTCACTCTTATTGGATGACACCTCGGGCCTCAGGGGCTCTTGGGGCTTCACGTCGCTATGGCGCCCACGGGTGCAGCCCTGCGGGTGAACGTATCCGCGTTAACGATAGTTACCGGACCGTGATCAATATTTTTTTTTCTTTGGCCAAACTTAAATGTTTCAATCCAACCTTAATGGATAAAAACAATGAATTACTGATTTCTTCTCCCATGACGCCACATATGCTGTAGCTTTAATCCTTGGTAAATTTAAGTAATTTGAAAATAGAATTGTTGCATTCAAACATGGAGTGTTTTGCCGATAATAAATGTAAAGTCTATCAGAAACTTGGCGGTGGGAGTATCACTGGATAGTTGGACGTTTTTGTTGGACCCAAAATTGTCGCACAGTTTATCGGTATATATGTAAACTGTATATATTTAAAAATATTTTAATTGATTAAAAGTTTCCATCTCACGATAGTTTAACAGGAACAAAAAGCCCATTTAAAAGTGTTTTAAAAAAATGCATTTAATGTTGTAAAAGCAGCAAATGTGTCAACAAAAAAGTAACTATTTTGTGTCATCTCATTGAGTCTGTTCAGGTTTAGTCCGCCGTTTTGTCTCTTATTTCCATTTAATACCATAAAACTTTAGAAGTTAATTTTTTTTGTCTATTTCCACAAATAAGGACTGTTCAACGATGAATAAAACATTTTAGCATTGACCAGTCTAAATGTTTAACATTTTCAACTTAAGTGAAATAGTCCTTAAATTTAGTTGGTTTAATTTAGTTTGTTCACTAACAAATATTTTTTAAAATATTTGTTGGTGTTTTTTGTTTGTTTTGTTTTGTTTTTTTTGTTTTTTTTGAATAACCCACTGGTTTTACTGGAGTGTGTGGTTCATTTCATTGTCCCACTGTTCCCCGACTGGTGCAAGTCAAAAACGCTTTTCGCTCACTCCTTTTTACATAAAACAGTTTTTCTCCAGCAGATTTTTTTTCTTTTCCCCCCATTTGCTTGATTAAAGTTTCATCAAAAGGAGCTGAATATCTCCTGATAGCTTTGCTTGCTCACTCTCCAAATAGTCCAAATCTTAAATTAAATGTACTTTTTTTTTCTTGCTACCTTAATGGAGAGAAACTCTGAGAAGTCCGTCGTCCTCTTCTTGCAGCAGGACCAACCCTGAAAACAGACACATGTTCATGGAGCGACGCTGTTTACATTCTGGACCAACAGCGCAGACCTGGAGATCGGCTCACCTTCAGGGCGTCATGGAAGATGGGGACTCCTGGATGGAAGAGGCAGGAATCTGTTGTTGGGGAGGGAAGACAAGCTTATTTGTAGAAGGGAGTTCAAATCATAAAAAACATCATGCAGTCACCAATTCTGAAACAAACAATAAACATTACATTTTGTCATCATCAAAATCATAAAGCAAATGCACCTCAAAAATGTTGATCAGTGCTCCAGGTGGGTTTTTAGCCTTGATTTAAAGGAGCTTTGAGGTTTTCTAGATGTTTGTTTCAGGAAAGGGTACAAGCAGGGAAATGCTAGTCTGCATATAGTTTCCCACACAGTCAGCAGGACCCAACAGCTGTTCACATACACACTCTCACACACACACACACACTGTAAAAGGAGTTGTGTTTTTATGACTTGTGGGGACTTTACATTGACTTCCATTCATTTTCTACAGCCTAATCCTAACACCTAACCCAAAAACAGCATTTTCTCTCATGGGGACCAAGAAAATGTCCCCACAAGGAGCAGTGGTCCCCACAACCCACAATGTTGTGTAGGTCCCCACAAGGCTATAAAAACCTGGCTCTCTCTCTCTCTCTCTCTCTCTCCACACACACACACACACACACACACACACACACACACACACACACACACACACACACACACACACATAGTCCTGGCTGTGTAGAGGTGATGGATGTCCCATATAAGGATCTCCAGGTTCTTGAGTCCTTCCACAAAAACATGGCCGCATGCTTCACACTCTAGCTCTTTGCTTTTCTGTTTTCCAACAAAGTTCAATACAATCACTTGCTCTTTACATATCTGCACGTTTATAAAGCCCTTGCATATTCCTACCAGCAATTTCTATTTAATTTGAACATCAAGGCCAGAAAAAAAACACAAGCATGGTCACATGTGCTGGACTTCAGTGAAAAGGATAACTTGAAAACTTTGTGATGGCTCCTTGGATGTAGGAGAAGCAGAAAAGATCAGAGCTTCTTTACGAAGTCAACTAAAACGCAACGAGCTGGTCAGAGAACGACCGAACCAGGCAGAAGGAGCTCACCATCCTTGTTCTTGTCGGGGTCAAACTTCTCCCCGCAGCCTTTGTTGTAGCACAGCTGAGCCATGTTGGGCCTGTTGGTGTCTCTTGACGTCTCCTTCCCTGTCTTTACAATCTGTTCGTCTCCGCTTTGAAATCCTTCCCCCGACTGCCAAGGGTCTGCTGGTCTTAATGCCGCGTCCCGGTTCTCCAGAAGGTTCTCCGCTGAGGCAGAAAGGAGAGATCCAGAAGGTCCGACGGCCTTCAGCAGAGACGGAGAGAAAGAGAGAGAAAGAGAGAGAGAGAGAGGCGGTTTCCCGACCTGGTTGAATGGGAGATAAAAATAGCAGCTCCCTCCTCTCCTCCACTCGCCCCCTCTCAATTTACAGCTGTCACAACTTATCTGAAGGCGGGGGTCGACATCGGCTGCTGCAGACGGGCCTGGCGTGACGGAGACAGCGGCTGCCGCGGCGAGGCTGACAGCTTCTGGATCTCTGTCACTTTCTGCTCCTGGATCAGCGCCACATCAGTGAAATGATGGGCCTTCTGAGGTTTTAACCTGTTAAAGAAACTCTGAGACGCGTTTGTTCCAGCTGTCACCGAGTCCAAAGGAAGGATGCTGAAGAGAGGCCGCATTGAGCCTGATCCAACACTCTTCCTAGTTAGGCTCTGTGGAGCTTTACATCTTCTCCCTGTGGGGTTTTGTGGTCGTTATCTAGAAAACACACATTACGAATGCGTACGGCTGGGAAAAAAAATAGCACAATGTCAACAATCCAGTGGTTTCTAGGTGAGGAACCACTTACCCGTATGTTATGGGTTGTTGTCGAGTTGCGGGGTACAATTCTTTCTTTCTGTGAAAGTTGACATTTTCACAGGTAGTCCAGGGTTTTTTTCAAGCGTCCTCTGACACACAGAAGACTTCATGATGGAGCAAATCATCTCCAAACCACAACGCTTCCACTGCTGTGCTTCACAGCTCTTAAGGAGGTCAAGTGTTTCTTCTTCTGATACCCAAATAATTCAAGTATAGACTCTTTAATCCAGAAGTCATGAGCTCTGTGTGATTTGGGAGTTTTTCCATCTAATTTTTTCATTTTAAATACTCGGCAGCTTTTGAATCTTAGAGACAGGCAAGTTCTCCTAGAGCTGGTTAATCAAGCGGTGGATGCATTACAGCCATCTAGTGGTGGAGGCTGGCATGGCGCCATGGTTAAAAATTCCTCTTACCAAACTCATGAGTTGCTACAATAAAGTAAACATTTTGTCGTGACAGGAATTTAAAAGGGTCACTTACTTACTCTACTGCCTGTTTGTTCATGTTAACAGAGTGGCTGCAGTTTGTGACTACACTGCGTTAAAGAACCTTTTCCCTTTGGTTGATCCACCTGTAAGGTTTTGTTAGAACAGTGTTAAATACAACCTTTCTTTCTCTACACGGTAAAGCATAACGTTGTCTTAGGGCCTCATAAAATCCATTGACGTTTGAGTTTGAAACGGGACAAAAATGAGAAAAAGGCTTCAAGGTTCTGTTGGTGGCGACATTCATGAGAAAGTCAGGATGCAGGTTTTCCCAGGAGAACCTATTGAAGCAGTACTTGTCAGTGACCGTCGTGTTGAGGGTGATTAGTGTGTTTTATCCTGGACTCACAGATAAACTACCAGCCTCTGGAGGAGGTCAGAGCATTAGCTCAGCTCAGGACCGCTGCAGGGACGTTAAGGCATCCAGTCACAAACTCCAAACACTGTAATAAGGCTGAATGCGTCACACTAGAAACAGACGTAGACAAACAGCCTCGTCTGTCAGGAAGCCGTTTTAATCCCTCACTCTGTAAGTGTTGCTGGAATAACAGAAAAACCAGACGTGTTCCCAGGTTTACAGCAGGAGATTATATACACAAATATACACAAAACAAACAAGGATGCGCCAGAGCTGATTGGATCCGGATACCTTAAACCCAGAGGGGAACCTGAAAAGGGCGGCTGGGTTTCTTTTCGTGACGCCGTATGAAGAGGCGGGTGTGCAGACGGTTTCATTCTGTCGTGCAGGTTTAAGATGTTTTGTTCTCCTGTGTGAAGCTCAGCCAAATGAAGCGCAGCGTGGCGGACAGTCGAGGCCGGAGGAGACGGGTCACAGGCGTCCTCTCCACAGAAACGTAATGTGCCGTTCTGCTGCCGATTGTAAAACGGCTGAGTGAAGCGTTTTCTCCAGACCGGCCCACTGTGTTGCGGCAGTGAAGCTGCTGCATTGTTTACAGTGGTTTTATCATGCAAGGTGGGTTTTTTTAGTGCTTGGTGTGAGTTCAGAGTTAAAGGTGAAACCTTTAAAACATGATAAAAGCCTTTTGCTTTTGGGATATTTATCCCCCCTTAAAAACAACTTGAAAAAATTCATTTGGACCTTGATTCAGTTGAAAATTTTGATTTTAATTTAACGCCATAGGAGAACTGCAAAAGTTAATATGCCTCTTATATTCAACCACATATGGTCCAATTTGTAAATCAAAGTTCTTCTAATTTATTAATGATCTGCGGAAAAGATCAATTTGTCCAAATCAAACATAAAATGTCAGCAGGTCTTGTTTTGTATATAAAAACGTAACCCTTTCACTCATGTGAAATACTTAGATGGGCATTTTCAGCATGCCTCTCCACCAGTCATCATTCAGTCACCATGGTAACCATCTGCTGTTCTGGCAAATGGATAGCAGTGGTCGTGTACACAGCATGTCCAGTTGGATCCAGAGACATTTCTATAAAACTGGTCTAAAACAAAAAACAAAGCAGACTCTTTGTTCGGTTGTTTAGGGAAGGAATATTAGCATTAACATTTTTCATTCAAATTATTCCATTTTAAGTGGATTTTCTTCAGCAAAGAAACTCTTCACCAGTATTGTCATGTTCAGGATTTATACCTGCTTGTGAAAAATATCAACTCCCAGACGGACTTTAGTTTATTGTGGGGAAAACGGCTAACTAAACCTGTTCTCATGGGAAAAAGGGATCACTCCCCACCTAACACTAATAACTGGTTGTACCACCTGAAGCAGAAACAACTGTTGGTAGATGTTTGGAATAACTGGAAATTAGTATTTTCTTTTGATTTGACCCACCCTGCCTTCCAGAATTGTTTAATTTAGTCACATTGGAGGGTTTCAAAAGTATGAATGGTCCATTTAAAGTCACACTGCAGCATCTCAATCACACCTAGGTCCAGATTGGTGCTAATCCACCTAAAGAGAGGTGGATTAGATGGCGCTGGTTGTGACCTAATCCTACTTGACGTCAGAAACTGGATGACGGTTGGATATTTTACTTCATGATTTTTTTTTCACTGGAGAGCTTTATGATTTTATCAAGTATTGCAGCTCATCCAGGTTCTGACGCAGCAAAGTGTTTGTTTTGATGATGTGCAGATCTACTTTAGATCAAAGCATATACATGTTAGGATGGTCTAATCAAAGTCCGAGTTTGAGCCAAATATCTAAACTCTAGATGTGCAAAGCTGGTACAGATACGTGCAGCTACTGCAGATAAACGATCGACTGAATGTAGAAAAGCATGCAGGACTTTTCAGATATTTTGTAAGAAATACTGAAAATTATGTCACATTTGCCATTTAGCTTTAGCCTATCACATAAATCCTCTGTAAAATTAATCAAAGCTTCTTGCTATAATGTGACAAAATGTGCATCAATAAGCAGAAAGCCTGAATTTAGGAAAAAGTTTAAAAAACATTGTATTGCACATTTTATAAACCTAATCATTCATTGTATTTGTTGTGTCCTTGTTTCCACCGTTATATAAGATTAAAAAAACCCAGACAAATGTTTAGGAATGGAAAATGACTTTATTCTTCCAAAAAAAACAAAGAAAAAAAATTGAGAGGAACCAAATCCCTAGAATAAACAAATATACTTGCTGTAAAATAAAAGCCCATCCTTTTTCTTTTTTAAAATCAACTGTAACATTTGTTTGCCTTTCCATGCTCGATACACTCCATATATTTCCGCTTTTAAATAAATAGAAAACAATGTACAAAGACACGGGGGGGAGGGGCAGGAGAGAGAGAGAGGAAACGGAGGAGAAAAGAGAGAGATTAACATTTGGCATCGCTGAGAAGTCACGGCTGATCCTGATGTACGGCGACGGTTCGCAGCCCTCCAGATCTGCTCCGTCCGTCTGTTTCAGCCCACTCCCACTGCGGCGGGAGTCAGACCTGCACGCTTACTTAGGACGCTAATATCTTCATGTACAGGTAAAATAAAAATGGGTAAATGAAAACAACGCGGATTATGAGGGTATGCCTGTAAGCTGCATTGTCGTTTTATGAGTTTCTTTATATACAGAATAGTGAGGCAGCAATCCGAGGGTTGGGGGTTTACCAAAAAAAAACAAAAAAATGTAAAAAATAGAATATCTGAGCGTGCACGAAGAAGAAACCTTTGAACACACCAACTCACTGACAAGACGAGGACATCTATCAAAGTCTCTCTCTGTCGCGTGCGCTCTTTGTTCAGGTTGGCGGATTCTGGTTCTGCCACAAACGTCGCCCACGTCGATGGCGGAGGGCGTGTGGAGAAAACAAAGCGAACTCTTTGGGAGAACACTGGAGAAGTTTGGCAACGCTTTTCGTTGTACTGGCTCATTCATCAACAGTCCAAATAAAAAACAGAAAGAAAACATCTATCGGTTTCAGCCCGAACGGTTCCCTGGACGGACGAGTGATTGGTCGAGTCCGATCAATCGGTCCCTTCGCCTAGTTTGGGTCGCTATTTCAACAAGAGGAGGGAGGTCGCCACCGCTGCCATGCATTTGAGGACGAAAACACCGAGTAAGACGACACCATGCGCTCACTGAGCGGCCCCTCGCCAGGGTGGACCCTGCTCTCCGAATGTCCGCTACAATCGTAGAAATCAGACGTCCAGATTTGACATCGAAGTTCATCATCCTCTGCATTGGCTTCATGCTACAATGACGCAAAGATACAGCAGCTGCTTTAAGAGTCCAGAAAGGTAGCCTCAAACCGAGTCGAGAGCATGTCCAGAGTCAAACCTACAAAACTACTGGCTGACGAAGACTGGCCTGAGAGAACAACCCCCTGCCTTGAACATAGAAAAGCTAAATATGTCAATCATTTGTAGAGAAACTGCTGGAGTCGAAGAAAAGCGAGCTGCATCATTAAGGACTGGAGAAAGTCTCACAAGAGGCCAGCTGTTCTGCTTTGTAACAAGGAGATTTTAGGGTTGAAAACCTCATGAAGACCCAGAGTTCAAGTCTCTCTCGTCATAAACCAAACATAAAAGTTGCTACTGTCCAAATGTATCATGCTGAATGACATCTTTGAGGAAGCCCTCAACAGAAGCCAGTAGACGGCTAAAAACATCCAGAAGTTTCCACCCCAGGTCAGGTGAGTGGAACCATGAGAAGGATAACGACTGAGGTTGTCCCAACGTGATCCAAAATATCTGATCAAGGCATTTTTAAAAGAAACCTATCCATGTCTTTGAACAACTATCAAAACGATTCGTGATTACTGTCTGACTTTATGTCATCTAATGCCTTCCTCTATATCTGTATAATGTGACCAACTCTCTGCACTGCGGTAAGGGGAAGCTGTGCAGAAAGCAGCTGAAATTTTCAAACGTCCCAAACAAAAGCGCCAATTTGACGAAGCAGGAGATCAACCCCTGCCGAAATGCATCACTCACCGAATTATCAACAAGCCACATCACAACAGCGAGAAAAGACTCTATAGTTAGCTTCAGGAAACTTCTAATGCATGAAAATCAGCATCAGCCAAAGCAGGAAGTGATTTTCTTTAAACTGAAATGTTACTGTTCTGCATTTTAAAGCTGATGAGAATTTAAAGTATATTAATTGTTGCAACAAATCCTGATCAGAACGTCTCTAGTTGAAATTTCACAAAGGCTAAGTTGGCCAAGTTCAGGTAGGCTACTTTAATTTATAATCATTTATTTCAGGATCTGATCTTAAAACTTCAACATGAGGCAATAACAGTGATTTCAACATGTTTAAAAAGCCTTTTGATCCCGTTAAATGTTCATAAGGCCACGTTGTAGATCTGCATCTCCCAGAGATGTTAGTATTCACGATTCTCTACATTTTTACCTTCAATCTGACACAAAAAGGGAGGAAAACTGAGAACACTGGCCTTTAGCCTAAGCTAACTTTCACAAGGATAAGAGCTGGTCTTCAAAATGATCATTCATCACATTGATTTGTCACAAAAAAACCTGAAAATCTGTGTGTGTGCTTTGCTGTTCAGGTCCAATCAGGGACGAACGAGACAGACACGGAGAAACGGAAGAATGTTGGAATACTGGATTAATGCGAGTAGCAAGAAAAGAAGAGTTTGAAAGAAGCAAATCACAAAGCCTGAGAGAAACTTTTTTTTAAATCTACAGCTAAAGGACGAAAAAACACAGAGCTATCATTTGGTAGACACCAGCAGAGGGGACAGAACGCAGGGGAAGAAACTGTGGCGGGATAAGAAGAAGCTAGGCTAAGCTAATACAAGACTGACGAGAAGCTTTTAACCAAAGCGACAGCCGGGACGATCTACACAGAAACTGTAAGCACTTCACATACATCTACACAGACTAAATACAGACTAAACAGGCCAAAAATAGGCGCTGCAGCACTAGAGCAGCGATGCTGGCAAAACTGAGGCGACATTCTGGGGGATTCACAGCAGAGCGGACGATGAGTTTGAGGCCGGACCGTCACCGATGGAATGCCGAACCCTGATGGGAATACACAAAGCTTCAAGTTCAACTTTAGAGTGGCAGGAAAACAAATACAAAAAAGAAAAGTTAGTCGGCAAAATGGCCGATAGACGCGAGAGCTCTTTAAATCCTACAAAACTACCCGGAAACAAATCTCTAGAAACCTCGACAGCTCTACTGCTGGGAGTCAGCCACTTCAGTGCAACTTTTTTCACATGTGCATTTTTGCAATATTTTGATTTTAGAAAAAAAATAAAAATAAAAATTGTATCAAACATGTGGGCTTAAAGTACGACTTCAAATTTGACCCTCAGAAGTAGCCCTCAATGGGGGGAAAAAAAAAAAGTCGTACACAAAAATGTGCAAGCATACAGGTGAGAACAGCCCACGGTGCAATATGCACAAACTGCCACGACTCATGAGGACGGATGTTCTGCCTGAAGAGGCGCCGCGGCCCCCACCACCCACCGTTACCATGGAGCGGCCCGCTTCCCGCCTCTCGCTCTGATTCAGTGCAATTGAAAGTGAAGTCGACTCGATTCAGTAACAAACTCGCTCGGCGCTGCCATCATCATCATCAATCATGATGTGGATCTGCTGAAAGGGAGCCGCATCTATTGGTTTTAAAATCTGGACCGATCCAAGCGGGTCGCCTAGCGACCATCACAAGCAGGACTAGATTCCCGCTGGACAGAAAAATACACATTTCATCCCTATTGTCGTGGCAACAGTTCAATCGGCAATTCAGCAACAAGTTAGTCAGCCAAAAATACTTTTAATATTCAACACGGATAAACAAAAACAAAACACTTTCTTTAAAGGAACATTCAGGCTTTTTAAGGAGAGGCTCTGTTAAAAGGTTTTCAGTTAATAACTCAGTAAATGCTTTATGAGCGTTTACTTTGGGTAGTTATTTACAAATAAGCTGATATTTAGGCAGATAGGAGGTGGTGCGCCTCTAAATGTCTTCCTGTGTGAAACGTGTACCAAGGTTGGAACATTGAGAATTTTCTGTCAGAATAACAGACATAAAAAAGTGTGACAACCAATAAAGTAGCATTCATTTAAACTGCTGTTATACTTTTGGTTTTAAGGTACTTTAAATTGAAGATTTAATGATTGATGGCACACTACCTACAACCTGATTGTGTTGCTGCTTTTTTAATAGTTCTGTATTTTTGTGTGTGTGTTTGTTTTGTGATTTTTAGGTACCTGGACTTATGAACTTCCTGTATAGAATGTATTTGTCATTCTGTCATGTAGATAATACACTTCTGATCAAAATCGTAAGACCAGTCAAAAAATTGCATGAATTTGCATTTTGCACTATTGGATTTTAAGAACAATAAGTAGAGCTTCACAATGTTAAAGGAAAAAATCAGTGCAAAAGACAAGAACTTTTGAGCAGGAAATTTTCTGAGAACTGCCTTTACACTCAAACATGATTTTTTCAGCTGATCAAAGGTTTAAGACCATAGTCTTTAAAAGCCAAAAGCTGTGCAAAAATCTGGATTCCATGTCATTTTCTGTCAAGGCTTTTTACTGTGAAGACCTCCTGATGGCAAAAGCAAAAAAGCTCACTGACTTTGAACATGGTAGGATTGTTGAGCTGCATAAAGAAGGCCTCTCACAACGTGCCATCGCTGCTGAGGTTGGACGCAGTAAGACAGTCATTTTGCTTTTTTTTTTTTTAAATGATCCTGAGGGTTATGGAACAAAAAGGCCAAGTGGTAGATCCAAAAAATGTCACCAGCTCTGAGCCGCAGGATCCGATTGGCTGTCCGTCAAGACACGAGACGATCCTCTACCCAAATTAAGACCATTACTGGTGCTGACTGCAGCCCAATAACCATCAGACAGCATCTGTGTGAGAGAGAAGGACTTCAGAAACAAAAAACATCTTCAAAGGCCACATCTTCTTCAACGCCGCCCGTTTGGACTTTGCAAGGGTTCACCAAATATGGGACATTGAAAGGTGGAAGAAAGTTGTCTTCTCTGATGAGAAAAAATGTAACCTTGATCGTCTTGATGATTTCCAACGTTACTGGCATGACAAGGAGATCCCACCTGAGATGTTTTCTACACGGCACAGTGGTGGAGGCGCCATCATGCCTTGGGCCGCGTTTTCCTTCAATGGAACAATGGAGCTTCATGTTGTGCAGGGCGTCAAACAGCAGCTGGCCATGTGGAGATGTTGCAGTGGGCAGCATCCCTCATGACTGAGGGCCTCGTCTGTGTGGTAATGATTGGGTTGTTCAACAGGACAATGCTGCAGTTCACAATGCCCGCCTGACAAAGGAGTTCTTCCAAGAGAATAACGTCACTCTTTAGGACCATCCTGCATGTTCCCCGAATCTAAACCCAACTGAGAACATTTGGGGATGGATGGGGAGGAAAGTTTACAAAAATTGACATCAATTCCAGACAGTGGATGCCCTTCGTGAAGCCATCTTCAACACTTGGAGCAACATTCCCACCAGCCTCCTGGACACTGGCATCAAGCCTAAACGATTGTTTGAAGTCATCAACAAGAATGGTGGAGCTACTCATTACTGAGTCCTTTGTTTTGACACTTTGATTTCTATATTGGGTTGTTTTTTTTTTTAGCTATGGTCTTAAACTTTTGATCAGCTGAAAAAAAAAAAATCATGTTTGAGTGTAAATGCCATTTTCAATTAATTCCCTACTCAAAAGTTTTTGTCTCTTACGCTGATTTCTTCCTTTAACATTGTGAAGCTCTACTTAGAACCTTCTTAAGATCCAATAGTGCAAAATGCTAATTCTTGAAGTTTTTTAACTGGTCTTAAGATTTTGATCAGGAGTATATTTCTTTGTAAATAAGTACCCAATGTAAAGCTTCATCTGCAGAAACCGCTCAGAAGGTTATGAGGCTGGACTTCTTCCTCTTTGCTTTAAACTTGGTACATTTCAGACGTTAGCTTTGGCTTTCGAATCCAGAGAATATGAACGCATCTCTCTCTCCTGCAGATAGCCTCTCAACAGGCACTTTGCTTTAAAAGATTTCAAACTATCCCTTTACTGCTCGACTAGAAGACTGTGCACGTCCCTTTAAGAACAGCCTCAGGAACCTCAGTGTGCTGGATTTGTTTCTCATCAATCACTGAGGAAGACGCACACAAAGGCCCTCGACTTAAAGAGACACACACAATCTGAGCATCTACTGACTGCAATAATAATGTTCACTATCTTTGCACAGATGGGTAGACAGTCCATGTGAGAAGAAAAAAACTTACACAAGTTTTTTTGTTGTTTTGTTTTTTTGCTTATATACACAGCTTCATTGATTACTTTTAGGGTCAAATTCGATCAGTTTCATGTGATGTTGTACGTGAAGAACCCAATCCTTGAGCAGACTAGAAACACATTGACTGGCAGGTTTCCAGCAGTTTTCACGACGCAGCTGTAAGTCAACGATCTCCGCAACATCTGGACACGTTTTGCTGCGTTTCCCTGGTGGGACGAGCCCTTGAGACAAATTTGTAATTTTTTTTTTTGTCCCGACGTTTCATCGATCTCCCGTCTTGATGTGCGAGTGGCAGAGCTTAAGAAGCCATGAGGAGAAAACGCTCGGCTACCGTTTGACACTCTGACAAACTGCTGTACAAGCCCTGATAACGTTAAAGGCAAAGAAAACAGAAGGGGCAAAAAAATACACGGATTGGAAAAATACAGGAAACATACTTGAGAAAATGTGCCTCGACGTTTCTCTCTGAAAACAGAGACTCAGGGGGGAGGTGAGGCTGTATTACCTGGAACAACTGCTGCGAACACACACAAACGCGCGCACACACACACACACGTCCTCTTATAAGTGCTCCCAAGTTGCTGTTGCAGGCAGACAGGAACTCAGAGAGGACAAAATAGCACCAGTTTGAAATAAAGCTAATTCTAGATCCAGACACCGAACCGAACAGGCTGGGTGAAAACCAGACGTCCGTCCATCCCAACCCTCCGTCTGCACGATTTAAAACACAAATGATAAACACAGAGAAGCTTCACACTCACACACACACAGCAGCAGTTATTCCAGCCAGGACAGAGTCCCACCCCCTCCGGCCCTCATCGCCTCCTTCTGTCTGTGTCTCTTCGTTCGCCTGATCAAATCGTTCCTCCCTCCGTTCGATCGTCCTCTCATGAGTTTTTTGTTGGGGTTTTTTTTTCTGCTGTTTTGTTTGTCGCTTTTGGCACTCAGCTTCCCCCTGAATGGATTACATAAACTGCATCTGGATAGGAAGAGAGAGAGGACAGAAAAATGAAATTAAAACAAAATCCATAGGATTTAACAGCCCCATAAGGAAAGAGAGGAAAACTGATAAAACTATTGGCACAAGCGGGGAAAAAAAAAAAAAATTCAACAGATTGAAGCTTTATTTTCCTAATTTGTCCAGAAATCTGTTGAAAAGAAGCCGATCACTGTGGAGGACTTGGTGGCTGCTACCTGGGCTCCTGGCATGGGCGCAAAAGGGTTGGTGGGTCTGAGAACAGGCTGGTTGTACATCATCGGCTGTGGAGCCATCACAGGTACCCCACCCATCTGAGCCATCTGGGGAGGGACCTGGAGAACCACAACACACACACAGTTAGAAAAACACAACAATGACACTATTGTAACGGTGAAACCCAAACTGGTCTGAGATCACCGGAAAATGGAGCGAACTAAATTCAGGGTAACCATGAAAAACAACAAAGGTTCACCTTCCAGAAATACAACCCCAAACACACAGCAAGAGTTAAATGGAAAGGCACAGGTCACATTGATGTGTTCTTATGGCCTAGTTAAAGGCCAAATCTGTGACTCCAACTGGTAGCTGTACAAATGATTGACTCAGAACAGCTGAATGCAAATCTACGTCACACTTACAAAAAAGCACATCACACAAAATACTGATAAGTCTAACGTGTAAACTGGACATCCTGAAAAAGTCAGAGAGTATCAAGAAGTAAGGCCTTGAAATGTCTCAAAAATATTTTTAAAAATGTAAGTCATCCTTAAAAGGGGTAGTACTAATTAATCTTTCATGTAATTTCTGTCAGGCAACAGTTTGCACAAACATTTATCTTCTGTACATTCTGTGACTCAAAGCTACCAGTAACTAACTGCCAATATATTCTTGCTAGCTAGCCTTTTTTATTTTTATTTTTGCAACTTCCAAGAATTAGATGCTAATGTATCACCGGTTGGTTGGATGACATTAGTTTTTGGCAGCGGTTCACTTCATGTTGCTAACTGGATCCCCCCCATCATCCTATATATCTGTAGTTTTAGCTTGGTGTTAAATTTAATTCAAATTGGCATTAAAAAAGGTCTTATAAAACCTTAAATGTGACTTGCTGAGACCTTCAGATATCCTGGTAAAGTAACGTAACCAAATATGAGAGGAGAATCACTCTTTCTGTGCAACACTCACCATTCCATACACAGGCACTTGTGGTGTGGTCATGGGGAAAGCCATTGGCGCTGGAGCCTGGAACAAAAAAACAAAACAAACAGTTGGTCTCAGAAAATAACCAACCTGCTTCAGTTTCAGCCTCATCTCAATTGTCTGGAGAAAGAAAAAAAAAAAAACAAAACAAAACACGTACAAAGAGCACAAAAGCCTGACTCGGTTTGAGAACCCTTAAGTGTCCAGGTTGTGAAAGGACAAATCATTTAAAGCTCGAGTATGTGTACATTCAGCGGCACAGCGAGAAGCTAGAGTACTTAGCGGATGCCCACTGTGAGCAATCATTCCCACCACTTCAAAAGGAGAGGCACAATGAGGCCGTGCTCTGCTTTCTGCCATGTTCAGGGCAAATCCAATCCGCCGCACCGGAGCGGGCTTCCTGTTGTTCGACGCCATGGCGATGTACAGCTGCTGCTTTGGAAGCAACGCCTTTCTGCATCAAAACTGCTGATTTGTGATTGAGAAATTGGTATTTTTTTTTTTCTGAAAAAAATATAGTCTAGGAATGAAAACAGTGCAATAGTTCCATTATACAAAGTAATTAGCTGCTCTGGAAAAGTCATGTTTTGCTTTATTTCTTGACATAAAATGATGGATTACAGTAATTAAAGTGTCGCCACGGTAAAGTTTAGGGTTTTATGAGGAAAAATAAAACTGCACCAGCATTATCCTTTAATTGCTGTTTTTGCATCCGCTTCTTAGTCAATGTTTTAAACTAAGTGGAAGTTACTTAAGATGGCGGATCTGTCCATAAAAAGCGACTAAATAATTTGCAGCGCGCTGCGCCTAGCACCGCTTTATTGAATTACAATCCTGCTTTGTGTTACTGCGGTAACATCAGGGGCAACAGGAAATATGTGGAATATCCTTCTCCCTTTAATTGTGGTGAAATGCGAGTCATTGTTCAGCTGATTGGCAATTCCTTTAAAAACGAAAAAAAAAAAGTGTCGCATCACATTTTGAGAAACAGCCAATTTTTAAAGTTTAATATTTCTTTAAGACCCGTATGAAATTTAAGACATCTATCTCCACAGAAATATATGAAGTGCGTCCAACCGATTGATTAATACCCGTGATAGACGGAAAAAGGCTGGATAGCTAGTTAGCTGGATATGTTAGCACTTAGTTACCCGCGCCTTCAAAACTAGGGAAAAATAAATGTATTGAAATTTTTTGCAGATGTCTGAGTGCGACTCAAACTTCTGCCTGACAGAAAAGTTCAGCGAGAAAAATACATAGAGTATATAATTTATAGTTATGTCAAGAGAAAATTTCAGACTTGTGATCAACACATTGAAGAGCAACTTACTTTTAAAAGTGAATTTCAGATTTCAGACATTTTAAGGTTTAAATTTGGGTAACGCACATTTAAGACTTTTCAGGATGTGCCTGGGATTTTTTCCAAAACCAAATCTTCCTAAGAGATTTTTCCCCTTTGCTGAATAAATATAATCAGACTAGAGATTTTGTTTTAAAATTTATACTTATACAATAAAAGACTTAACATTTTTACATTACATTAGATCACATCTGCATAACTATGTGCTTATCAGCTTCAGCTCTTTTTAAGGAACCATCCTGCAAAGCACAGACTTCAAACTCAAGGCTGCGCCGCCTTAATGGTAGGAGCAGAACAAGAACAGATGAAAAGCATTACTGTCGTTCTGCAGGTTTTGGACAGGTTCTCAATAGACTTAACTACTATCAGAGCTTTCAATTGACTTTTAGAGGAAGGATAAGCAGAAGGAGTGATTCTCTTCCCAGAGATCTAAAGGAATAAAAAGGTTTCAGACCAGGCAAGGTGAAGCTGTGAACCCATCTTAGGAGGCAATCAATCCGATTGATCGGTAAATGCTTGTAGTTGTGACCCTGGAGAGCCAGTTGTTGCTCAACTCCCCCCCACCCCCCAATCAATCTGTCTCAGATGTACAAAAAAAAAAAAAAAAAAGACCCAATTCCGGCTCCATTTTATCAAATATACATTTATCGCCTGCTCGGTAGCTAACCGCTAGTTCAGAAGTTGGAGTATTTAAACGGATTAAGTCGACTTTCCTGTCACCTGCGGTTTAATCTCCCATTAATTCACAAAGCGTTCGTCTCTCAGTCGTACCGCCCCGTCTCGTTTATCTGAATTCCCCCCCCCCCCCCCCCCCAAATCAAAACGTGACAGAAACACCTGAGTGTGGGGAAACAAAACGAGAAGCGGTTTATGCACAGCTTCAGACTCTCCCTCACTCTTGGCGTCCATCTGTCTTGGCGCACAGCTGTCGGCCTTCGCCGCCTCGCCCTCATCCGTCTCCGTATTCTCGTTCGGTGACTCATTTTTATTTTTCACCTGCCCGTTCCTGCCTCCTTTATGCTGCGTTTCGAGGTGCGCGCTGCGCAGCTTCCCCCCTTCTTCCCTTTGATTCTTCGCAGTCAGACTTCCAGCCCACTTAGCCTCCTGCAAGGCTAAGTGGGACGGTTAAATGAGCGAGGCGCTTTCCAGGCTCCCCAACTTAAAATGCACGACGCGTCTCCAGCTGAGACTGTTGCAACTTTCTGGCCAGAGTCTCTGCTGCAAGCATTTCATCAGCCGCTTTAATTGCTGCTCTGCTACCTGTGATGTTTTCCTCAAGCCTTCTGCAAGCGACGACGAGTGTTTATGGAAGTCGTTTCGAACCGTCTGTGTCGGTTAAAGGCTGATTTGGTCCTTCGTCAGCATTTGATTTGGCCTTTTCTCGTTAAAAGTGCAGCAGGATAGAGATGCACTGAGTCGTGCCTCATCTCTTTATAGTTTTTCCTTAGAAATATAAACCAAAAACAATGCGACAGGTTTTCTTTTTTTCTGATTCTCAATGAAATCTAATGAATCTAAACCAAACGCTTCAGAAATGACCTAATCTGATCTCTCTCTACATATCTTGTACATAAGGCTGTACATAATTTTTAAAAAAAATTAACAATAGCAGTCAAAGTACAAAAGAAACTCATAAGAAAGTTTGATTAGAGAGGCTAAAACATCAGAGCTGAAAAGCTCAGATAGTACTTAGAAAATTAGAGCACAATGTCGGCTTGTGCAGCTCAGATACAGGGAAGTTATTTGTAGAAACTGAGCAGAAAGCAAGAGTCAAAATTCTCCAACAGTGTCTCCAGGGAAAACGAGAGCAACAGGAGGCAAGAGGAAGGGGAAGATGAGGAGGATAAGCAGACATTTCTGAGAGGCTCGTTGGGACTTGTCTTACTAAACAGAGATAAGTACTTACATAACTAGTATAGAACATTCCATTCTGCATCAGGACGCAACAGGGAAAAGGGACAAGGGACAGAGAGGAGGAAGAGAGAGGGAGAGGGACGACAAGGAGGAGGGCAGGAGAATGAGCAAAGTCAAACAGGAAGGAGAAGATGTTTAGTGAAACAAAAGGACCATGAAGAATCGGACAAGTAAGCAAAATTTGTCAAAAAGGTGGTGAGGACAGCAAATCGAAAATGGAAAAAAGAAAAAAAAAGGATTGCAAAGGAAGCAAAGAAAACCCGGGGTCACCATGCCGATGGACGGACGACAAAGGCAGCGTGGCGAAAACAGGACGAGTGGACGACATCGCCAAATGGGAGTCACAACAGAGCAGGACGGCAGGCAAACACGGGAAGGAAGACGAGTGGATGACGGTGCAAAAATGCCAGGAAGGAGATATTGGATGAGATGACAGCGAGGTGAGGGAGGACAGGGAGTCAGGAAGGAGAAGAGGAGACAATCAACAGGAGAGGAGGAGAGCGAAAGAGAGAGAAGAAGAAGAAGAAGAAGAAGACAGGGGTTAGTGACAGTTTTGTCTTTGTCAGCCAGAAACTGCAGAGCAGAGATCAGGAGGACAATCAGGAGCTGCTAAGATCAGCACACATCATGCACACACAGCTAAACACCACACTGAGATAATGTGCAAACACACACACACACACACACACACACACACACACACACACAAGCACTCTGACATGCACCAAGAGAAAAACCAGCATCCACTGCAACAGTTTCTGACCCGCTGAGCATCCCGGTAAGATGTCTGCAAGTTCCTGAAAGCACCGTGAGTTTAACCCGGTTCCTTTGAGCTCAAATTAAGCAAATTCTGGAAGAGAAAAATCTGCAACGCTTTGGAAGATTAGAGATAAATTAGACAGAGTCACAAGCTGTTTTTTCCCCCCTTCCTGTCAAACCTCAGAGAGCAAAGCTAACCAGCAGCTGGCTGCAGGCCCAGAAACACCGTTTCTCACATCATCATGTAAAACATAAAAAAATATTGTCCAGAGTCGAGTCAAAGACCAATAAAGACAAGAGTACAAAATGGAAATTTGTGAACTTTGGCGCTGCTGGTGTTCCTCATGTTTCACCAACTCAAATTTAAGACTTAAGTTCATTACGACTGAAATTTAAGACTGGCGCTCGATCTCCGTGTTTAAAATCCATTAAACCTCCCACTTCAGAGAGTGTTTCACACCAAATGCTGCTTCTAGATCAGCGCTAACTGTTTCTGGGGAGCTCTGGCTCCACCACATCAAAACTGAGACATTTCTGGGGTTTGTTTGTGACTCTTGGCAGCAGCTTTGTGCTTCTCACACTGCATACGCCTCTCTGCAGCCTTAGCACCCAAAGTGCCAGACCTTTTTGCACAGAACACACATACAGTTTAGATTGGGCCAGAAGAATTCAACTCCACCAGGCCTGAGCCCGGTCCAACCCGACTGATTAATTTTAATTATAGGCCTGAAGCAAACCCGGCATTTTACTTTATTTATGATTTTACTGGTTTTGTTTTTAAACTATAACCTGAGTAAGCAGTGTCACTTCGGCTATTTTTAGCTGTTTAATGTCTTCCAGCTCCATCTTGTCGCTTGTTGTAACATCAGGGTGAGTCAGGTGCAAATCTGGGATGTGTGACTGATGGGAGCAGAGCCGCATGTGCATGCAGTGCACAGATTAACGTCTGTACCCGACTTACTTTCTTTATTAAGTTAACATATTTTCTCTATTTAAACTATAATAAGTTTAATAAGTAGTAGAATGAGTAATAACTTCATATTTTGCATTCACGGTGGGTTTTCTCTGGGCTGTATTCAAATTCAAACAACTATTTGTCCCCAAAGTGCAATTTCAAGGCACATCAATACAAATAGACAAAAAAAGTGATGGCTCAGAACACAAAATTTATAAAATTCATACATGGTAATAAATATAAGTAGATAAATTTGATTTATTTATGGTCCGACTTTCAGGTCAGATTAGGGCCATAAATCTAAACTCTACATACTCGTAGCACCTCATGGGTTGGCAAAAGAAGTGAGCCAGTGGCAGAGATTAACATCGTCCAGCCACCTGACGATAAATCTGCACTTACCCATTACTGACGCAAAAAAGCTAGCAAGTTAGCTAGGGCATATTAGCAGCTAGTTAGTGGCATGTCTGGCAGCAACTCAAACTTATACCCAACAGAAAAATCCTAGAAGAAAACAAACCCAACTGCATGGAATATAAGAGATTAAATAATCCTGCCACAACAAAATTTAAGACTTATGATTAATGTATTTAAGGATAATGTCCATTTTATTGGTGAATTTAAGACATTTTAAACTAAATTATAGATACATTAAGACTTTTAAAGATTGTGCAAACTGAATAATCGTGAGCAGGATTACTGCAGCCTTCAAGAACTTGCAAACACCTCCACAGCTCTCTTAGATAAACTGTCCACAGTGTCACAGGCTTTATGGTTCCTCACCACATGTGGCACAGGCATGGGCTGTGGAGCCATGGGCGCGGGGCTCCACTGTGTGGTCGACATGGTCTTATTTTGCCAGTTTTGGCCACCGGTTAGCTTCTTCTCACCAGGCTGGTTCCACTGCATCTCTGGCCTGTTGAAGAACAAGCAGAACAACTCAATAAGTCTGCTTAATACTATTTTGAGCACTTCTTTTGCCAGAGTACAAACACGTGAGAAAGCGAATGTAGTACGGAACTGCATTAATCTTTCAAAAACAAGTTTAGAAACTTACTTCTTGGCTCCAGATCCAAACTGCAGATCTGAGCAGGGAGAAGAAACAGAGAACATAGTGAAACAGAGCATTTTCTGGGAACGCACACAAGTTTTCAGGAAAAATACTAAAATAAAAAAATAAAAATCTTCTGGACTTGTGTTCAACCGCAGAACAGCCAGCGCCCGGTAATTATTCAAGGTCTGGTGATGCATTGGTAAAGTTATGTAACTGTTCCATCTGCTGTGCAGCTATTGCAACTCGTTTTCTCTCTTTGTTAACAAGTTTGTGTGTGTCAGCACTCACTGCCCACAAGGTTGGCCAGAGAGGAGTCGAGGTCACTGGCTAGCAGCTTTCCTCCAGGATGGATGGCCATTTGAGGAGGAGGAGGAGGTGGTGCGGTGTGCGCGGTGACTGTGGGCTTTAACAGGTCTCCAAGAGCATCGAAACCTGCACAAGAAATCAATTTTGTTCATGTAGATGAGCTGGGGCTGCAGGGGGGGGGAATAGGAAAAAAGTGCTTTTTACATCTGAAAGGCTTCAAACAACCTTGTAAAGAGATGAAAAATGTGTGGAAGCTTCACAAGATACACAGAGACGGATGAAAAGAGAGAAAAGCAAGAGCAGAGATGTTTGTAATTCTTATTTTCTGTGAGGAAATGGGCTTCTCTGTTTGCCAAACAGCAGCAGTTCAGTTACAGCTTAGAAAGTGAAATAAAGCCCTGAAGGACTGTCAAACTTCGGGTTTGTGAAAAATATCAGGCAGTAAGTTGTTTATTCAAGCATCCAAAGCATAAAGGACATCATTCTGAGCTGCTTTTAAGTGCACTCCAGAGGCTAAGCAGCCTGATAAACGACTTCAGAAAGCCGAGCAACTCAATAGCCAGTAATATTTTAGATTATAAGTAACATTTCTAAACTCTGAACAATCCTGTGCTTCTTTATTGGAAGAGGTCACACATCCCGCCTCATTGTGCAGAACAATGGTGCTAAATATGATTTTATGGCAAGCTGATCTAGTTTTAAAAGATGTGTACAGCAGATAATTTTCTCCCCAGAAATTCAAAATAACATTCTAAACATGTCGCTATTATCTAGAGGAAAAATCATGACGCACACACATTTCTCAATGTATGTTGTAATGCCGGTGAGTCAATTTAGTGTTGCCAAAATGTCAGCACTGGAAGGACCAAGTTCCTCGAGTCACATTCATCTTAAAAACCTGTTTTACAATTGTTTTTTTAAAATGCCCAAATTCTACATTTATTTTACTATAAGCAAATTATATCTAAACTAAAGCACAATTATTCTGGATTGTTAACATTTGGGGCATCTCTGCTCATCTCTTAGTTCTAGGGAGTCATTTCCACAACTTAAAATGTCAGTAGCCTTGTACCTAGCTAAAACGGAATATATTATCCTAAAAGTGCAACACTGAATAGCTTTGACTGAAAGAACTGATAATATTAAGTCCTAAATCACTTTTAACTGTAAAAGTAGATTAGTCCTGAGTAAATATGAACTAACATGTTCAAGCTGATATTTTGGCTAAACTAGCTTATGTGAATTGAGCATGTTAGCTTGTATGTTCATACTGAAACTCATTGTACTTCTGAATTTCAGAGAAAAAACAAATTGAATGCAATGAACTCTGTGACCTACGTAGTTGTGTAAAGTTATAGCTTCCTGGACTTAATACTATTCTCGATATGACAATGAAACCAGATTAATTTAGAGATATGTTCAGCTGACTTATATTCATAACAAATATCAGTAATTTGGTGCGATACATGCCAATTCCCTATTATAGCAATGTTAGTTAAAATTTTACAGCACTTTCAAGCCAATATCTTAGCTAGCCCTATGTTATTCTGGCTGTGAGCTAGCTAACATGTAAGCCAAACTGACTCACAGGATTTTGACCATGTTTGCTAATATTAGTCACTGCATTCAAGCTACCAAGTTAGCCCAACAAACATTATTTATATATCCTGCCTATTACTGTTTAGCTATGTTGGCTAATATTTACCAATATCTTTAAGCTAACCCTATGTTATTCTGGCTGTGAGCTAGCTAATATGTCAGCCTTTCTTACTCTGGGGATTTTCGCTAATATTACCCAATGTGTTCAAGCTACTGAGTGAACCAATCCAATGTAGAGCAGTTTTAAGGAAAACATTACAGGACGAACAACATTTCTGTCATGGGAGAAGAAGGAGAAACTGTGGTGGAGACCAAACTGGAGATGAAACAGTACAGCCGTCTACAAGAAGTCTGAGGAAAGTGACATTTAATTTTCCTCTGGGATTAATGAAATATTTTTGAATTGAATTACTCAGAGAATTCTACCAAGTCGTCTCTTGCTGCTCTAAACCTTAATCTTGTGAGCAGAAATGAGAATGAAAATTTCTACATTTCACTATTCCTGTCATGTAGCATCCTCTAATCCCTGACTTGGTAGATTGCATTCATCCAGGTTACCGATTTACATGATCCTAGTTGTCATATTCACTGTACGACTCTGAACAGTGTCTTGAATGAATATGACTGTGCCTGGTTGAAAGCATGTGAAATAGCATTGTTTGTTTGCTTTTTTTCCCCCTCCAGTGACCGTTGCCTGTAGGTGAAAATGACAGAGTAATTTCCTGTACTGGTGTGCATGTGAGTTTAGGAGCCAGCAGTAACAACTCCCATGTCAGCACTCATTCAGCTAATGGTTGTTACCATTTGCTGGTAGAAAAACCTGGAGGTGTGACTGCGAGTGTGCATGTGTGTATTGGATGCAAAAAAAGGTGTTTGAGACAGGTAAAAAAAATAAGTAAAAAAAGTGTGTATACAAACGTTTGCACCATTTGTTTAATTCCAAATACAAAAAGTGTTTTTTTTAAATACCAGGGGAGTAGAACAAAGCAGAAAACTAATATTTACTATAAATGGACAGTGTCTTCTCAAAGGGGAGGAAATCACAGACAGGCAACTGATGGTGGGGGGGAAAAAAAGAGGAATAATATTTAGTTAGGAAGCGGTGTGTAGGCCTGACAGCACTGCTGACACAAGAGATTCGAAAAACACTTTCACTGCTGGCTTAGCAAGATGAGAAAACGAGGGAGGTGGGGCAGCGTAGAGAAGGAAGAAAAATTAAAAACGGCAAGATGAAATTCAGAGATGAAGCAAAAACAATCAAAAAAGAAAAGAAGAAGTGAGGAACAACACGAGGAGGGGTGGAGGGTGAGTCAGACAAGAAATGAAATCACCCTTTTCGCTCCTGAATTTAATTTCCATCCCATTGTCAACACTGTAATAAAACACTAAGAATGTGGCTCTTCTCCACCCACTTCTTGATGTTCCTTCAACAGCATGTCAGTGAAGTTTTCTGAATTACAGAGCCATTCTATTGTGGCTTCAGTCGATCACACACCCAGACGAAGGTAAGCTGGACGGAAGGGGAAGGAAAGCGCCGTATTGAACTGGGAGGATGAACGTTATCGGTGTTGGCTTTGATGCTTTGGAGTCGGATTGCCTGTCAATATGGGTTAAAGATCAAAGGAGAGGAAGAAGGCAAATCTGCTCCAACAGTTCGTCTGAAAAGCACCTGGTGCTAACAGATGTAAACCGAAATTTAATGAGGCGACATTGTCTAAAACTCAGCACAGACAATGAGCACTGAACGGTATCTATTGCTGCAGATGTAATTGGTAGATATTGTGGCCACCTGTTGGAGTGAAAACAGAGCTGAAACATTTAAAATCCTCATTTAAATTAATTCGCAGTGAAATCTACTCAGACATGACATTCACTCCCCATAATTTACTGACTGCGACTCTCTTTGGTTAGAGCTGCTTTCTCGAGGAAAGAGGCAAAAATCTTTCACAGTGGTTCAAAATTATCCTTTTCTCTTTCCTGTGTGGCACCATCCTCTCTGTGTGATTACAAACAGATCTTATCGGACTTATTTAAGGTCTAAACATTCCCCGTCTCTTGGGAAGTAGGCCAAGTTACAGTGAATGTTTTGCAACTTGATAAAAATTCCCAAATATCGTTCCATACGGAGGGCGAAATGGTTAGGCCTTTGTTTCATTCATTCTCAATAAAGAGCCAAAATGGCTTCTTAAAAGAAAGTAGTTTTCTCCAGATTCCTGGAGTAGTGGATCTCTGCAGCTCCTCCACAGTCAGCATGGTGGCTTCTCTGATCCGTGATGTCCTTTACTTTAAGCCCAGCAGTTTAGGTAAATTTGGTAAACGGTTTCAAACCCATGTATTTGTGTACTTTTACTTCTACCTTACTGTTATGTAGCATGTTGTGTTGATCTAATTGTCAAAATCCCAACAAAATGCAGTAAAGTTTGTAACTGTAAGGTAATAAAGACAGATGTACGGAGTATGAATATTTCTGAAAGAGGCCATGCAGAGGATCTCCTGGTTCTTTATAATTTGTTTCCATCTACTGTAGAACCAAGTAGATGGTTCTGGGTTATTCAGTGTACTCACAAAGAATCGCAGCGCTTCACTTCTTTCCACATTTTGTTTAGTTCCAAATTTTTTATTCCAAATTGTGTTAAATTAATATCTTTCCTCAAAATGTGGGACATTATATAGACAGGTGTTTCAAATCAAGTCCAATCAACTGCATTTACCACAAGCTGACTCCATTTAGGATGCTGAAGCATTTTAAGGTCAATCAGTGGAATCAGGCTGAAAAAAGCTGGGAATACTTAAGTTCATGTGATTTTTAAAAAATGATGTTTATTTTTAATAAATGAGCAGAAAACTTTATCCCAAATGATCCTGATTGGAGCTTTGTGTGTAGAATGTTGATGAAAGTAGTGACGCGCTGCGATACTTTCACATGTTCATCCTTGGAAAACATTTCTAATTCTCCATAACTGTATGAAAATATATTTACTCAAATGTAGCCAAACTTAAACTGTATTTTAGATATTGTAGCAAAGCATCCAACATAGCCCTAATCATGTTTTTTTATTTTGTAAATAGAAGTAGCAACAGTAAGTTTATTTAATACAAAAGTGGTGGATTTCTTCTTTTCCTATTCGTCTGAGTGATGAAATTCAATTCTGCGTGACAAACATTATTAGCTCTCCTCTGTCTAGATCGCCATGATTACTTCACACAAAAGCGAGTCGAGTGCAAAAGTACTTCCAGAAACAAGCTCCAAGATTAGTTCTCTGGTGACTTCCCTCAGCTTTGGTGGGTTTTAGTTTCACATTAAAAAGAGTTAAAACCTGAAAACAAGACAATGCTGATGAATACAGAAGAAACAATTATTTGGATGAGATGAGAAACAAAAAAAGAAAAGAAAGGCAGAACGTTTTCCATTAAAATTAATGAAATCTACCAATTTGAATAGAAAAGCTGGCGCCTCATTTATTAACCAATCAGAAAGAACAAAAAAACAAAAACAAAATTGCAGCAGTTAACTAGGGAATATTAAAAAGAAAAACTGCTGCAGCAGGAGGAGGGGGAGAAAAGAAAGAAAAGGGATTTCTTCATTTTAAAAGCGAGGAGTCGGAGGGGAAGCAGATGGACCCGAGTTGCCTGGGTGATTCTTGCCTTGTGATGTGTGATGAGGAGACGGCGAAGCGAAGACGAAACGAGAGGAGGCAGCGGCACGAGGAAGAGGAGGAGGAAGGTGGGAACGGTGTGAATGACAACAAAACAACAGACGAGAAGAAGCAGGCAGACGGAGGAGAGGGAAATGATAGAGGACGTGTGAATGGACACATTTACAAACATGCAGACACGTCTGTTTTGTGTGTGTGTCTGTGTGTGTGTGTGTTCGCACAAACATCGGTGCACATGTGGAGCAGCTGGAGACAGTGATTTTTGGGAGATGTGGTCGGTTTGCCCAGATGGTTTATGGGTCGTTTCAACAGAAACTTTACGAGTAGAAAAGAATCCCTCCAAACACAGAACTAGTCTGGACAGAAAATCCTCCCACTGTTGGGTCCGAAGGGGTTACACAAGGTCAGAGGAGGTGGAAAAATCAAAACATGGCATAGAACATGCTCTTATTTTTAAAGATTTTATCCAAGATTCCCCTCCAACATTTCTGTTTCATAAAAAGAGATCTTTTTTTATTAGTTGAGAAATTTCATGAATTATGTAGAAATTTCCACATGGGGCGGTGACTGACGGGGTGCTGCTGTTGTGAAAAACTGTCCGACAACAAGAAGACAGGAAATGAGTTCATCTCTAAAATGGCAGCAAGAGAGAAACTTCACTTACACTGCTTTGCAAATGTGTTTTTCGAGTTTTTTTTTCCATGTTTTGTCAAGTGATAACCACAAAACTCAATGCATTACTAGGATTTCAAGCGGCGGAACAATACAAGGCGGTTTGTAATTTCATTGTGAAAGGACAAAGATGCATGGTTTGGTTCCAACATTATGTTTCACCAACTCAGATTTAAGACTTTTACGATTCTCTCTACAGCCTTAACCCCAGGCTGCCTTACGCACAGAGCGCACCTATCCTGGTACGGGTTGGCAGTACATGTGAGCCAACGGGGAAGACGAACGCTGATAGACAATAAACTTAGCTAGCCAACTAGTTAGAGATGGTTTATTAGCTGGTAATGCGACTCAAACTTTTAACTGACAGTAAAGTCCCTTACAAAAAAAAAATCTACATAGGATATGTATGCCAGGTCAGAATATAAGACCATTTGTTAATTTATTTAAGGTCACCTTACATTTTTAAGACATTCTAAGGACTTCATTTTAGATGCACAAATTAAAAACTTTTAGGATGCGCAGACACCCTGCAAAGTTGTCCAACAAAATACAGTTTCACCTCCAAGTCTTTTTGGGTTACTTCTCTGCAAGATTTTCACAGAAAGAAAAAAATTTGATCAAATTAGCGGGACGTGTCCCGGAAAGTTAATGTTTAAGGCTCAACTAGATCCAAGTCTGGAGTCTGACTGGATTGTCTACAACACATGACTATGGAAATGGTTGGTTCAGGTTGATGTACAGTAGTCGTTTCCTTCCCTGATGTTTGTAATAAATCTTCTGGCAGATTTATTATGAATAAGCAATTATGGTCTGCTTTGTGGTGGCATGTTACGTAACATCCACACAAATTGTGTATGTGCCATGATAAAATTCAAAGAAGTTTCAAAAGCACAACAAAAGCAGATCCTCACCTGTGAATTGGGAAAATGGTTAAAGTTACACAATGGTTACAAAATGATCTAATCTAAAGGTCTAACAGTTGAAAAAATACTGCAGGATGTCCCTTTTTTAGAACTCAAAGAAAGATTGGTTATGAGAGGATAAAATAAAGTAAGCCAGAAGGAGAAATGCAAGTGAAATTCTGCTGAATTTGAAATTTGCCTATACCAGGACCTTGTGGTTTCCGTCTCTGTGGCAGAGGTAATCATTAGAAAACAAACCAAAAGAAAAAAACGCAACATGAAGCAGAGTTAGAAAGCAAAAAAACAAAAACAAAAAGCCAATCCCCAGAGCAGAGCAGACACAGATTGCTGAAACTAATCAGAGGGTTAGTCCAGAGCGCGCCGCCATCAAGCCAAGGGGTTTTAGTCACTTCCCTGTCCGGACAGTCGGACAGAGCGAGGGGCTGTTTACCGGCTGCAGGTTGTGGGCCGTTGTTACTGGGTGTGGACTTATTCCCGAACACGGCATCGAAATCTACAGTCATGGCCGGGGTGGTCTGCTGCAGCGGCTGGCTCTCCAGTCCTGAGGAATGCAGTTAAATACGACTGAGTGAGGCTGTTCTGGACGAGCTTCATCCCACAAACCTTCGCTGAAGGACGCTGCAGGAGACGCAACCAGGACGGGTTTTACAGGGAAACAACGTTGTGGCTTCGCTGTGGGGAGGATTCCCAAACCTCCCGCTAATCTAATCCCGTTAGATTTAGGAACCTGGTCGCCGCTCTTCCACTGTTGCCGCTTTGAAAGTTAGGATTCTGTGCAGGCTGCTGAAGGTTTCAAAGCAAAGCCTGTTCATGAGGAAATCTATTGATGCACCCAAGTGCGTGTTCACTGTCGGGAGAAATGTCATTATCTGAACAGAAAGCCGCACAACAACAAAGAAAATACTTGTGAATCTCCCAGGGAAAGAATAAAACTCTTATTGAACAGCACTGTCTGACATTTTCTTTTGCATGCGTGTAAAAACTGTTATTTTAATGTCGTCGCACCAACAAACTGGGTTTCAGTCACAGGATTCTTTAAACTTATTCTGAATTTATGATTATGAAAATAATGGATGGATGAAATGATAGATGGATGAAAAGATGGATGGATGATAGCTGTGAGTGAATTTTGCTGGATGATAAATTGTCCCAGAAGTTACTGCAATAAGTGATATTGTTCTTTTGAGGCAATTTTCAAGTAACATAAGAGCAATGACATAATAATAATGCACATTCTCAAATATCAGTAAACTTTTAACAAAGGAATTGGAAGACATTTTAAATATTCAAAATAAATGAACAAAAACAACAGAAACAAATAAAATCGATCATCGATTCTCTGTAAACAAAATTATCCTTTAAAAACTAAAATATTTGAGACCAAAGGCACCAGACTGAAAACTTTTATTAACCAGTTTTTGGTAGAAAGAGAAAAACGATAAATGACGCGAATTAAAACGATTGAATATCGTTTTAATTTATTATTTATATTATTAATCAATTATATAATTGATTTATTGATTATTGCGACAGGCTTGTGGATGCATAAAATATAGACAGACAAAAGGATGAACATACAAATGAATAAAAAATAGATGGGTTGATGGAAAAAAAAGATTGATGGATGGACCGATAACTGATGGATGAATGCAATAGACGGATGGCATATATATTGATCAGTGAATGGAAATGCTGATATTTTCTCCTTTTATTGACTTATTTCATATGTTTTGAGGGAAGGAAACATCTCTAATCAAATCCCAGATGGTGTAGGAACCCTGTGATCGATAAACCAACAATAAAATGTTTAGAGGAGATAATGTGCCCTTCCTTAAAGTTGGATGACAAAACAGCTGACGGCCCAACAATATAACAATGCAGCTCCTGCACGTTTTAACAAATCAGTCTCCTTACAGGAACTGATCCCCTGAGCAGCCATTTGATTAAACGGTGCTCTCTGTTGTGTCGTTGTAGAGAAAGACAGCAGCGGACTGGAACAGAAGCTGTGAAGTCAGACCCACCGACGACGACGGCAGCTGTCGCTCGCAAGCAACTCCGGCTTTGAAATCTGGCCGAGCAAATTTACCAAACGGCTCCGGCGGTAATCCTGTGACACAAAGCCTTTAAAACTCCACACAGCCAGAGCTTCCAGATGCATCACTGTGCTACACTTTGATTCAAGACGGCTGATAGCGAGCTGAAAATGTCAGCTCAGAAACACGCGGGGCACAGCTAATACGCGCCCGGGTTTCAGCAGAGAACGACACGAAAAACCACGACTGGTTCCTCGCGCCATTTTGAAGTGTGGAATCGCAATCGCAGGAGTTATTATTACAAGGCCAAGCGCGCTTATTTATAGGGAATCTTTTTGTCTTGGGGTGCAGATAAATACGGGAGGGAGATGAAAGCTTACCTCCCCAGGCACTGTTGGCGTTGGAGATGGAAGGAGTGCTCTGCACAGCGGGGATGAAGGCCGGCTGGAGATCAAACAGGTCGCTGTTCAGGTTGGGGACGCTGAGGAGCAAATCGGAGGGGGAGTGAGAAAGTGAAAGGACAGAAAAAAAACCAATAAATCAAGATATCAACCACAAAAAAAAAAAAACGTGTGGAGAAATGAAAGGAGACAGAGAGAGAGTATTAATATTTAATCAACTGAGCATAAATAGCTAAAGTCGCCACTAAAAACGTTCGTTTGTCACAGATCAAGATTAATCCCCGCTCTCTGCAGGGCTATAAAATATTCCCCCTCGAGCAATAAAGCAGTTAGCGGCAGTAAATTCACAGTGTGTAAATTCTGCTCCGATTATTAAATCCAAATACTTTATCCATTTCCTGGGAAGGAGTCGGAGAAAGATTTCTGGGCTCCAGAACGAAAACTGACATGCAAGCGGACGAGATCTTGTCTCAGGGTTCGGAGTATTGCTGATAAACACTCTGAACCGTGAAGACGGCTTTCAGGATTTTTTTTTTTTTAAACATCGTATGAAGAACATTTTCCTCTCTAGACAAACTCTTGCTAAATAATGAGATCCCGACCCCAATTGTCCCGGTTGAAACACATCTAAAAGTTAACTACAGCACAACATCAAACCGCAAAAAGCTAGTTTGATGTGGTGATTCAGTTCAAAAAGTAAAAAGTCCTATTTTTATGTATAGAGAGTGAGACACTTCTACTCATTTATATGAAGACAAGCCACAAAGGTTTATTGCTTAAGACACTAGTTGCCTGCAGAGTGCCATTTCCAAGCATTCTGACGGAAAGCTAAGTGGAAGGAAAACATCTGGCAGATAAAGGTACATCAAATTTCATTTCATTTGACTTAATTTCATTCACTTAATATGACTAAAGGTGTTTGCTAATTGCTGCTGGCTAGTCTGAAGGAGCTGAGTGGGTCAGTTGCGTTGGAGGGCTGCTCTTTAACGCGCAAGTTCAGCATCTTGGCAACTGCATCTCCAGGTATGTTTATAATGAGGAATAATAACATGATTAAAACTGAAAAAGTCCATTTTACATACTGTGCCGTTAAAACATTGCCATGTGTTAAACCTAAATAAATTTCAGATTTTTATATAATTACTGAAATGACAGGACTTTAATTACAATTTGTAGAGACGCACTAGTATGTCCAGAGCGGACAACTCAGACACTTTGCAGATGGATAACAAGAATAGTCCACAAAAACTTTCTTTCCGATTTTTATAAGGCGTTTCTGTGGTTCATTATGTCAAATCTACACTCCAGAAAAGATGGCAGCAGATTCCTGATCTGGACTTTTTCTGTTCACTTAAACAACCCAAACTGGGATGAAAAACTGCTGCTCATCTGTTGAATTCCTGAACACATTCCTTTAGAAATATTTGGGTCAACGTCTACCATGACGGATGCTGAACGGCGTGAGCAGATTTCTGACCGTGTCTGCTTAGGTTTGTGCACCTGTTTGCATTCAGCACGGAGCCAAACAACTCCGGGGTGTGTGAGATGTGGTTGTTGTTGTTGGCGCTGCCGACCGACTGGCTGCTGGGGGAGGCGGAGGGTGGAGTCTGCATGCTGATCTCCTTCAGCCGCTGGTCCTGGAAAGAAAAAAAAAAAAAAAGACACAGATGTCAAACGTGAGAGAAGCGAGGACCACAGCACAGCTTGAGCAGAGACTAGGCTGTTCTGGATTCATTTGAAAATGGGTACAGAGACAAATAAATTGTTTTCAACAAGCCAACAAGTCAAATTTAAGACTTTAAGAGCTTCTTAGTTACAACTTGATTGAAATTTAAGATAAAAAAAAAACTAAATATTGGGGTTGGTTGGCCTGTGTGGGACTTGCATGATGAGGAAAAGCATTGCTAGGTAGATAATTGGCTAGCTAGCGACTTTTCACTGGCTATTGACTTGGCATGAGAGTGGTCATTTTATTTATCAAGTTGTGTTTTACATATTTTATGTTATCGTTTCATTTATTTTGTTATTTTTATATAATTATTGTTCAGTGCTTTGCCCAGTTTTGCCGTTTCAAAAATGCTTATGAATAAAGTTGTCTTGGCTAACTAGCAAGGCTCTATTTGCCCTTGCTAATTATCCTTGCTGTTTGTGTCTAATAAGAGAGAAGGGCTCAACAATCAGCTAACTAGCATCTGGAAATGGCAGCAAATATACCCTTGCTAACTAGATAACTAATATAGCCTCGTCCTTGCTAGCCAGGCCAAATTTACCCTTGCTATGACAGCTAGCTAGTAATTGCATATTTGCTGCTGGTAATCAGTAGCCTGAACCACCTGAAGCCACAGAACACAACAAAGATTTTGGCACAAGACTCACGCTTTTGAATGACAGAAAAGTCCCATGAAAAAAAAAATAACTACATAAACAAGAACATGCGAGATTAAACAGTCCTGTCACTGTTGAGACCCGAGATTAACATATTTAAGGAATACTTTATTTTGATAAATTTAATGCTTTTTAGGATATGTGGACACCCTGTGTAACCCAACGGCAACAACTCATCTGAGTCAAAGTGGGTAGATCATATTGTTGGACATTAATAATGTCTTGTAATGCAGACACACAATGTACAAAGATAGACAACTTTCTTTGGGTGCATGTTTCGCTTCAAGTATTCCTACAAATAATAATAATAATAATAATAATTCATAGCGAGTACATGGACCTTCCTAGTTCTTTTCATGTCGTATCTGACCTGGTTCTGTCAAGACCCAGGTGCTGCTGAGAACAGAGTTTGGTTCTCTCTAGTGACATATACACAAATCAGCAAAGTCCATCCACAGCTACAACAACAAAAAAAACCCTAAACATTCTGCATTTTAATATAAGCTTTATTCTCGTTGTGCTGAGTCAAGGTGACAGAAGTCAATAGATGTGAAGAATGACGTGACAAAAACAGCAGGAGTTGTTTCCATTAGCCTCAAACTGCAGCAGAACGCTGCTGACGTCTGCAAGACGGCCGGGGAAACGATTGGAAGCTTCCGGACTGATCTCAGGAAAAAGACATGGGGAAGAAAACAGTGGGAAAATATCAAAATGTCATGCAACTTTCTGGTCTGAGATCAGCACTTCTATCAAGCCATAATCTATGTTTATGATGCGTCTGTGGTTTTAGAGTATTAACCTATGGGTTGAATGTGAATGGTGAAGTAAGGCAGGGTAAGGTCTTTAACGTGATATGGCGCTGAGCAATAAATGGAAATTCAAATGGAAATGTATTGCATCATCCCTTCCCTAATGATGTAATTCATGCACTGTTGGGGTATCTAACACACCAGACCTTTTAATTTGCTCTGTAGAGATCAATTGCACTACATTTTTATTTTTCCCGTCAGGGAATTCACTGTGGGAGATTTTTCTCAACAAAAAAACGTTCTGTTTGCCCAACGAATGAGGCAATTTCCAGTAGAGCAGTCAGGCCAGTTATTGGTATGGATGACTGCAGTCGGAGTGAAAACACAGCTCCTCAAAGCGCCTTTATGTGGCTTATTTACACAAGGCCAGACGAAGGTTTTAATTCAGTGCACAACTTTAAGGTGAAGAAATGTTCCAAGTCACCTTACAACCTCTGCCGCCTTTAAAAGGATCCAGAGCGGATTAATAAAACAGAATCTGCTGCTGTACCAGCCTTCTCCTCATTTCTATTCCGACAGAGTAGTGAGGGAAGGGGAAAAAAAAGAAAAAAGCAGCCAACTGCTGGTATTGTTTGGGCTGAAGCCCCAGCTGGACAGGAGCTGAGCGTGGAAGTGTTTTTGTATGTGCGCGTTGAACCCATATGGACACCAGAGAGCGCAGACAGCTGGACTGGAAGGTTTTGGATGACCCCTCCTGACCTCTCTCGAGCTTTCTTATTGAACTATGTTCTCACTTAATCTCACCTCTTCTTTCTAAATTAGAAAAAAAAACAACAAACAAAAAAAAAAAGAAAAAAGAAAAATAACTCACCGCATCTCGATAGAAGCGGGACAAACCAAGGGCACAGAGTAAACAGAAATATAATCCAATCAAATGCACCGAGACAGTGAGGCAACGCTAACTGTGCATAATCTCACATGATTCGTACACACAAGAGGCTTGTAGGGGGTTTACACAGACAGAGGGGCAGCGCTACTAAGTAAACTGCAACATTTTCTTACGAGGTGTAAGCGAGCTACGTGTGAAACGAAGCTTGTGTACACACACACACACCAGATGCTGCTATGCGTGCCTGAATTGTAGTTCCCACTGAGCTCTCAGTCAATTACAGTTTGCTGCAAGGCAGGACTCCCAGGGCTGGAGTGAAAAATGCCAACACATTTTATACTTGACTTTTCAATTGCGTGGCCCCGCTACCACTGAAAAGCCGTTTGGCCTTTATTTTTCAACTGGAGTTGAGATGTCAAATATGGGGAGGGAAATCACTGGCATTCCTGGCACGGCATATCACGCAGTATGATGTGTTGTGCCAAATGAAGCTACAATGTGGAAATGTTTGCAGGTTTGTACTGCTTGTTCCAACTTCTGCGTCGATCTTCCCTTACGCAGTTTAACAAAACCGTACGGCTCTGTTCTCATTTTCCTTAACAAGATGGCCGCCATGTCACGCCATGAAGCTGACCAAAGCATGCTGTTTGGGTCCACAAAGTAATAACAGTAATTGGTTTGAATCTTCTGTAACAAACAGGAACTTCTTTGTGTCAGTAGGTAACTTCTCAATGCAGAAGTCACATGTGGTGTACCACAAGGTTTAATCCTGGGACAACTTCCTGTTTAACATCTACATGGCTCCCTCCAGCTCAGGTTAGGCCTGTCACAATAACAGATTTTGCTGGACATTAACTTTTCTCAGAAGTTATTGCGATAAACGATAATATTGTAGTTTTGAAACCATGATCAATGATAATGGCATAATAACACAAGAACACATTGTCAAAGATCAATAAATGTTCAATTCTAATGAATATTTAACACTGGAGGTGGAATACATTTTAAACATCCAAAATAAAAAAGCAACAAATAAAATGGATGACGTCTCTGTAAACAAAGTTGTCCTTCAAAAAAAGGGCTAGTTGAGGCCAAAGCACCAGGCTAAAGACTTTTGTCATCCATTTTTTAATAGAGGTGAAAAAAAGAGGGAAAATGATAAATCATGCAAATGGAAATTATTGAGCTTGTTTCAATTTATCATGTCATTAGATGATTTATTGCTTTTTGTGACAGGCCAAGCTGAGGTTACTAAAAGTAATAAGATTAGCTACCATAGCTACACAGATGATATACAGCTCTACATTACAATGTCACAAGGAGACTCTGAACCCAATCAAGGCCTCAACAGATGCTAAGAACAGATAAATGTGTTGATGTGCCATAATGTTCTCCATCTGAACAGAAACAAAACTGAAGTTATCATCTTTGGAGCAAAGAGAAATAATCTTGAATCAGAGTATAGCTTCGGTTTTTACAGCTAAACATTAGTGATCGGGTCTGAAATCTGGGTGTAGTGCTTGACTCTGACCTGAACCTTCAGAGTCACATAAAGACAGTTACAAATTCAGTCTTCTATCACCTGAAGAACACATTACAATAAAAGGACTTATGTCTCATCCAATAATTCTGGTGCGACCAGGCCCAAATTTCGAGTTGGAGTCAGGCCATAAATCTAAGCTCCAGATAAAACTAAAAAGTGAGCCGAATAACACTGATGTAGAAGTTGCGGATATAAAACAGGCTAACTACACAGTCCAGTCACATTAATGTGACCACCACGTACTTTCCACTTCAGAGTTAAATAACCAATCACAGAAGGCAAGTGGCAGCACAGTGCAGTTGAGCGTATATAAAGGGTGTGTGTGGGCTTCGGAAAACATTTCAATCGTTGGCGTAATGCAGAACGAAGCGATTTATCCGACGTCCAAAAGGGCATGATCATTGGCTTTCGGGCCAAGGGTGGAAGCATTTCCGAAACGGCTGAGTTTGTGAACTGTTCGCGTGCCGCCGTGGTAAAAGTGTACCGTGCATGGCAAAATGGGACTGTCCAAAATCAACGACGTGGCAAATGTGGTGCACCACGGGCCATAGATGACAGAGGCGAACGACGGTTGCGGAGATGCGTTCGGGCAGATAGACGGGCTACCGTTGAGCAACTGACCACTAAAATGAACCAAGGGGCTACCACAAGTGTCTCCCAAACCACTATTCAGCGAACATTGCTGCGTCTGGGCCTCCGAAGCAGACGCCTGGTTCGTGCACCTATGCTGACTGGTGTTCATCGATGACGAAGGCTAGAATTTGCACGCCAGTACAGCAGCTGGACGTCCACTGAGTGGCGACAGGTAGCGTTTTCAGATGAATCGCGTTTTATGCTCCATCGGACAGATGGACGTTGGCGTATAAGGCGTGAAACCTCTGAAAGGAACCACCCTGCAACCATTGCAGGAACGGTCCAAGCTGGAGGCGGGAGCATTATGGTCTGGGGAATGTTTTCCTGGCATTCTCTGGGTTCACTGATTATTGTGGAAGGCACGATGGATCAATACAAGTACGCATCTGTCCTTGCGGACCATGTCCACCCCTACATGCACATTGTTTTTCCTCAGGATGATGGCATCTTCCAGCAGGACAATGCGAGGTGCCATACAGCTGCCAGTGTACGTGCGTGGTTCGAAGAGCACCAGGATGAGTTTACCGTCCTCCCCTGGCCAGCAAACTCACCTGACTTAAACCCAATCGATCATCTGTGGGACCATCTCGATCGAGTTGTTCGCGCCATGGATCCTCAACCGCGTAATCTAGCGCAGCTGGCCACGGCATTAGAGTCGGCATGGCTCAACATCCCAGAGAAGACCTTCAGGGACCTAAGTGACTCTCTTCCTGCACGTCTCGTAGCAGTTCGCTCTGCGAAAGGTGGTTATTCTGGCTTTTGACAGATGGTCACATTAATGTGACTGGACTGTGTAAATCAAGAATTTTAAAAACGTGGTTTTATGAGCATTTTCCTCAAGGTTCAAACATGTTTATAAATAAAGCTCATTCTGAAGCTCAGAACATTTTTCTCATCAAATTTCGTCCGTTTCAACTAAGAACATATTTTTCACCCCAGTGGAAAACTCCTTGTATTTAACTCTGCATATTTAACCATCTGCAGATGAGAGAATGGATCTGAATCCTTTTTAAGAGTGAAAACTGCATCCTGTCTACAAAGTCTAAAACAAACCCTACAAATAAGAAGGGATTTAATAACTTCAAATGTGAAGCTATTCAAGTTTCTTTGGGATATTCTCAATTTTTAGAACATGCCTACTTTTCTATACATATTCACTCTTGCGTTCACAGTCCAGCTCAGTCTCTGTTAAAGGAAACATATATATTTTATATAAGTATGTCCATAATGAATCCATCTTAAAACTACCGTAGCTAAGAACTGGATTAAAAATTCTACAAAGCCTTTTGTGTCTTAAGAAGCAGCTGCACAGAACTCAATGAACTGGCTGTAAAGACGCCACTTGAAGTCACTTGAGAAAGGACAGATCAGTCCGTACTCAACCTCCTGAGAGCCTCTTGGCTGCTTCATCTCACAGACTAACTGCCTCCTTCAGAGGTGACTGGGCCTGAAATCTCACCTTGAGAGCCTGCAGCCGGGCCTGCTCCTCCTCCAAGGCCTGCTGCTTCTCCTTCTCATCCATGCGGCTGAAGGACATGCCGGTGGAGGAGAGAGACGAGACGGCACTCGACAAGGTGGACGCTCTGGGGAAAAAAAAAAAACTGTATACAACTTGACCATGTTTCGTTAAAAATAAAAAATAAAATTGCCTGAGTGTTTTTGGTCTAGATTCTATCTGAAATGTCTTAGTACACTTGATATAACTCACAAGTAACTTTTCAGCTTGTTTAAGTCGACAGTTACTTAATATTGATGAAAAAGTACCAATTCCATGGGCGGACTTTATTTTTTTTTCCAAGTTACAAGTGAAAAACTTTTCATCAATATTGAGGAATTATTGACTTAAAACAAGATCCTATTTCGTGCTAAAAAGTGACTTCTAAGACAGTTTTGCTTGTTTCAAGTGTATTAAGAAACTAGTACGTCTGTCTTACATTTTACTGGACGATAAATCGTCCCAAAAATTATTGCGATAGGCGATAATATTGCTGTCCTGAGGCCATTAATTTTCAATTAATATAAAGGTAATGGCATAATAATGCAAGAAAACTCCCTGAAAGATCAAGAAACTTTAAATAATGATGAACATTTAACACTGGAACTCAAAAAAAACAAAAATCTACTATAAAGATTGTAAATGAAATTGTGTTTCAAAAAAGGGCTAGTTGAGACCAAAGCACCAGACTGAAGACTTTTGTCATTGAGTTTTTGGTAGAAAAAAAGAAAAAAGAAATGGTTATTCAAGAGTTAATTTTATCACACGATTAATTGATTTATTGCGACAGGCCTAGAAACTAAACCAAAATTTCCTCGTCTTGCTTTGCAGCTGAAACGCATACCTTGTGTCCGCATTCAACTCCTTCGTCTTCTTGCCCTCCAGAGAGGCAAGGTGCTGCTCCAAAGCCTCCAGGAGGCTGCTGGGGGCCTGAGAAACAAAACAGAGGAGTTCACCCATCTGCAGCAGCTTCTGGGGAACACTGCTGTCTCTCTCTCTCAAAATGCACAAAAAAAAGAAGAAAATCCCACCCACACACTCCCAGAGTTATGTTCACACAAACACAGCACCCACAGTTAGTCGGCCTCTCAGGAAGGTAACGGAGTGCATCAGGCTCCAAGAATAGCCATGGCAACATGCAGCAAACACTCACATTGTTAGCAGGAGAACAAAGGAGGAGGTAGAGAAACAAAGAGTGAGGAAAAAGGTGGGGAGTAAAAGGAGGGAGTAGTAGGTTTTTTTTTCTTCTCCTTTACTTCACATGAGCAGAAGGCGACAATATCTACAGCACACCTTTTCTTCCTCTCTGTTTTGCTTCTGTTTTTGTTGATTGATCTGCATTTAGTTTCAAAATGCTCACTCTTTTCACCTGTTGTACTTGGAAACTAGCATTCCCTCACTTTATCTAATTGCCTGTCAAGAAAGAGAAAAAAGATTCTCAACAGATGCAGTGAGGGGAATCTAAACAGCTCCCATCACTGCACACGACTCAATCAAAATCTGCCGGCGAACGGGTTTACTGAGAATTGTTGCTATGGAGCTGTAGATAAGACTCAGGTGGAGAGCTCACGCTGACAGGCACACTACCCTGTGGTTGTTAGGTGCTTCATTAGCGGTCAAAAGACAAAGAGAGGAATCAGAGGAAAAAATGAATTCACTGGGTTGGGAAAGGAAGGCAGCTAAGGAGCTGGGTTCTGGTTTGACTGAAAAAAAAGAAGAAAAAAAATGCACAAGGGAAATTCTCCCACTGCCCAAATATGACAACGTCATGTCTGCCTCTCAGTCCACAAGAATGTTGCTGGCAGCGATGTGGACCTGCACGCAAATGCATACAGTGGTTTCTCAGAGGTCTCTGGCTGGCGTTGTGATGGGAGCCTGCCAAAAACGGCACCCGGTTGTTAAAGAGACAGCATCGTGAGCTATAAGAGGTCAACCGGTCCGAATAGGTAAAAATAAACTTTTTTTTTTTTTTACTAATTTTATCAACCAATCAGAGCCAGGAGGCGGGTCTCAACGCCATCACTCAGCCTCATGAACTCAATGCTAAATGTGCTAGTGGCAGAGAAACAACTTACCGTTACAGAAAAACTGTTTCGCCACCATCATTGGTGGCCATGCCAAGTAACCTGGATAATCAGATTGATTGACAGCGCTAAGATCCGCCCCCTGGTTCTGATTGGTTGTTTCTAGTCAACACTATAAACACGGGCAGAAGAGCTCAATTTTTATTTATATTTTTACACATCATCTGTCTCATACCAAACTGTCATAACAGTGGCATGGAAATGTAGTGCAGCTGGTAAGTTTGGCTAAAAGTAATTTAGAAAGAAAAATGGGTAATATTTCTAAATTTAGATTCAATAAGACTTAATTTTTCCAGTTTATTCCTGCAATATCTGAACTGAATTTCCATAAACAACAACACTAAACGTACAAGTAATATGCTTTTATATCTGATTTCCTTGTCATTAGAGTTGGACTATGTGTGCTTCAAATAACATTTCCTTTAGTATATATTTATCAAAAATTGCATGTCATTTTTCTGAATGTTGTGCAACATTAACGTCTCTAAACAAGTTTTTATTTGGCTGGATTGAGAGTAAAAATGGCTGTTTAAGTTGTAAAGGTCGCACAGCCTTGATTTATTACAATGAAGATTTCAGATTTCTGTAATATATTACTGAAGTGTGATATATTACTGAAAAGAAAATTAATAGTTCACAGTTTTATTTATGTACCCGTCTCTTAGCCCTTTACATTTCAAAAATACTAATTTAAATCGACCCAAATAAAACCAACAGATACTTTTGGGTAAAATTCTGTTTGCTTTGTCAGTGCATAACGGAAAATATCCTTTAAAATCATCATATATAAATTACCTTGCCAGACACTGACCAATGCTTAGCCAGTGCTGTATGCTTAACTTTTGGAAGGCATGAATAAAAGTCAGCACAAGACAATAACTGCGCCGTAATAACCAGGCCATTCACTATTCTTGTCAAGCACACTGAAGCAGCGCTGTCGTGCATGACAAACACGATATGAACACCGTGTAAGGAGGAGGATGGAATTTAGATGAGTGACGAGGGGGAAAAAAAAAAAATTAAAACAACCCTCTTTCTACAGAGACTTCTTCATGCAGATGAAGATGGAGGGGTGCAGGAGTGAAGCCTCATTTCCTATTCATGAGCTTCCGTGGCCTTTTGCCGTCTGTGTCACACCTGCCGGAGTGGGTGAGTGTGTGTGTGTGTGTGTGTGTGTGTGTGAGAGTGAGAGAGAGAGAGCTACAAGCAATCCACCTGATGCCAACACACGTGTATTAACTGAGTCGGCCATTGTACAGTAGAGAGAGAGACCAAAAAATAAATAAATAAAAAGAAAAAAGGGGGATCGTCATGCCTGTAAATGCTCAAGCTGTTGTATGTATGCTTGCACACATGAGTAGAGCCACTATGATCCTCATGCAGGTTCTTAAAAGGAAAATTCCACTAGATTTACACCTGGGCGCTATTATTTCTCATCTTTTGGTGATTTAGTGTCGAGACTTGCCAGAATGCTAAAGGGACTGGATTATATAGAGCACAATCACACATATGCACACATTCATACAGCATTATGCAGATCTGTACTTAGGGTAAAGTGAAATCCGCAATCAGACTCAACTTCTAGAGAGTAAATAACTTATCTTCCAGGTGAGCCTCTGTCACACCTAAATGTTTTATTCCTCTAGTATACAGCCAGTAGTTTGGTCAAACATTGTGTTTAGAGAAACCGATGGAAACAGGGAGACGCTGAGAGAAATCAGTGAAGAACAGAGTTACTCTGTATCCAATCAGCACAAAGATTCATTTACCACCATCACGTCCCAATCTATGGTAGATTTTTCTACATTGGTCTCGCTTTAAGGAGAGAGGGATGGAGGGAGTTAAAAATAAAGATGGATGGATAAGTTGATGAACAACAATAGATGGACGAAAGGATGACTGGATTAAATATGGAAAGGAAGATGTAGGAGATAAAAAATATGGGAAAAATATGGTGGATGACATGGATGGATAGATGAAATGGTTAGATGGATGAAGTCCAGAAGGATGAGTGGCTGGATGAAATACTAAGGATGCATGACATACAGCTGGATGGACAAAATATAGGCGGAGAAAGTATTGATGGATAAATTAGAGGGATGGATTAATAAGGATGGACAGGTGGGTGGATGGATGAAATAGAGATGGATGTTTTGAACAATGTGGGTAAACTGTCTCAGTAAATTCTCATACTTTCCTTTACTCCAGTTGAAATGTTTATACTTTCTCCAGGCTTAAATCAAACTCCAGGCCTTTCCAGGCTGAGTAGGAACCCTTTACAAACTGAGCAGAGAAAACACAGGAAGCAGACCTGTAGGGGTTCCTGAACTGGTTAGCGCTCTCAGAAAAACCCTTCTCATTATAGATCAACAGCTGTTGAGGAACAGCCACTAATACAGTCACTTGGTTATCTTAGACATGGTGATTAACGTCCCAAAAATAATGGGAAGTAGAAACCCAAACTGGAAAAACTGGCCTCTCAGCTTCCCTCGAGTTAAAAAACCCTCCATAAAAACAATTCATTTTACAACAGAGGAACAACACAAACCATTCTATGTGGTTTCGTCATCATCGCTGACAACACAACCAGAACTGAAGGGCTTTAAAAGTTTTAAATCTGGAAACAAACCAGCCAAACTGCAAAACACAAATTAGCAAAGCTGCTTTTTAATGTTTACTTTAAGTTATGTAAAAATCCCAAAATCAATAAGAGGCAAAAGGCAAGGACTTTGCCCACTAGCCTGCAGAATGATGGTAAAGCAATAATCAGACAAACTGGCCACAGGATTCTTGCACAACGCTGATTTTTGACCCCCTTAAAAACTAAGATTGGAAAAAATAGGGCCTAGGTTAAAGGCGGAATTTTCCTTTATGGAGGTTGGAGTGGGGAAGCGGTACAGTTTGCAACCCACCACCTACAATGTATGATCCTTTAGTCTTCTGCAACAGAGTGGGAGGGGGGAAAACACTCGTTATTGACTGCAAATACAGGATTATTCAACTCTGACCTCAGACAAACCGACTCTCCTCTGTACACATTAGCCAGTCTTTTATTTTTTAAAATGTGTGATCAAGGACACGTTTCACTGAGATCTGCAATGTACAATAAGATTTCTGAATCTTGGACAGAAAAATAAAAGAATAAAAAGGCTACAAATGAATAAACTGTTGCAATAATGATGGCAATACACAAAAAAGTCAGAAAATTATAGATATTTTAAATTTCTTAGGTTAGTATAAACTCAACCTCTCATGTTCAACATATATTTTTACCAATAAACTGAGCTGGCTTCTGACTCTAAAAGTACAAAGTTAAGAAGTAGGAGGTTTACAAACTCATATCTAAGACTTTTTAAGATCATTATAAATGGAATTTAAGACGCATGTCTCCCCAGAATGGAATGGATTTCCTACAGGCTATTGGAGAAAAATTTCTGCCTGTCCATGAAATATGCAAAATAGCTACCTAGCTAAAAGGGGTATGTTAGCAGCTAGTTAGCTGTAGCCTCTACCAGAAAATGTAGTGAAGACGTCTGAGTGTGACAACAAAAAAGTCACATGAGAAAAACTAAATATATGAGCTATTAAATGAACTATATCTAATAAAGCTGGCATGACAAAATTTAAGATCAGAGATCAACATATTCAAGGCCAACATAGTTTTTAAAATAAATTTAAGGCCTTTTAAATAGTTTTTTTTATTATTTTGTTTAGGACAGAATTAACAAGCAAAAATAGAAAAAACAAAACAAAACCAAAAACAAGTGTGTGCATTATTTTCTAAAGTAAAAGTGCAAAACCTTATAATTTGAGAGCAAATCACAGAAAAAATATTTATAGCAGAGTTAAGAAAGTGCATTACAAAAATAAAATAACAGAAAATCTGAAACTAAAGGTTTGCTCTTATCACCCTAATATTGATTCAATACTAAAGCCAACTTATCGATATAAATATCTTTGGATCAATCTGTTCACCTGTAGTAGAAAAATTTCAGCAGATTGCAGGAAGGTGGAACAGTATTGATGTTTTAGAAGCTAGATGCTAGACATGCTAGCTGCTAGTAATGTTAATAATATAAACTCAACCAATATTCATTTAGTCTTTTCTTTTTAGAATAATAATTACCAGCAGTGGGAAAATAAAAAGCTCTCGTCACTGTAAAAACAACTTTTATATTATTCTACCAAAGATTAGACGTGTTGTTTTCTTTACTCGCCATGTGTTTGGCGCCCCCCTTTGACTAGGAGTATTACTGACCCAGAACATTCCCCAAAGTCTAAGTTGCACAGGGACAGCTGTAGATTTATTCAATTCAACTCAGCACCCAAAAACACACAGCATTCTATAAATACTGTATACTGTATTTATACAATAAACAAATAATCACATCACAGTTTTCTTTGCTGAAACTTCCTGTAGTTACAACAACTTTAAAAATAGGAAGCTTTTGTTTTCAAGACATCGTTATAAAACTAAATGCATAATGTTTAAATTGCTGGCTGACAGCAAAGGAAATTAATGAGGTCCTTAGAGCAAAGTTTTACATGAATGATTTAAATCAACCAATGATCAATGAACAACACAAATCAATCTCTGGTTGCAGCTCTTTTATGTAACTAGCACACAAAGCCAAGGACTTTTTAAATAAAGATGATTAAAACAAGTTTTAGCACCAAATATTTATCATAATCTGAGAGAAAAAAATAATCAAAGTGAGGTAAACAAATACAACATAAAGGGCATAAAAAATAAACCCTGCTTCAAGGAGTTTTGATAAACACTTTCACAGCTGGATAAAAAGCAAAATAAAACATTTTGAGGATTAAAAGAACAAATCGCATTCCTTATCCAGGCAGAGATGGTTTTTTTTTTTTTTTTACAAAACCTTTTCTTCTGTTCATTATCTTTGTTTTCCTAATTTCAAGGTCAGCCTCACTGTGTTCATTTGCCCCAGGTTTTTTCTTTTTTTTAAACAAACAAGTTGTTTCATCAATTCTGCTCATGGCATGGGGCCAAACTAACACACCTCAACCTGGATCCATTATAAGAAATTAGGAGGAGAGAGAAAGGAAATAATAGGAAAGGATATTCAGGCAGATCCAACAGAGAGGCCTTAAAACATGATGGCTGGTTAAACAATAAATAAATAAAAACAAGAAAACATGGGCAGGAAGGTGAACAAAAGAGTTGATTGAGAGAGAATACAGATTAAAAAGAAAAGGTGAGTTAGTGGGGAACAAAGGAAGCCACATATATTCCTGAAAATATGAAAACAAAAAGGAAGGGAAAGACAGAAAACAGGAGCTGGAGTTGAATAGAGAGGTGGAAGGTGGCATGTACACTGACCTGTGAGAGATCTGGGATGTCACCCTGATCTATTCCAACTTGCTGTCGTCAAAACAAAAAGAAAAGAAAAGAAAAAGTAGGGAGGGAAGTATAGGTGGGGGATAAAATGGAGAAGAAAACAAAAAAAACATAGGGGAATCATTACCTCATGCAGTGGCAATGTGTCAACAAAAAAAAAAACAACAGAAACAAACAAGCAAATGCGTGTGACATCGACAGGAAATGGCAGCAGTGACTGAACGATGAGAAAACATGTCGGACTCTTGAAGGCGGAGCAGGCATGCTGTGAGAACACTTAAAGTGACACCAAACTCCAGGAATTCACCTCTACGGGACGCAACACGTCGACTTGTTGGGACACAGATAAACAACGTCATGTCCTTCTCGCAACCAGCCAGTTGGCTTTCATATGCAAACACTTTATTTAAAGGGGCAGTGTTGTGTGAAATAATTTTCTTAGCTTTACTTCATGTTATAGTGTTGTTCCCTCATCATAAACATACTTGGAGTGCTGCTTTGATTCTTTCAGGCATGTTTGAGAAATCTTTTAATCTCCATGGCAACAACTCAGCTGCGTAAAAAACGCCTGGATGGACCTAGCTCCGCCTTCGAGACAAAGCTCCTCCTCCTGGCTGCAGTTTCCAAGCTTCCGCATTACAGAACAGCCCTCCCCCTTTATACCGCCACTCAGCTCCTTCAGACTAGCCAGCAGCAATTAGCAAACATCAGCTGAGCTCATTATACGAGCTACTTCTCAGAGCAACACTGGTAAAAACGTTGTAAAAGGCAGAGTTTCAGAAAGAGCAGGAAGTCCTGAAAAAGACGGGCCCAATTCCAAGGTTTTCAATTACAAAGTCAAATTTCATTTAAATCATATTTGCATTTTTACAACTGAGGCTGACATAGTTTGGAAAATACATAATACTGCCCCTTTAACACTAAACTGAAGTGGTAAATCTAAGATAAATATGGTATTTACAAAATAAATGTCTTTTTGGAATACAGTGATGCTAATTCAGCAAATATTTTGTTGAGAACGTGTAAAGCTAGCCTTTTCCTTTCTGTATGCACCGAGCCGAGGAGACCAAACTCTGCAGATGTTTTTGGAACGACCAACAGGGACGTGGAGCTGAGCTCATTTTAGCCACAAGAGTTATGGATGTCTTTTGAGTATCAGGAGCCTGACGGCACACAGCTGTCTGCTTCGTGTGTCCTGCTAGAACTCTGCTTGATGAACTCGGGTGACCTGCAGTGATACGGCTCCACAGACACATTAAATGAACTGTAACTAATCTCTCCCCACAATCCATTACTTTGACTTTCACATTCATTTCTTTTTTTCTACCCTCTTTTTCCAGTAGATAGTCTCTTTGGCTCTTAAGTAATAGCCACATGTTGAGCAGGCATGCGTTTTTCCTTATTTACTATTCAGGTACTCCAAACATTTGCTCAACTGTAAGAAACATATTTAATATCTAATGTTTTTACAGCAAGGACTCAAAACCAATAAATCAGAGTTCTGCATTCTGACATCCTACATTCTCACAAAACAGAATCCAACACATTGATGCTTAATGGAAAAATTGACATCTGTTCTACAAACGAATACTGATCTCTTTGCTGGCGAGTTGACTGAAGGTGGTGCTGTGTTGAAATGCTTCTAGGACCTTGATAAAATGGGTTGTAGTAATTCTCAATTTTATTTTGCTCTAAACAAGTTGTACATGTATATGTGCTTTGCATTTTCTTTATTATTTTTGTATAAAGAGTTGCATAAATTTGAATTCATAATTTGAATCTAAGCCTGTGTGCTTATTTCCTAATAGAAATTGACATTGTAATCTCTTAATGCACTAAACGTAAAATATTTTTCTTTCTCCATAAATATCCAGTTTAGGAGAATACCTATCGGTCGACGTGTCATTTTAAGATTGTTGTGAGAATTGTAACTCTCTTCAGCATCATATCTCCTCCGTGGAAATGGATTTCTTATCCATCTGCAGCTACTTCATATCCCATCATGCTGTCAATTTGTGTATATCTAATGTACACAAAATGTTCGCTGTACCACCAGCTGATGCTTTAGTTCTTCTAAGTCACTGCATCAGATGAAAACACATTTATTGAGGGGAGAAAAAAGGTATTTTAGATTAAAATTTGCTCCTTCACACTGGAGACGTTAAATCTAAAAATGAAGAAACTCATTATTTATTCCTTTTTCTACATATATATATATGTATATATATATTTTAATGTCTGTAGCCGTCTGGGGAAGTCCTTAAAACATAATGGTAAAAAGACAAAGACGTTTAAATGGGAACGTTTCCCCCATTCCGTGTCTGAAATGCATGCCGACTTCCTGTTTAAACTACAGAGACGGAACGGGGCACAGCAAAGAGCGAGGGAGAGAGGGAAAGAGGGATGATCTGTGGGTGCCGGGGGAAGGAGACCCACTCGGGTATCCATCTTTGTCAGTGGGAGAAAAGAGGAGCGAGGCAGAGGAGAGGATTAGGCGGAGGGAGCTAACAGAGCGCCTAACCACGTCCTCCATCTTATGGTTATTTTTGGTCTATATATATATATATATATATATATAATATATATATATATATATATATATGTGTGTGTGTGTGCGTGTATGTATGTGTGTGTATTAAATGTGGGGGCAGTGGGGTAAGTCGGGGATGGCTTGGTTCAGCAACGCTGAGTGGGCAGAACTGCAGCCGCCATGTAAAAAATGAACACATTAAAGTAACGTTTGAGAACATCTGGGTGAGGAGAGCTGGATTATAAGAATCTACAAACAGCTAGGAGATTTACAGACAGTGATTTAGAATTAAGAATCTAAAGAAACAAACCAAAAACCCTGAAAAGCGAACCCGTTTAAACTGAAAAAATTCCAGATTGAGTATTGGTGATAATGTGCCCGATCCACAAGAGATTTAGTCAGCCTAATTTTATGCTTTATTGTTTATTTTTTACATTATATTTAGCATTCAAACGGTTCACTTTCTAAACCATTCGAAAAAAGTTAGTTTTTACATGTCTGACCAAGATAGTCAACGTATTGTTTTAGTCAGTTTTAAGTTTGTTATTTATTTCACATTGGTTGTTATTCTGCACTAACTGAGCCAAATGCAAGTTGTTTTTACATGTTTGATCAAGTCTCTGAAGCTATCGGTACATGCAAATCTGCAGAGTTGGCAAAAGTTTTAAATAAACGTTTTAAGTTATGTCAGCATTGTTTTTTTCTGTATGGATAAAGAGAATCTGTGCGTCCCTCTCTGCGGGTTCGTCTGTGTGCTCGTGTACCTCAGCCACTTTGAGGAACTCCGACAGCTTTGTCATCCTGTAAAGAAATTTCTTGTAGATGTCCAGAGCGTCTTTACACTGGTTCTTCTTCATGTCAAAGTATTTCTCTAGAGGTGAAAAAACAAAAACACAGACAGTCAAGAAAGATTAAAACTGAGCAAAAATGAAAAGGGTTTTACATGAGGAAATGAAACGCTAAAAGCTTCTGTGCATGTGTTGCTGGTGTTTACATATCTGTTAGACAGCAGCATCTGCATGACTGAACACATGGCCAGTTACCCTAAATTACATATCCTCCAGTACTAAAGGTGCCATTACAATAACCCATTACACCACTGAACGCTACATTGCCTTGCAAAAGCAGTCGTATTTGTGCTACAACCGCAAACTTTAACGTCTTATTTGGCTTTTATGTGAAAGACTCGACAGAAGGTACCATATAATTGTGAGGTAGGAGGAAAAGGGCTGAACAATTGCCATTTTTAACAATACGCTTTGATCCAGATCAGAATATTGTAGCCGTATCTGGCTGGATTTTTAGGTGAACCTTTTGCAGCCTCCATCCGTCTTCCCCATCAGCTGAGCTCAGCTTCCCTTTCGTGAGTCTTTTTGTTACAGTCCGTAGGTTTATCAAGTGAAATCTCCCCCCAAAAAAGATGCCAAAGATTGTAGTTGTAGCTACAAACTAGGAAAATGTGGAAACAAAGTTTATAAAAATGAATATGTTTGGTTTGGACACATCACCCATCCAACAGAGAGAAAGTTTCTTTAGTTTACCTTGTTCCATCTTTAAAAAAACCTCAGAGGTTTTTAGATATGGTTAAGGTGGAAACGATTGTGATTAATTGATTTTTTACTACTAATTTAGTAATCGATTAATCATTAATGAAAGTATACAAGGTAAAAAAAAAAAGGTCCAATTGCTGAAAGAATGGTAATTATGTTAACAGCAATTAAGTCAAAACTACTAAATTTCATTTTAGGCACCTTTTCCTATACAAGTATTATTTGGTTGATCCAAAAATAATAACAACCAGTGTTGCATTTTAAGCAATAAAATGATAATTTTTTTAATTAAAAAAAATAATTGACTAATTTATTTGCATCTTAAATGTATTTCTAATATTGTATAAAAAAGGCTTACGTGAATAATCTGTGGGATGGGCCAATTTGTAACCAATTAAACAATCATTTTGTCAATTTAGCAATAGAATTATTGTTTTTTTGTTGGCAGAATTATCATTCTACCAATTAATCGACAAACTCATTGTTTACTAAAATGATTGTTAGTTGCATCTCTGTGGGGGTTTTTTACTTCATTTACACTGAATCAGTTTAACTCTTAATGTGTAGCAGCTTTTCTGGAAAGTGTCCCCCAGCTATAGACCATATACCACAGAAATATGGGATACTTCTCACGCAGCGCTGCCTAAAGGCAGATATCTGAGATCGACATGTAGGAGGGACTGCAGAGATTTCTCCAGATTATGAAGCGCAGATGACGAAACCCTGAAAATCTTAAAAAAAAAAAAATTAACTGGGAAGCATAACTTCAACATGATTGGATGACTTTTTGACAGGCTGAACTTTTTAAAAAATATCCAGAACCTCGGGGAGGATTGATAACTGATAATTTGACAAACTACTGTGACAATTTCCATTAGCGTGAAACGTTTGTATGAAAGGAACGTGTGCTACCCAACAGGTTGATGACTCCTTCATTGTACGCAGCAAAGAGCCTTATGGAGTCTTTGAAGAGCAGCATGAAGGCCGAGTTGATCACTCCGTTGGTCAGCTCGTTAGGATTGGCCTGCAGGGAGGAGAGGGAGAGAAGACGAAGGTGCCATCTTCATCACTTCACCAGACTGATCATGGAAGGATATCAGCCACACAAAAAGATCGTTCACCAGATAACAAAACCTTTCCTCCCTGAGTTGGCTGTTGGAAACATCATGCTTAAACATAAAAACAGCCACAGGCAGGTGGTGTCATCCCTCCATTTCTATCAGTCTTTGAAGCTCAACACACGCCCTACAATGTGACCACTACGTCCACAGATCTCAAAGTTCTCGTTTCCGGTTCTGGTTGATTGCATCAGCAGATACCTGAAAGTCCAGCAGAGCGTCCAGCTGGTTCTGGATGATGGGCAGAGTCTTGATGAGCTTCTCTGCGTTCATGGTGCGCATCACGCCGTCGACGCTGACAAAACAGGAAGCACATGGTTACAGGCGAGAGCTTGAGGAGGAAAACCTATGCAGACGTTGGTAGAAATGCAAGAGAGTAAACCAGAGATTTCTCTCTAATCTTGTTGCCGACGGTGGTGAAAAGCTCGAAACTAATGTCTGGGAACGCGGTTACAGTAAAAAAATAAAAAAATAACGAGACTTTGCTTCGAAGTCTGTCACAGGTCTTCCTCATATGATCTTGTAGAAACCTGCAGCCACTTATTTTTAAACCGCAGCTTCCTCCAGCTTTTATTAACTCACATACAGTGGGTGTCTTTCAGAGCTTGGAGGAAAAGAAGAGGTTCGCTTCCTGGCTGAGAGATTGTTAGCAATGACTAAGATTAGGACTCGGCGAGAAGGTTTGGTGGCCTCATTTCAAAGCCGATTCAGCAGTACACAAACTTAGCTCCGTTTTCGTCACATTTAATAGCGGACACTGAGCCCTTCACCGCACTCATCAAAGTGGTGCTCTTGTAACTATTTGTGGGCGATACATCAGTTTTATGAAGTAATGCATTCTTTTGGTTTTTGAAGGTTAACGTTTTGGAGAATTTGGATTTTTTTTTATCCACCAATGCCCTCCTTGGGTTTCCATAGTTCAGAGTGATGTCAGCACTTGTTTGACAAGCATGTTTTACCGATTCTGTTTATTAGGACATTGAATTCAGGTAAACCAAGGCCCAGCCAACTTTTTTTTTGATTTACAAGAATGAAGCCATAACATTACAAGAATACAGTTGTATGGCAGTAGAGTTTAAACATTATAAGTAAAGTTCTAAAATTACCAGAATAAAATGGTCATTTTATGCGAACTCCAACACAAAAAAATACCTTCTCATTAAAACAAGTTTTCATTTTGTAATTTTAAGACCTTCTGGTAAAATTCCATCTTTATTCTTCTTGTAGTATAACTTTATTCTCTAAATTGAACAATTAAAAGGTTTCGTAGCCTTGCCTTAATAATCAATCGTACAACTCGAAGAATGAACGAGTCAAATAAAAAACACTTTTTGAAATTATTTTCTGTTATTTGCGATGACTATTTTAGAAAATAAGAGGAGGGGGGCGGGGGGTGAAAAATTGATTAAATTGGATCTGGTACGCAAAAAAATTTGATTTTACTTTTATGTCATATTGCCCAGCAATACAACACTTGATTCATCCAACACAACCAAAGCAATAAATAAATAAAATATTATTAATCACTATGTAAATTAATAAGCTCATTTTAAACATACCCTCTCTTCATCTTGGTGAAATCCACAGCCACCAGTCTGTAGGACATGGCCTTTTCGTTCAGGTAGCGACTGTATCGTCTGATGAAGGTTGACATGTCGTAACCTGAAAGATCATACAGTCTTAAACCAACATCATCCTTTTGGTCTTCACATCCCTTGATGTTTATCCATCCCATTTGTGAAAATATAATTGCACGGAGTTGTGACATTTGTACATAAATGAAGGCTCTTACCTTGCAGAGCTCCCTTATCCAAGAAGTTGCTGAGGTTGAACAGAGTGTTTCTGGAGGCCAGGTACTGGATGAAACGCTGAAACGTTGAAGGACAAAACAGGAAGACATCTTTAAACAAAGTGAACACTTGAGATTTGTTAAACCAAACCAAACTCAAACAGCTGCACATTCATTTATTTATGATTTGGGTTGAGGGGAAAAAAACAAAACATTGTTGAATACAACTGAGATCAGAATTCGCAGTGATCAATCATTCATAGTCCCTAGAACCCTTGTTTATATAAATCTGTCTCTGCTGCTCCCGTCCCTCCAGAGCCAGTTTTAAACGCAGCTTTGTTCGCTTTGACAGATCTGATGTCACTGAACAGGTGATGGAAGCGTTTTACATCCTATTTTCCCGAGAATGTTTATCCCAGCATGTTGGCTGTGTTTTCTAGCATCTCCTTTTAAACCAGCAGCAGCCCTAAATTTCACTATTTGGCAATGCAGACAGATTTTCCCACTTCTAAACAGAGAATTAATTAAACATAGTTTGGCTTTTTTCAGTTGAAATAATAACGGACTATTTTCCCATTTCAGAATGTTTTACCAGAGATGTTCTGGTCAGAGATTAGTAGCCAATTTAATCTACTTATATCAGACTTTTAACTTGACTATCTTAGCGGTAGCATTGTTAAGTGTAAACAGTTATTGCTGTAGGAATTTCTTTAAGAACCAAGATTCAGCCCAGGGTTTCTGGAGGTTTCACCAACTACGCTTTAAACCTTTTTATGAGTTAAATATTCGAAATATATAATGAGCTGCAAAAAAAAAAAAAGAAATGAACAGGACCAAATAGACATTTCTCGGCTACTTTTGTGACTCTAGGTAGCAGCTTTGTGCTTCACACATAGTTATATGCTGCCTGCTAATGGCGTTTTTCTTTGCTAGCTAGATAGCCAAATTCTAGCTGCTAATGGCTTGATTGTTTGCTTGCTAGCTTATTAGCAGCTTGTTATAGGTAGCCTTAACTACCTTGAGTCACAGAACACAGTGAGATAAGATGCTTGTGCACAACTCAAATCTTTGCCTGATATAAAAGTCCCATTAGAAAAAAATAACTATACAGAATATATGCGACTGAAGAGTGCTAACACTAAGAAATACAAGACTTGTGATAAGCGTATTTATTTTCTTGAATTTAAGATGTTTTAAAGCCCTGATATTAAATCAATTTAAGACTATTTAAGACTTTCAAAGGTGCGGACATCCTGTCCATCAGCTTTTTCCATGAAAGAAAGGAAAAACAGAGCATTAATGCAAGACCTTAGCGTAGTGTTCCTGTTATCTGCTAAAGCATCAATTCCTGCTTAAAAGTAGCCGCCTGAATGAAAAGCCCACATGGGGGCTGAGAAAATTGCTTCCTTTGAAATAGCTCCTTACATTTCCGACTTCTTTTCAAATGGCGAAAATAGTCAACTTTCAGTCTTCTTCTCTCCATAACAACTCTCAAATCAAAAAGTGTTGACTTGAGCACAAAAAGTCAGCGTTGATATATAGGAGTTTCCATGTGGCTGGACCCGGGTCAGCACTAGCCAAGCTGAAGATTGTTCAATTACAGTCGGTTGATTTCTCAAAGCATCTCATGTTTTTAGGGGGGGAAACTGAGAGAATAACAGGGTAAACTGCTGTCTGAGAGTCCCTGCAAATATATAAATCCTTTATGATACTGAGATGTTTAGCCAGATGAAACTCAGCTGAAAGACAGCTAAACATTCTGTACATTCTTTATAAGCCAGACTGTAGAGTTTTATCTTCCATTTTTTCTCACAGCACCTCAAAACCACAGTAGTTGATGAGGAACATTTTTACAATTCTGCAACAATTTGAAGAATACAACTCCTATTTTAATTGTAGTGCAGTTAGATTTTAAATATCGTTTAGAAATAAAACCGGCAACAGACCTGACTTGAACTTTAGACTGAAATGATTTAAGACGTAGCCTGGACTCTGTCTCTGAAAATTAATGACCGACTCGCATTCAATCTCTTGAGAACATCTTCGCTACATCGTCCTCCTCACATCTCCGACCAGCAGAGCACTGTGGAATGGGTCTTGGCTGTCGTCCACAGCGATGGGAGCTCTGGCCTCGGGCTTCCAGAAAACCCGTCTTAAACTTTAAGGCGGACTGCGTCCGGCTGACTTAAGATGATTTGAGAATTGCGCATTTGCCAGTTGCAAATCTGGCAGGGAACTAGCCCTCACTGACTGGTTGGAGGATGTAAGGACCATGTGTGTGTGTGTGTGTGTGTGTGTGTGTGTGTGTGTGTGTGTGTGTGTGTGTTTATAAGCACAAAAAAAATGCTTGAGGGCATGTATGTTGGAAATCAGCTGCACTGACTGTTCCAAGGCCTCTGGGACTGTTTAAAAAGGCAGAAAGAATGGGATTTTGTTCTTGTCCTTTTCTTGCGTCTACGTATGTGCAGTCTGAGAGAGAGGGGGAAAAGAAACAGATTTCACAAGCGGACAATAATTTAAAATTAAATACAACAGGGATGGCTGGAGTGGAGGTTGCTATAAAAGCTGGGTGAACAAAAAAATGTTTGCTTTACCTCGGGGTTGACACCGCTCAATAATCGATAGGAGTGATGAAACGTAAAAGTATACGCTGTATGAATTTACAGAAGAGGTGATGTAAAATAAAGATGAAAAAAAAAAACTCCATCAAAACAAACGAAAAGTTTTAGCTTTAAAATTTAAGTGCATATACCAGTCTTCGGTACAGCTGCCTTAAAAAATGAATCGACTAAGACGAGACAAGCAACTGAAAACTAGACGATATATAGCCATAGCAAGTTAGCATGAGCCAAACTTCTTTAAAGCAAATACTTACATTTAAGAAATAGCATCAATGACGATTTAATGTACAAATAGAAAAAGGTATCTTTAGCTAAACATGAATGATGAAAATACCAATCATATCCCAGTGGGGATATTCATGGGGGTCACAGCTGGCCACTAAGCTAAAATCCATGAGTACTTGAGAATCAATTTAAAAACGTCTATAACTACCTATATTAATAGTTCAAACCCCAAATATGCATTAATATGAACAATGGAAACAGGCTTGGCACTACCGCAAAAGCTAACATCTATCGTCTTCCTCAGTCCTGCTCTACAGCCAATCCAAGAGCAACAAGGAAAATAAGAGTTGCTCTTGGATTGGCTCCTCTGCAAATGCCAGCCAATATGTGACGTCACACTTCCAGGAACTTTGTAGCTGGCAGCCATCTTGTTAGATGGTATCCGAAACTAACTGTCATGACAGTTGCTATGGAGTCGCTATGACAACAATGAACAAGCCACATTCTCTGTCTTGGACCAATCCTGACACCAGTGATTTTGTTGGTATATCTTTGTCAATATACATTTCTTTTTGTTTGTCTGGAAGCCACGGTTCATCTATGTTTATCAAGATGGCAGTTCAGTGGCGCGGCTCACTTTTGGTTCACTAGCGTGTCCAGTAGCATTGAGCCTTCCAAACTGCATTTTCTTTTAGATATCTCAGATATGCTCCAAGAAAGAAAAAAAAAACCCACGAACAAAAAAAAAACCCATGAACAATTTGAACAACATCATCAATTATAGTTTATCACTGTAAATCTCCCCCCACACTCATACCCCTTGACAACACCAAAAGATATTTTCAAAGTAAACTCAGAATATGAGGCTGCAGCTAAAAGAAATGCAGCTGCTTCATTTTTGAACTCTGCCAACGGCTTGGCCTCTGGTGACGAAGCTCTGAGATTTCTCAGCTACTGTTTACCATTCTAGTGAAAGGCATGTCTTTCATTTACATCGACCTTTTTTCTGTATGTATGGATAGACACCAACAAGCCGCCATCCCCTCCACCCCATCCGTGTCCAGTAAACATTAGTGGTATGAATGTCCTTCACTAGAAATATGCAGAAATAAAAGAACCTTTTAAAGTTTTTATGCTTGAAGCTAATTAGCAAATGTCAAGGTGCTCAAGAGCGGAGTTGTAGCAACGAACGAGAATCTTACCCGTTTAAATTCTGCATGTTTTTAGAGCAAGTTGCCATGGTGATGTTAACATTTAGCTCAGATCACGACTCTGCCCAGATCGAGCTTTACTAAGACATTTACATGGCTGTAGGCTCTGTATTGTTGCTTGTTAAATGACTGTCAAATAGCTGTTTAAAAAAAAAAAGAAAAACGGGTTCAGCTTTTAAACTGCCACACAGCAGCATGCGCTAATGTGCTTTGAATACTACAAGATTAGTGGGTCAGGACAAACCCCAGTGAGGATGGAGAAGCTTAGAGATGGTCACAGATAAAAAGAAAAACCCAAGAAAAGTCAGAAATATTTAAAAGAAAAACTCGAGACTTCACAAGTTTGGATTTTCTGCCTCTTCTTGTGTGCTGACAGTTCTCTTCCTCATCAAAATCCCCATCCTATCTAACAAGAATCTGTGTTTTCTCCCTCAGCATAGCGCACAAAGGCGGAGGCGCTGGGCGCGCACCCACTACGCATGGATGTGGTTAAAAAGGAGAAAATCTATAAAGGAGCACAGAGATGTGGAGGGGAAACACATAGGGAGACTCAGAAACCCGCTGAGCCCCAGATTATTCAGCAAAGGAGGAGAAGACGCATTTCTGAGAGGAGATTCAGATTTTTTTGAGAAAAGGGGTCTGAGAATAGAAGGGTAGCCAAAGCGGGAGACAAAAACAAGATGTACCGAGTCCTCGGGGTGAATAGGCTGGGGGAGAAGGAGAAACAGGTCGGCTTGGCTTGTAAAATAATTCATGTTAGCATATTGGAGAACAACCTCATACATTATTGATGCGTGAAGATGCCTCTCTTTGCTTCAGCTGTGAAAAATAGCTATACATACAGCAGTGCTGCCAGCATCTAGCTTTTGACCAAATCTGCCTCTTATCCTAATTCTGTTTCAAAACTGCACAAGCTGGTAGCTACCATAGTAACTAACGTCACCTGTCAAGAGGTTATGAAGAGGGGAAGCCAAGGCCGTGCCAGAGCAGACCATTTCAGTGCTCAGTGAACTGAGGATAAACTGAGGCGTTCAATCTGAATCTGAATTCTACGGCTGGTTTATGTTTAGGTCGCCTTCTCGTCTCCAGTCTTTTGAAAGGTCGAACCTGCCGATACTGACTGGCCCAATTCTGATTTCTCTTTAAAACATTTAAATAAAAGATAACTTAAAATATTTTGCTCTAGCTTTTTGCCTAGTAATTCACATTCAAAAGAATAGCACACCATGGTTACTGGTTAATGGTTACAAATGTACCATTTGTCATCACCATGGTGTGCTATTCTTTCTGCTCTTTAATTGACACCGACTCACCACTGCAGCTCTTACTCTCGATGATTAAAGGCTCCAACGTACTCAGCTGCACTGCGTGTATTTCGTCAGCCGCACGGACTCCGCACACACTTTCCGAAGACTGTTTCCTAATCGAGCGTACAGATTGTCTAAGTGTCCCGTGACATATTCCTCCATTTCCCACAATCAGAATGGATTATAGCAAGTTTGATCTGATCGTATTTGTGGAACTAAAATTCACAGATTTCCAAAATCTGAAACGGAATGTCTTGCTTGGATCAAAGCTTGTGCACAACCGCATTTGCAGCTCAACCGTCGTAGGATCAATAAGAACAAAGGAGTGTCTGCTGGTATTATTGCTTTGCTTTCTTTGTGTTTAGTGAATGAAAAAAATAGTCAATAATAAACACATCCATTATGAAAACCTTTTACAGCATAATGGCAGTACCAATACGTCTACACCTGGAAGCCTGTCTGTTACAGTCTTACGTTAACTGAACAGATCAATATGCAATGTGTACCGTATCTGACATACATTAAAGATTTTATTTGACCTGAAAAGGCTTTTTACTAAACTGTAATCGTGTTAGCCACGCTAGCACCGAGTACCGTGTAGAAGACCTAGGCACATTCGCAACAAATAATTAAATATTTCCGCTTCATGTGTTATTTAAGTCTGAAGGATCTTTTATTTTGAAAATCCTTTAACCGGATGCTCTCGGTTACTTGAGCGCTAACACCCAGCCACAAGCAGCAAAATGAGTAAGAAACAGATCAGATGCCTTTGGAAACTGTCTTACCGATCAGAAATACTCTGCAGAGAGTCAGTGGAAATGAAAAATGCCATGTTTACACATAGAAGCTAAGCACTGCGAGGCTTTGCTTGTGAGACATGTAGTCACGTGGGACTTTCGAGGGGCGTTTCTGGGCGGAGCTTGGTAAGGTCCATTGTCATACGCTTTCATGCTGCCATTAGGGGCGCAACAGTGGAAGCCCAACTTCAACCCCTCATTCTATGTCAGTTATCAGCTAATGCACACCTAGGCAACATGTGTGTACCTTAATATCCTTAGGGAGCATATGACTGAATTCAGTTAGTAGCATTAAACACTAAATTCATCCACGGTATGACTAAATGGAGGCGCAAATTGCTTTTCAACTATATGGAGCTAACTGAATTGTTGATATTGCCTCAAAAATTAGGCCAACTCAACTGTTTACAAGTCACTCAACGTTTCCTACATTGAACCACCAAGTGACATCAATACTCATCACTTAACATCCACTGGTCCAATTGATTCTGTGACAGCGTCCAACAACAACTGATGGGGGCTTTCCTCCATAACAGGTCTGGTACTTAGTCAGAGTTGGTTGTAAAGCTGGTTCTTAGTTGGTTCTACTAAAGAATCAGTTTGGTTTCTACAACTTGACAGCCAAACTGGAGCAGCAGTATTGCGTCAATATGAAAGTCCAATCTAAAACTTTGATTCTTCATATGTTTTTGGATTTTTATTTTCTAGAGAAAGGTTAAAGGTTAAAGCTTAAACTCATTGAGAGGGTATGTCAAAATACACAGCAATAATATAATAGTCCATAAGTCCCTTGCTCCAGAGGTGGTTCTGTTCTCTGGCACAGATGATGTAGAATTTACTGGTGTTAAAGCCAGAGAAGTAGCCATGGCAATGAAAAGAATCATTGTTAATCAAGCAATACCAATTTACAACTGGAACCGGTTTGGTAGAAAAACTGCCAATGGCAACACCATGGGGCTGAGGTCGACTTGCTTTACGAGTGTCTTGTTAAAAGAACGTACCTCAACACATTTTATACATTTTTTTATGTTCTGCTACTTGTTCTAATGAAATATTTTTCTATAATCTTTTTATCCCTGAAAGCGGCAATAAATTTTACATCTAAGCTTAAGTCTAACATCTAACCTAAAAATCGGATCTAGCTCGGTTTGGGATTCTTTCATCTCTGCTCCCTGTAGATCAGAAAAAAGAAAAGGAAAAAGTCCAAGATATACGTAAACATGACTGTACCCTGTGAAGCCTGCTGACATCATGTTGGATAATAAAAAGAGAAGCTCAAACAGTTACTGCTCAACTCTCTTTGGACCTGCCACTGTGTACGCAGAGTCAATGAACAACCACCAGTACAGGAATTATTGATCTTGGCACAGAAAATTTCTCTCTGCTTTCAAAGCGGGCCCACACGCCTAGAAGTTATGAGATTCCCTGTTTTGGTTAACAATACTTCAGCTGAATGAAAAGGCAGTCTGGATCTTATCGTGAAGGGCTAAAAATAATCTCTGCTAACAAATTAAAGGAGACAAAACAGTCACGGGCCTGTTTACATGGAAGAGGGATGCGCCAGGGAGTCCAAATGGGGGGGACAGAGAGTCCACAGCCAAATTATTTGTATCCACAGTCCAAACAGTGCCCGCATGAACTAAATCACCAGAATCTACTGTAACAGACTTCTACTGAAGTGTGGTGACTCACGTAAGAAGAATGAGTCGTGACAAGGCCGCGCTGAATGAAACCACCCCTTGTGCAAATACAGACGCACACAAACATAACACGAGGCCACAGGTATGCGGGAAGGTAGAACCAAATATGTACACACAAGCCGCTGTTTAACTCGTCTAAATTCAGTCTGGGATTGTTCCACTTCCTCCTCCTCCCCCCTCCTGCCTTCTTCTTCCTCATTGCTACTCTCTCTTACGCAATCAACCGTTTAGCTTCTGAATCCGATCAAAGTGTGAAGGAAGCGGTTGCGATGTGAAGCTGGATGGGTGCTGAGGACAATGGGATTAAGGATGAACGTCTATATTTAAACATTTTGAGGAGTGCGTACAGGCTGCTGCAGCGAAACGTTTCGCGTGTGGTTCTGAGCCCAGAAGGTGATGAGGCTAATTGTGTGTAGGCTGCAGCCCTCCAGGGAGTTGCTGCATCTTGCCAGTGACTGAGTCTGTCTGCTGGGTCAGGAATGCGGCCACGAGTCATTCGAAACCTGTACACGTTTTTTTCCCTCTTTTCTTTTGTCCTAGTCCAGTTTGGTTGTGCACCACCATGACCACATCGTTTTACCTCTACACAGTAACCACAAACTACAGCTGTGACAGAGTCAGGGAGCAAGACTCGATCAAAATCTGATCCCGTGTAACAGAGGTTTGATTTACTTTAAAAACTGCAGGGGCTGTTTTGGTAATTTTATAAAATATTTCTGGAAAACGTCCAGCACAGTCCCAATGATGCCTTTATTTTTATAGAAAGGACCAACTTTAAGGGCTTCAGTACTTTAGGACAGAGTCCAAGAAATTAAATAATTATTAGATGAATTAATCAGAAACTACACGTTTCTGTTGTCTGCTAAGCTTATAGAGATACATATTTCATCAGCGAAGACAGAATCTGCGTAGCATAGAATGAGAATAAGCAATATAAAATATGTGGTCCAGCCTGCAACATTTCAGTAGGACTTATGTAATTTTGTAACATAAGAGCATGTGTGATCTATATGGTGATTCAGTTAAACTCGTATTTAATTTGTGTCATGATTTATCACCATTTCTATCTCACTTTCGTTGATGTGCTTCATAGAATCATACAGATCTAGTTGCAGTTCAAAGTGTCTCACTATTATCAAACCAGAACATCTACACTTTTTACTCAATCATGCAACTTGGTTGAAGAAAATGTTTTAGTTTCATTTCTATGCTTTACAGAACAGGGTATCTAAATGAGATCCTGTTCTTAAGTCACGGAAGTGTGATTTTTTTTTCATCCTCTACATGAAATCTTATTTTTAATGCCATATAATTAACCAAACCACAACAGCAGCAACAATAAGAACATGCTAGTTTTTTTACCCTTTCACCTTGTGGTTACATTGCATCACAGATATTCACTCACTCTAGATTTCAAATGTTGGGGCTCTGTAGTGATATTCATCTGTAAAGTTTAATCTCAAACGCAATGTATACCTCCCCCTGTTCAGGTCTGATTTATATTACAACACCATCACTAAACAGTCTTCTAAGAAAATACCATAGTTGTCAACCAATCCTACCTTAATGTTCCCATCAGAAGGTACTTCCACTTGCTTTCAAACATGTTACTCATTTAAGTTGTCATTTTGATAGTACGTATTTACAATCTCCAAAGAGATTAAACTCAATACTTTGTTAGGCAAGTAATCATGTTAATTTTACTAATGTGCTTTATCAGCACTAAGTGCTCTGCAGTGGTTTAGCTTAACAACAGTGCTCTACATGGTTAGGGCTGGGCAATAAAGTCCATGAATACAGAGTATCGCACTATTAAATCTATTCATATCTGGTTCAGCTCTACTACCTTTGAATAACTGGATTGCTCTTTTACAGTCATGCCATTAAGTCACTGTAACTACCACATTGAAAATATAAATTCAGAGTCATTCCAATGTTTTGAAGCATTATGTGGAGGACGGCTGTGGAGAAAAAAAATAAAAGACGATTTATCTATACCGGCTCCAGAGCAGATGTGGAACCACTTCATTGAAATGGAGTACTCTCCAAGCCTCAGTTGGCCTGGACACATTCCACATTTCTACCTCAAGGCTCTGACATAACGCCGTTTATAGCTCTAACGCAGCAACTGTTGACTAGAGTTGCTTTCTCTCAGCTGCGTCAAGAAACCAACAACTTTGTATGACATGGTCACTTAGCAGAAGAAACCTAAATTGTTGCTGTACTGGTTCAAAGAGTAACCAGTTTGTGAACCACAACACTGCTGGTTATGAAATTGCATTTTTTGCAGTTTCAGCTTGCAGCAGTATATCCCAATAAAAATGTTATCTTTTAGGCGTTATACGTAATTTTAGGTAGCGAGTCACATTCCACAACATTCTTTGTGGATGCGATGAATATGCTTGCCCAGTTTGAACTTCTGAGCTGAAAAAGATTTGTTTGTTTCAATAAATATCATGATGTCTACAAAGAAACCTGCCAGTTTTGGCAATTAACCACAAAATGAGTACAGTGGTACAGTAGATTTAAGGGTTTGGGTTCAATTATGGAAAGTAGCGCTACCCACAGAGCTAATTAGTGTTCTTCTAATTAAACCTGACACTTGAGGACAGCCTTGAAGAGCAACATCTCACAAGTAGAACCTACAACTACAAAAAAAAGACATGAAACAAAGAGCACCTTAAGGGGAAAAACAACCCCATAGCTTCTGAAATAGAATTCACACTGCCCTATATGACTGGAAACATTCCACATTCTGTGGATTAGTCCGAGCGTCATTATTAATTCACTGGCAGCACCGGCCCCCTGCCTGCCACAGCAGGGTTCACTGCGGGAGAAGTAAAAATATGGAAAATAAGAAGCAGCGAGAATGTTTCCTGTCAGAGATAGAGGGATAAGTGAAAGGTGTTGGATAAAACCAAAACGGACCAACCAAGAGTGAAGTATTTAGGCGGGGGAAAAAAAAAATGACACTATTAAGTTGTGTTTAAAGAAAAATACGTCTGGGTCTGTGACTAGGTTTTCACAGGGAGCGTAGGAAAGTTGCATCCCTGTTTCAAATAGGGATGTAACTAACAATTATTTTAGTAATCGATTGTTCGGATGATCAGAGTTTTTTCTTCAGGTTTTTCATTTGACCACTGAAGTCTTTTTTAAAAAAATTTGATTAGAATTACATTAATAAATGCAAATAAATAATTCAGCACCCTTTTTAAGTAAGAATAATTGATTAATTTTGCATTAATTGTTTAATAATTGTACAGCAAAATTATTTGTTTTGAAGAGGTTTTTTGTTTTTTTAAGATTTTAAATTAGATGAAGCTCAAATTATTCCTCTTGAGGAATTTTGGGAAGAAGGTTTTTTGATCATCACCCTACATGCAAAATGTATATAACTTTGTACAGTTTTGGTGTAATTACAGCTCTGAGGTTTAATCCTTTCAGGATAATTTTCAGTCTGTATACAGTTACTAAATTAGTTGGAGATTATTTCAATAATTGATTCATCACGATTAATCGTTTCAACCCTAGTCTAAAAATTGCATTTGTAGTCTGTAACATTATAAAACTGCAGCTTTGACATTCGCTCCTCTGTCAATATTATGCACCATTTTTCTTCCACTACACAATTATTTACTACTCTAGTTTTGTCCATCACATGAAATCCAGATAAAATACATTGAAGTTTGAGACGATAAGGTTACAAAATATGACAAAGTTCAGGTGGCATGAGTTCTCTGCACTAGAAATTGTCCATTTCGAGAAGCGAATGCAAAACAGTACGCAGGCCCCTCTGACTGGGAGAATCTGTGTTTGGCTTGTAGGACCCAGCAGGCCGGTGGCCTGTTACGCCTGCTGAGCTCAGTGGGAAAGGAACAAAAAAAAACAAAAAAATGTTTCTTCCATCATTGAATAACAATTTGTTTTCTTGCTTATGTGGATTTTTCTTTAGAAATGTGTCAATAGATGAAGTTTTCACTTCGTAAAGACAGGATAATCTGAAATTAAACAGCAGGTATCTTGATGCACATCCTTCATTCATCTTCTCCTGTGTGCTGCTAATCGTTTCCGTTTGTGTTCCAGCAGTGAACGTAAATCACGTGTGCGACGACACCGTTTAGGCTTTTCCCAATTACCATCGGCAACCGCCGCCAAGAGTGGCGGTGACCTCCTTGAACGGCGGCTCGAGCAAACATCGTCCTTCTTTGGCCAGGAGCGCCTGAGTCAGCCTTTTTATTCCCTCCTTGCCTTCTTCCACTTGGACACCTACAAAACGCACAATTTTCATTTTAATCTGTCCCTCTGCCCCCAATCGCTTTTCTTCCCACTCCCCCCTCAAAAAAGGTGCAGAGGGAGTGTAGCGATGACGCTGCTCCTGTGACATCAACGAAACAAATGGGCTGCAACTTTCACAGCGACCAGTGTTGTGCCCAAGCAAGCTCTGCCTGAATTCACTTCTTTTCCTCCCTCCTCACCCCCTGCCCCTGTCCACGGAAACATTTTGTGGGACAAGAAAGAAAAGCGGCGCGTCCTGCCGTCGTCAGCGGTTTTGCCAGTGTCCTCGCCTGACCGTGTTAGTCTCCCCTTGTGTGCTGAATGACTCCCTTACACATCCCACCCTCTGTCTTGCTCGCCGCATTTCCCAGCCTGAGGTTTGGATGTAAAGAACCACAGCTCTCTATCCTGATTCCTTATGCACCGAGCCGCAATCAATCACACTGTAATTTCCCCCATCTGGCACTTAGAACTGCTCTGCACAGAAGAAGAAAAGGATGATGGGTAGTAGTTTTTTTTGTTTTTTTTGGCATGCCCTTGAAAACAAACTCATTAAAAAAAAAGGGTTTCACAGCATTGTGTGAGAGGGTACATTAAGGTCTGGGGAAGATTTGGGCGGTGTCTAAGCAAAGTGAGAAAAAAAACAGAATGCTGTGAAGGTTTCTCTTTAGGTGAGAGCTTAGAAAGAAGTCTGAAATGTTATTCCTTTGGGATCAGCTGGAAATTAAGGTGGTGATAAAAACCGAAGGCTTAAACGAAGGCTGAGTTGTTGATTTTCAATGATCGATGTGGAAGTCTTCTCAGCTTTTGTGTTGGCTACAGTTGGAGGTCTCAGAGAAAACTCTTTTTGATGCTTTCGGTTAAGGTGCCATCACTCTTCACCTGAAAAGGGCAGATCAATGCTAAAAAGTAGTTAAATAATTTTAGCACTTCCATTTGGCTTTTTACGACTTCTAAAAACAACCCAAATGCTTGAGTTTTGATTTTTTTGGCAAAAGGTGAATATTATTTGGTGTCTGGAAAATGAAGCATTTCAAAAAGACCTCTTGATTGTTAACAACCTATGGGCACTGCACTGTTACCTAGCAATCCAAATTGAGCTCCTGGATATTTGGTCAGCTGGTTATCCCACCATATGTACTGTACAATGCATGCTGGAAAAGTGTTTTATTGCCAACTTACCATCCTGAAACTACTTGCTGCATTCTTGTTGGTTGTGCAGGAGGCTCTACTAATCCTTATCAAAGATGTACAGTTGTATAACTCCACATCCGTTTGTAAATGTAGAGTAGGAGGGGGGCGCTGGATTTTTGAAATGTGCATTATTACTTGGAAGAATGGATTTATACATATGTAGTTAACTAGTTTTCTTCCTTCTTTCAGTCTCTTCCCCATCTTAAAACCCAGTCTGTGGGATTAAGAAAATTACTTCCAAACAGAAGCGACAATAAGAATAATTTGGTAAAAGGTCTTGCCATACCCTAGATGGCAATGGCATAACCTTGTTGCCCCTGAGACAAAAGCAGCAGTAAAGAAAGAGGTACAGAGAATGATTTGCCAGTAATGATTTAAAAGTTTTCATATCAAATACATGTTCACATAGGTCACTTCCATCAGAACTTTTTATCCTGAGATAGAATGAAGTAAAAGTTAAGGCGTAATAATACCCAAACATTTACTTTTACTGTTGTGAAACTAGACCCACCGTTTTATTACTGGATTATGACAAAAATTAGATCTGATTGGATTAAATTTCCCTCCAATAATTCAAGTCATTTTGCATGATTTTTTTATTTGGTCTTTTTATTGAAGGGGTGGGAGACATTTGGTGCTTTAAGCTTTAAATAAGTATTTGAAAGAAACATTGACCTGAACATGACCCTATTCTCTAGTCTTCCAGCACTTATCTCCAGTACCGTTTTACACGGCATCTTTCTGGCTGCTGCACTCTCTCTGATTTTCCATTTGCCATTAGTTCCTCTCGGCCTCTCTGGGGGCCCGTTCAGATCTCGGTCCTCAGACCGCCGGACGGTCCCCGGGGGGACGGGTCCAGACGGCTCCCTGGGGGGAAGTCAGAAAAGTAGCGTGGCTGGAAAATGGCTCTGGCAGTCATTGTTTAGGGTTTCCTGCTGGATTGTTTCTGGTACATACTGGTCTTTGATTTAAAAAAAAAAGTTTTGGAAAGAGAGGAACAAGCTGACAAACGATAAGAACTGGCACAAAGGCAAGACAGGGAGTTGGGTCAAGGCTCTCATCGCAACGCCTCCATGTAGTTACTGGACAATTTAAACTTCAGCCGTTAGGCCATGTGGAAAGCTTAAATTAATCCGTCTGTCAAAAACTCCAGGGAGTTAAAATGCGATAATTGATCCTTCAGCAACGTTCTTGTGAGATTGCAGCAGAAGAGAAGGTTTATAGCAACACAAAAGTAAAATTGCCGTCAAAGATATTGACCGAGCCATCCCAGTGGGGAGTTACCCGACAGAGAGATGGAGGGGGGGGGGGGGGGGGGGGAACTGCAGGTGAAAAACTAAATGAGCATCAATACCTGCCGCACACAACCACTAAAAACTCTCCATTACTCCAATCACCGTCCGAAAACCTTTTAACGAATACGGCAGCCGAGGCAAAGACGAGATATTAAAACTTAATTCACCTGCTATTTGCTCTGAATGGCAAATCCCCACGTTCTTTTTCCCCAAAGCTCAGAGCTGAATACATTAGAGAGGACACGAGCTGGAAACTGGATGCACTTAGAACAGCTGTGTAGTCTAAGCAAGAGAAAAAGCAGCACATGGTGCTTTGCACAGGTATTCATAGGCATTTCATTTTTCAGGTTTTGTCACAATACAACTCAAAAACTTTCATGAATGGGATCTTATGTGGTAGATGGCCACAAACCACTAAAGAATAGTGAAATGGATGGGAGCTAGAAGGTCACCATCATATGGATTTCATTTAAATAATCTCAAAAGTGTGGCATGCATTTATAGTCAGCCTCCCTGCATTTCTGGCCGTTGCAAACCTACAGACTAAAACTTATACCCATTCATCTTTTCGAAAATTGCTCCGTCAGATCTGATGAAAAGCGCCTGTAAGAGCGTCTATTCAGGTTTCACAACCTCAGATTTAGGACTTTTTAAAACCTTGTTAAGACCATTATGAATAAAATTTAAGACTGATATCACAACCCGGTGTCTGCTTTCACTCTAATTTGTGCTCTTCTTCCTTGTCACATATTCTTGTGTCATTTCTTTTAAGCGTTTCCTTCATCCCTGGAAGCCCAGTGAGTATTTATAAGTCTTAAGAAAAAGAAGTGAAACTCAAAGTTTTGGTTATGTGACTTCAGGAGTAACCAAGTAAAGTCTTTACTGTTGGACTGGGTTTCTACACGTTTTACCAATTCAATTTTAAGACCTTTTAAGACCATTAAGCAATAACATTTAAGAGCTGCATCATGGCAGAAATCTACAAAAGAAAAATGCATATTTTACATAGTTGTGTCAGGTTTTTTAGCACAGATTGAAAGTCGCATCGTACATAAAATGCATTCACAAAAAATTGATAAATTTACATTTTAGGCATGACAAAAAAAAACAAGCTAGCTAGCTAGCAATAGCCGCAATCTCCTCGAGTCACAGAACGCAGTGATTGCGCTTGCGGGTGACTCCAATGTTTGCCTGACAGAAAAGTCCCATGATAAGAAAACTACATGAACGAGATCAGAATAGCTCTGTCACAACAAAATTTAAGACCTGTGACTAACATATTTACGGCCAACCTTCATTTTTATGAATTTAAGACTTCTTAAGGATGCATGCATATCCTGGTTGGAAAAACCCAGTGCTTTGCTTCATCATCCATCTGTGGCCTACATGACGACTTTTCTTTGTTAAAATGAACTTAACTTCCATGAGAGTTGACCAGACAGAGCTCTGGGCCAAGTGTTGTTCAACAAACCGCCACCTTAAGGGAAATATAAAGTCTATTGACCCCAATTCCCAGGGTCTGCAGTTTGGAAACGTTACTGCTGGGCTTCTTTTCCCTCCACCTCGACAATAATGGATGCTCTGGCTGCGAGGCAGTGCGGGTCCCCGGCCCCCCTGAGCCTCAGTCAGCACCGCCGTCCTGACAGGCCTGATGAGAACATGCCACGGCCTGAATCATCACTTTACCAGCCTCTGAAACAGAAACCAGCCAGAGCATACCGAGGCTGTGAGATTTTTTCCAATTACTGCACTGCACACTTAGTTAGCTCCTACATTTAATAAGTGCAGCAGCAGTGCATCAGCGATGAAATACTACATTTTAAATGCGCGTGGCAGCTGAATTATTAATGCTTACATGGCCTCGTGCCTTTAATTTGTAGAACAAGATTATAGAACTGCACAATATACGTTTGGTATTCAAAGCTTTGGCTTATCTACCTTCAACAGGCCAAGTGAAATAATAACCCGTATTGGACAATGCAGCAGTTTGAGCTGCGAATGGGAATATTTGACACGTTGCTTTAAATTCGCCAGCCTGCAGCGGGTAATAAATCAAAAAATAAATGGTAAACAATAAATCTAGATTAAGAGAAAAGGATCCCAACGGGTTCTCTTAAATAAAGCAGATTAGTTATTATCTATCACAGCTCAATCAACGCAGTAAGACGCGGCGATTATCAGCTGCTGGGGTACTGAACGCCGAAGAAGGCAATTAGCGTAGCGCCGCAATCAGTGTGGAGGCACAGTGTGACACGGAATCAAAAGGTTCAATCTGCAGCGATGATTCGGAGAGAAATCAGCCGACAGTTCGGGAATACCTCTTAGCTACTTCCTGCTGTGCTGCAGTGACCTACTTAGCATGATTTCATTTATCTTAAAAAAAAAAAAAACGGTTGCAGGAATTTCCAGAGTCTTAGCAATCCTTTTCAGGGATAGAGGGACAGCTCACGACGCCATGTTTGTGGGAACCACGTCTTATCTATCCGTCATCATTCAAAGGCTCCGCTTGGTCTCAGAGCACCAACACAACATCTGAGACGAAAGTAAAAAAATAAATACTAATTTAAAAGCAGTGGCTGTTTTGGCGCTCGGTTGGATCAGCTGCAACAATCTCACACTCGACTCTTCCTCTTTTCAGAGGAAATTTATGTTGCAATAAAACGGAGAGACATCAAAAGGGAAGCGTTACGCAACATGGACTGGAGCGGACCCCCGTCTAAAAAAGGGAAGGAATGCTTCTCCAAATTGGAGGAAATTAAAAGGAATGCGCTTGGCAGGGCGTGTCGGCGTTACGGGGCTCTGCTTGTTTAAGTGTGGCAACTTCAGTCACGTTGGGGTTTGTCCTGTTTTTGTTTGTGGTCTTTACGAGAGCAGAGTTGTTTTTGTTTTATAGTTTGTGATTAAGATCGCTTATCAGATGGAGAGGGTTGTTAGGATTACGTAATGTTTGCGCTCGTAACAACTTCTGGTTTTCAGCAGGCTGGCAGACAACGAAACGGAGAGCTGTGGCATGTCCGCACCCACTCTTTGGGGAAACCGACCGACATCAGATTGAAGTTAAAATATACAACAAATCCAAATGGGGTAGAGAGGGGGAAAAAAAAGTCCTAGAACTAAAGTTGCTTAAAAGCCCAGTCAGTATCTCCTTTCGTTCTCTCTTTTCCTTTTCACTTCGCTTTGCGGGCCTGTTCGGTAATGATGTCCGGAACGTAGAGGAGTTGGTTCGGCTCAGCCTTGAGCTCCAAACACAAACTTATGAAGCTGATCTGATGATGCTCTGCAAGGTCTGCCGCCGTTGTGGAAAGGAAGCTGGAGGCCAAACGCATCGAACCGAACAGACTGCAGTCTGTACAAGAACTGTGCCGTACTGAAGTCGGTCGTAAGGTTAAAATGACAAAAATAGCTTTTCAAATAAAAAAATAAAAAATTTAAATATGATTGTTGCTAACCAGGTCTAGAATAGATTGTTTTTGTAAAACTAATTTTATTTGTGAGTTATTTACATTTAGAGGCTCATAAATAACAGTTGAGCGTGTTGATCGTCACTGTTGACAATCATTAAAGCAAGGTCTTTATACCAGGTTTTAAAGTGTTAACATTTCAAATCTTCTAAACTTTATTGCACCGTTCCTACAGATGCACACTGCCAGTCAGCTGGCTCCTGAAGCGCTACACTCTTCGCTCGATCACAAGAAAGATTAGTATGAGTGGAAGTATTTTCAACCTCAAATTGACCGGCGAAAACGCACCAATTTATAGAAGGTAAATTCACATGTTTGCAAATCCTAGGCTCGATAATTGTAATAAACTTCACATTATCTTGGAGTTCATGTTTATGACGTACCTCAGTCTCAACGACGACTTCAACCCGCCCTTCTTTACGTTGGCGCCCTGTCCATCTTGCAATTGATCTGCAAGATGGACAGGGCGCAAAGTACTGCAAAGAAAACTCCTGCAATTTACTTTGCAGGAGTTTCCCAGACATAAGCCTGCTGATGAAAGCCTCATCAGTAAAAACTACCGCAGTAGGTCTGAGCAATGAGCTCAACTTCAGTGACATCACTTTGTTGTGGGCCGTTTCCTAATCCCAAAAGGGGGATTTTTCGATACAGTAATCCACCAAAGGCAGAAGAAAGGATGTATTAATATGAACGGCCAATCGCCAGGCTTGACTCAGTGGTTTTATATTCAGTGAGTCACACTGTCAGAATTAGAAACCTTCTGCACAATGGGCTTCCTTTAAAGGAGATAGTTGGACATTCAGAGGAATCCAATTATGTCTATTTTCCAGCAAAAACTTTATTTGAAAAAGTCACCATGCTGACAAGCTAGCACAGGCTGATCCAGATAAACGCAATGAAGTCCAAACAGATCAAAGAATATCTACAGCTTACTAAAACCGGAATGCTTTGCGTCTCTAAAACCTTTTATTCATCATTCTATCAGTTCCCAACTGTTTTATTTATTAATCCATGTGTTTGGAAAATACTGCTCTACTTCCAAACTTATATGCATGTCTGCAGTAGCACTTAATGGTTTTTGTAAAATTCCCCCATTCCATAATGAAAAACGAAAACAAAAGAAGCAGGTGTGTGATGTTTGTGACTGTTCGCCGTTATTCCACTTGCTGAATCCAGCAGGTGGTTCACGATAACAGCTGAAAAGCGCGACTGTGTTTGGTCTGTCTGGGTGAAACGGCGTGTCGCAGTGAAAACAGCAGCGTGTGTGTTCTGCTGGCATCATCTCTTTGACCCTGAATTAAGTTGAGTGCTGGACGAGCTCTGGCACCCCCTGCCTGGTTTGAAGTGCTCTGATTTACAATACAGGCTGGTGGCGATTAACAGGATTGTCTGCAAATCGCTCAGACGATTCAGGACGATAAAAGACAAAGCGGCGTCGAGCTTCCACTGCTGTTTTCACAGAGACGAGCTACTATAACGCCACAAATTCATCTGAATATTAGAGTTGACATTACGTAAAGAGACAATGTGCGAAATCTGTTGGGGAATGACTTGAATAATTAACCGGCTGCAAACTTGAAGATCACTAAAAATGCAAACTGGAATATGGAATGTGAAGACCTGCTTTGATTAAATTAGAAAATAATTTTAAAAATGCAAATATCTCTCCGGGCTGTATTTAGGGGTTAAGAACAAGAAACTTTGTTTATAAGTTTAATAAATTTTCAGGCAAATACAAAAACAGTTTAAAATATTGGCAAATTGGTAGGTCAGGCTTTTCTTAATTTAAAAATTAAGAGACCTCTGCAATCGGTGCACCCATAGTTCTACTGGATTTTATTTAAGCTAGAGCAGAAACAATTAATCATATTATTCATGATTAATCGGTTACTGACATATCAACTAATTTAGCGATTGATTAATTGTAAACTGAAGCATAGATTCAAAAACACACCACTTGTGCAAAAAAAAAAGACTCAGAGCAGTGCTTAAGGCAAAACTGTACAAAAATAATAATTTGCTACAAAAGATAAAAAATACACAAAAAGAAATGTCATGTTATTGCATTCCAGGCAGTAACATGTTTATTTTCTTATTAAAAAGAATTCAATTTGTTTATTTGCATTTTGGTGTATTTCTAATTTTGAATAAAAAAAAGCTTTAGTTAAATGATTACACAATCCATTAATCGTCACAAATAATCAATAGAATAATTGAATACTAAAATAATTGTTTGTCGCCAATTAGTTGTGTTGGTCTGTCGCCTAAAATCTGAATTTCAACAAAAAGTTTGCGATTGCAACCAGAGAAGAATTTTGGCCAATAACATCCAATATTAAAGTAGCTGTTATGGACAACAACCAATATTTACAGATGTTAAATGTATTTTTCACAACCATTTCAACACCGTCGGGGTTAATCAAAAGTGAACAGAAACAGAAGACAAAAAGATAAACAATAAATATTGGATGTTTATACCGGCAGAGATTTATCTGATCGATACGTTAAAAGCTAACTAATATCAGGTAAAATCGATGTCGGTGCCATGCATTCATAGTTTCAAAAGACAAAATAAATTGTTCAACAGGCATGACGACTTTCTCTGCACACTGCAGAGTAAGGAAGACAAATAAGAAAAGACCATGTAGCTGAATTTTCATGTCAGATTACAGAGAGGGCGGCGGGTCTGTCTATCTTTCCAGCAATGTTTTCTTTTCTGAAGCTAATTCGTTTGATTATTCATTTGCTTCCATCCCCGTCTCCTCATCTTGCCTTTAGCTTGCACTGAGCCAATTAATTTCTGCGCACTCCGGAGCCGTTTCAATCACTCCGAGCTTTGTGTCCGTCGCGCGTGTCCTCGGTTCCTCCGCGTGCCGGCTCGATCCCACACACGTCGGCTTTCCTTCTGATCAAACCGACGACGCGGACATGAATAAAACATCCTAATGTGTTTGTATTTACGAACATGCCAGACAGAGTTGAGTAATAACGCTGCTTATTGATGTAGCCTGCACAGACAGCCCTGGAGGGGTTTGTGTGTGTGTGTGCATGTGGGTGTGTGCGTGTGTGTGTGCGCGCGCGCGCGAGTGCCCCATACCTCGTTGCCGTACATCATGAGGTGGTGGGTGGTAATGAGGGCTTTGAAGACCACCACCCAGCTTGAGTTGGCTGTTCTCTCGAAGAGAGTGTCTGCCAGCTGGGGAATGTTCACGTTCATCTCATTGGTGCAGTGGATCAGATCTGCAGCACAGACACACACAAGCAAAACAAGTTGGTTAAAAGCAACAATACAAACCTGAAAGAAAAGGAAAAAAATCTAATGAAATTTCAACTTTAGAAAGACGGCAAAGTGAGGGGGTGGGGGAAGAACTACTGACTTTCCATTCTCTGGAGAAGTGTTAGGAGAAGTTCAGGTGTCAGTCATTTACAGACTGGGGAGGGAAAATTCAACTTCGGGGTCCAGAAATGTCAATCTATAAAAACCGGCAGCTCCAGACATCAGAGCCAGACAGAGCGCTACAAGATCCTAGAATGTTCCAACACTGACAAGCACCTGTTGCAGACTATCTGTGATCTTTAGGATTTTTATGATGTTTCTCTACTATAAAAACCATCTAGGTTTCTCATTATTGTATTTTTAAAGGCCTTGGATCAGATTCTGATGAGACTGTTTGCAATTTCCAGAAAAACAAAGTTTTAATTCTTCCACCTAAATGAGGTCAATAAAATCTGAGTCCAGCTTACTGTGAGTGAAAGAAGGAAAAGTCAAAGGTGTTGGGAATATCCTCTTCTCTATTTTATATCAACACTTTAAAGCAACTTCTAACACTATAATATCTAATATATATGTATGGAGCATAAAGAGAGGAACTGCTTGTTGACGGTAACCAAACTTTTTTCAGCTTTACTGACCCTGACGAGCAACGATTCAGTCAGAAACCCAAAGAAAAAGATCAAACCTGAGCGATATCGGGTCATAACAATTGCACTCTTCAGTGTGGAAGTGATTTCTGAGTGAAGACGAATCAAAATGAGCTATTTTCAGTGACAGTGAGGTGCTTCAAATGAAATAAGAGGAAGAGAAAAGAAGTAACCTTTAGATTACATAAAGCAATATTAGCTAACGTGCTGAAGGTTGAGTAAAGTAGTATTGGCTAACCTCTCGAATGTTAGTCAATATTGGTTTACCTTCAGCATGTTTTGTAGAGTATTAGTTAACATGCTGACAGTTAGCTAAAGTAGTATTACACCTGCTGAAGGTTAGCTACATTTTTTAGCCATTTAGCTCGGTTATGCAACATAAGAGCTATAAATCACTGTGCGTCTAACATGTATTGCAAAAGGTTCCAGTCAATGGTAAGATTGGCAAAAAACAATGACAAAAATAATGCTATTTTGTAGAAACGTATATGTTGGACTTTGCAAGGACTTTGTTTATAAGATTGGAAGAGGTGAAGAGCAATGAAGTAACATGATTTACTAGTCAAAAAGAAAAAAAAAGCTATTGTAAAGAAACTAGTTCTTATAGAAACGGGAGAGAATTTCATCATGTCATAAAAAATACCATCACAGATTTAAGGTAAAAATCAATAGAATCTTAAATATTATAAAAATAAAAGCCAAACATTTCAACATTTTAGTCAACAGAAAAAACTAAAATAAATAAAGGTAAAATCACTGAACAACTTCCTACTAACAGGAAGAATTAAAATAAAATGATGACAAGAGTGATTGAATCTACTTATTAGGAAATAGGTTCCTATTTTTACAATTTTACATTTGAGCGTTTGTGGTACACAGTCAACAACAGCAGCAGGCTCCTAATGTTAAAAGCGGCTGGCCCCTGCCTAGAAGCCCTTTTGGACAACTACTAACAATAACTAGCTCTGTTTCTCAACACATAGATTTTTATTCCAGGCTGCATGAAGCCCTGTGAGCTAAACACAAGTTCAAAAATCAGCCAGCTTCAACTTTCATAGTAGACGGTATGAATTACAAGCACGAGCGAGGGTGATGGACACAAACGGTATTGTAATTCAAGGCTCCTTTAAAGGCACAAACGAAAACACAGTTTAGTGCAACTTCTAATCAAAGACTCCAGTAAACGGTTTACAAGATCACAGCTGAGTGATTCAAGTGTGAGATTGAATTTGCATTTGCATTTTGACTTTTTTTTCTTATAAAATGCTTTTAAGCATTTATGATATGAAGGTCTCTCTCTCTCTCTCTTTTTTTTTAAGCAAAACTAAAAGGTTTTTACTCTTATTTTCTTTGATGTCCTGTAAAGCACTTTGGTGGTATACAACGAATGCTTAATATTCTGTAATAAATAAATGCTGTTCTTTTGAACTTGTATAACCGGTATAACTCTGATAAATGTTTGGCTTTAGTTTTAACTCATGTAGCTGATTTTTTTTCCCCGTTATTAATCAGCACTTTACCGAGCAGATTGCAAATTCATTGGTGTTGTTTTTTAGTCAATTTTGTTTGTATGGTTTTTAGTTTTTGGTTAGATCAACTTGATGTTTGGAAATGCATATAAAATTTTCAAATTTTATCTCTTAATATGGTGCATATTGTTCTCAGGTAGATAAGGATTTCTTATTTAGCTTTCCACAGAGCAAGACTGGTTGATTTATGAACACTGACATAATTCTACTTTGCTTAATATGGCTACAGCAGAATGAGAACTGCACACAAACCACAACTCAATGCATTTATGCAAAACTAGAGAAAAAAATAAGTTCTTTATGACAGGCAAGACTCGCTACTGAATCCAACAGGAAGCTCAGTAGATGTCATTTATTTATTCCTATTAAAAGCATAAAAACAAAGGTTTAGTAGCTTTAAAATAACAGTAAAACTCCTTTTGGGAAACTACTTTCTGCCACAGTACCTATGTGCAAGACAAACACGAGCAAAAGCCATGAGAAAGTGTGTTGTGTTTAGAAGAAAAGCCAGGGCAGTGCTTTGCCAAACCACAGAGTTTCAAACACAGAGGGACAAGAGGCGGCACACTCTGATAACAGTCAATAAATCTACACAGTCCAGTCACATTAATGTGACCACCACGTACTTTCCACTTCAGAGTTAAATAACCAATCACAGAAGGCAGGTGGCAGCACAGTGCAGTTGAGCGTATATAAAGGGTGTGTGTGGGCTTCGGAAAACATTTCAATCATTGGCGTAATGCAGAAACGAAGCGATTTATCCGACGTCCAAAAGGGCATGATCATTGGCTTTCGGGCCAAGGGTGGAAGCATTTCCGAAACGGCTGAGTTTGTGAACTGTTCGCGTGCCGCCGTGGTAAAAGTGTACCGTGCATGGCAAAATGGGACTGTCCAAAATCAACGACGTGGCAAATGTGGTGCACCACGGGCCATAGATGACAGAGGCGAACGACTGTTGCGGAGATGCGTTCGGGCAGATAGACGGGCTACCGTTGAGCAACTGACCACTAAAATGAACCAAGGGGCTACCACAAGTGTCTCCCAAACCACTATTCAGCGAACATTGCTGCGTCTGGGCCTCCGAAGCGGACGCCTGGTTCGTGCACCTATGCTGACTGGTGTTCATCGACGACGAAGGCTAGAATTTGCACGCCAGTACAGCAGCTGGACGTCCACTGAGTGGCGACAGGTAGCGTTTTCAGATGAATCGCGTTTTATGCTCCATCGGACAGATGGACGTTGGCGTATAAGGCGTGAAACCTCTGAAAGGAACCACCCTGCAACCATTGCAGGAACGGTCCAAGCTGGAGGCGGGAGCATTATGGTCTGGGGAATGTTTTCCTGGCATTCTCTGGGTTCACTGATTATTGTGGAAGGCACGATGGATCAATACAAGTACGCATCTGTCCTTGCGGACCATGTCCACCCCTACATGCGCATTGTTTTTCCTCAGGATGATGGCATCTTCCAGCAGGACAATGCGAGGTGCCATACAGCTGCCAGTGTACGTGCGTGGTTCGAAGAGCACCAGGATGAGTTTACCGTCCTCCCCTGGCCAGCAAACTCACCTGACTTAAACCCAATTGAGCATCTGTGGGACCATCTCGATCGAGTTGTTCGCGCCATGGATCCTCAACCGCGTAATCTAGCGCAGCTGGCCACGGCATTAGAGTCGGCATGGCTCAACATCCCAGAGAAGACCTTCAGGGACCTAAGTGACTCTCTTCCTGCACGTCTCGTAGCAGTTCGCTCTGCGAAAGGTGGTTATTCTGGCTTTTGACAGATGGTCACATTAATGTGACTGGACTGTGTATATTTTTTCAAAGAAAGTCTTTCTGTGAGGCTGCGACAAAGTTTATTAGAACATAAATTAGAACTTCAAAGTGAAGATGGCACGAGTTTTATTAATGAAAGGCGGAGCTTCGGCTCGATTTTTTTCTAAACTTTCAGTCAACTGCTGAGGATGGGGAGAAGCAGCCTTTTGGATAACTGAGGGAAGTTGCATTAACCTGAACACACTGAAAACAGGTGAATCGGCCTGTCTCTTGGAGAGGGAATGTGCTGAGGGCAGCAGGAGAGCACAAAAAACTCAGTTTTTTTGTTTTCTTTGTCGTTTCAGAAATTAGACTGATGCAAGAGCTCGTTTTGCTCAACTTGCTCCATTTCTTGTTACTTGCAAATGTTCGTTCATATCGCTCTTCTTTTGTTTAGTTGTGCATTTGCAACATGCATGCCTCACAAACAGCAAGCTCCATGTAAATTCCTCTCAAATAAATGAATATTCCAAGTGCCCAAGAGCCCCAAAACAGTGTTTTTTCCCCCTCTTTCAGGAAGACTTTTCTTGTAGATTAGTCATGGGAAATGAGCTCTTTTCAAGTTTCTATTTGTATCGCTATAGAGGAATTTGCAGCATGACGAGGTTGTATTAATTTACACTGCAGGTCTCCTTCAGTGCGTCGCAATACAAACACTGTAATAATACAGTAGAGTCAGAACAGGAACAGAGACCTTGCACTGCCCTTGGCATGGCCGACTTCACACAACACTGAAACCGTTTATGTCCGGACGGCATTCAACCAAACATGAACTTTTTAATACATACTATGATAAATTCACAACTTGGAAAGTTATTTTAAGACCCTAAATTTCATAGTTTAAGGGTGGATTCACATAACCCGGGTTTAAACAAACTCTGGTTTGGTTGCCTAGAAAGTCCAGTTTGTTTGGGGAGATGTGAATGCACAATTGAATTCTGATGCGAACCAAAACTGTAAACTCTGGTCTGCCAAAAAGACATAGTTTTTGGTTCAATGAACGTGAACTCTGGTGAAGGTCTGAATTCATTTTTGGACGTGTGAAACTAAACTGCAGCATCTGAAATTATGACAAATGTTGCAATTTTGGTCTCTAATCAAACAGTTTACTGGATTATCAGGTGTGAAAACACCCTAAATTACATACAGGTAGATTGAATTTACTAACTGTTAACTGGTCTCCATTCATTTTCTTTAGGGATATTAAAGTTAAGGTGATTGAACATGTATTAAAAAACAAACATTCTATTGTGTTCTGAAAAGAAATGGACTTGACTGTCAACAAGCAGCAGCTGATTAATAAACCTCTTTAATTTGTACTTGATCTCAGGGTGGGCAACACAATCTGACCAGAGCCCAACAGCTTGGCTGCCTCTTGCCGTTCTTCACTTTAATGGAGATCGATTTGAGCCGACGCATGTTCAGGTCCCCCAAGCTTATTGTAATGATTCAGTGTCTCTGCTCGCCGCATGCAGGTAACACGGCGAGTCTCTCAAGCGCAAATCATCAATACACACGAACCTTTGACTGGATCCCTTCGGTTTCTTCCACGCGTCTTCATCTCTTTTTGAGCTCCTCCTCTTTCCCCAGCATCCTTTTTGCTCTTCTCCACAGGACGTTATGAGCTGCCAGCTCTCACACCTGCTAACTACAGAAGCGGCTTCTCATTAGGCTGCTGAGGCAGGGGAGGCTCCTGAAGGAAGTCTTCATCTTTGTAATCAGGCACCGGTCGCCCTTTCTTTTCCCTTCGCCAAGTTGTCTCATTCGAACGCACGTCAGACAGCTCTCAGTCCAGGTTTGTTCCAAATCATTCACTCAATGTGGCACTTCTGTTTTTTGATATACACACATCAGGAGGTGGGCCTCTCAGTCAATACAAATGCGACTGAAGCTATGCAATACCAAGGTGCGTCACAGTGCTACCCGTCCATTTGGCTACAGTTGGCAACTGTCAGCATTTAGCTGCTAAACGAGTGAATCTGAATTTTAAATGTTTCGGTTATATCCAAGAAAGAACCTGGAATCGACTGGAAACTATACTCATTGGTAAACTGGTCTTTTTTCATATCTCATTTGCTTTCTCTTTATTTGCAGCTACTCCTTTTAAGTGTTTCTTCTATCTGTCCGTCTGGGCTTGGTTTTTCTCAAAGCTCATGTTTTTTCATTAGGTCTGGAGTGGTGTTGCGGAAAGTGAGAGAGGGAGAGAGACGGAGTACTAAGAGTAGGGCTGATTAGCTCCACAGGGACGCCAGTGCACCAGTGTGTATGTGTGCTGGCGATAATGTAAAGAGGGTACATGTGCCGACTTAATCAGCCGGAGAGGAAAGCATTAGATGCCACTGATCCTGGACCTGGGGGAGAGGGACAAAAAAAGAAAACGGGGGGAAGTAAATGCAACTGAGGCACAGAAAGAAAGAGAAGAGTTGAACAGAGAGGAATAAGGGGAGGAGGGTGACGGTAAATAAAAAGAGAGATATGTAACAGAGTGTGGAGGAGATGAGAAGAGATGATGAGCCATGTGAAACATGAGTGTCTCTTCATCTGGACAATTTGTAGGAATCCACAACCCGAGCGCTCTGCTAGCTCTCGCTTCGCCTCCTTCACTCCTTGTCGAAAGCAAGACAAGAGACGCAGACAAGAAGCTCTTCTCGTTCTGCTGCACCTTCAGCAGCTAAACGAAGAGAATGAGTAAACAGCGAGACATCGATCCCAAGTCCGACCGGGCTAATTGGGGCCCGTGGGTTGCACAGTAATTAGTCAACGGAGAGCCGGAGCACTCCATTGATGAGAAAATTATACAATGTAAACAATCCAACTCGAAATGAGATCTCAGAGGCAATCACGTGGGGTTTATTTCGCCTGAAAACTTGGTTAGGTTACGCAATCTGTGTGTTAGAAGGGCCCAGTCAAAGTAAAGCAATTACTGATCCTTTCTATTCTGATGATTCATAATATTTGACTGGGAATTTTGTTTACCAAGAATTCATAATACATGTTATTTATGGTTTCAATTGTGTGTGTGTTTTTATTTCAGTTTCATTTATTGTTTTTGTGTTTTATTTTGGATATTTAAAATGTCTTCCACTTCCAATGTGAAGTTTTCTTTACTAAATTAAAGTTTATTGTTCTTTGAGACGGAGAACTGGCATTGTTATGCCATTATCAATGTATTACTTGAAAATGGCCGTAAAAAACATAATTAGCTCCAAACCAGGCAAAATCTAAGAATTAATGATTCACAATATTAACACCAACATCAGTATCATCCAATAGTAATTTTTTTAAACATATTCCGGGTTTCCCCCAGTGTATTATAGGCATGGCCTAGCGTTTCAGCTGTTTGGGATTCCCCTCGGTAATTTCCCTCAGAAAGCAGGCGGTTGATCTGAATTGTCGGACTCTCTACGGATCGCGCGCACCCCCAATATTGGTATCAGTCAGGGCTCAAGCGGGGGCTCAAGCAGGCCGATGGGGGCCCGAGTCTGGAGGAGCCAGGGAGGGAGGAATGGATTCAAGTCGCTCGAATGTCTGATTATAGACAGAAAGTGTGCCCCCGCCTGTTGAGAAAGGTGTATTTAATGTCAGTCTTATTATTATTATTATATTGTTGATTATTGTTCTGCTTGAATATTATCACTTGATCAAGTCTTTTCCAACATGTCACACTACAAATTAAGCAGTAAAAGTATGCCTGATATCGAATCGGGTCAATATCAGTATTGGCCAGTACTCCCATTTGTGCTATCAATACCATATCAGAAGTGGAAAAGTAGCATCTGGACACCCCTCGATATAATATGGGCAAAAATATTGGTTATCGGCCATAACTGCAGTACTCAATTTGGATGCAATACATAAAATACGTCTATTACAAATAGACATACATACACATATATATATATATATATATATATATATATATATATATATATATATATATAAATCTGATTTTTATTGAAAATTGAACAGTTGTAAGAATCTTGGTGGTCTTCTACCCTCATACCACCAAGATTCTTACCGCATAAAGCAGGTTTGCTACCTACCTTGGTATTCCCCTCACACACACGTGAAAAACAAATGCTCAGTATGTGTGATCTCATTCTCAACAGTGACCCTCTCTGTCCTCCCCGAGCTGAGGTCCATTGTTACTTGTCGACTGCTGACCTCTGTGCTCTCTGGATAAAACAAACGGAGACTCTCTGGCCCGGTGTGGAAGCTGGAGGGACCAGGCTCAGGGTCCAATAATGATCACCGAGAGAAAATTCACCAACATTTGGCTGTTATTGCTGAACCTCTCTGAGGGTGATTCTGTACTGAATAGTTGTAGCTTTGAGTGGTATTCTGAACGCAGGAGGTCTGTTAGCGTGGGTTCTGACAAGCAACCGCGTCTTATTAAACTCACTAGTATTACATTTTGTGAAAAAAATTAAATAAAATAATCACGACTACATCTTTTTGGTGGCTTGTGTCTGTACAGAAAGAGTTGGTGATTTGAATAACAGATTATTAAATATTTTTTTTACTAAAAGAATCAGATGATTTCGCTTGTATGATTGACCTTGATTGACTAGGCACCCAAAAGGGCTAAATTACTAAATTAGTTGACATTTCAATAATTGATTCATCACAATTAATTGTTTCAGGCCCAGTACGCAATACTTTAATAATATTTTTTAAATTTGACTATTTGAATTCTAGATTCTCCATTTATAATGTTATGGATATTTGGGCACAAAACATCCTCCTAGTTAGATTAGACCTGTTTTCTTAAAATTATCTGTGGCTTTTTTTTCCCATATCAGGGCAAATTTGGATCATTTCAAATCTAGGTTTGTGCTTAACTGTAAGACAAACATCTAAATGATCAAGGAATCTGATCATTTAGATGTTTCCCGATTAGAAAATCATTTTTTCAATATCGGCAGAAATTCTCTTCAGAAAACACACCTAGAAAATTATCATAAGTGTATTTGTGACAAGAAAGAGTTCCTCCTGCTTCCCATCTGTTCAACTCGGCTACAGAAGATCATCTGGGATATAAATGTACTAATCTGCACACATGCGCACACACACAGAGCATTGTCTAGACGTCTTTCTTTAGCTTTCTAGAGCAAAACGCGTAGTCTTTTCCTGCTGCTAGTATTAGAAGATGCGGTAAACTCAGTAAACCCTGGATTCCTAAGATTGTTTCATCAACCAGAATGAAAAACAAGGACGTCTGGACACTGTGCCGGAGTTCCCTCATTTTAGCATGATTTCTTATTTTACATTGTTTCCAAAACAGTGGATCTTGTTCCTCCTCCTGCAGGTTGAGATAAGGACATTTAGCAGTACACACTGCAGTATCACCAGAAGTTAAGCACATAATGATTGTACTAAACCAATAGCTCATCTTATTGGCAAGTCCCTAATGTAAGACATCAAATTACCATAATGACTCAAAATTTGCTCCATTATCTGCAGTAAACAGTGTTAAATAATGCTACAGTATTGGTGAAACATGCTGAGTAGACCACTCCCGAGCCCAGTTGGTCTCCTTTACTGAGCTGAAGTCCTCGCTGTGTGTTGAGAGCATTTTCCAAGGAGGTTCTGGTTAAATCCTGAAGCACCGCAGCAACAATTATGAAGCTACAGACCTGGAAACGGCCCTCAGTTCTGGCTTCTCGTTCTTAAGGACACTACAGGACACGAGAGCCTTATTTATCATGCCCGACACAGTTTAATCTCTCTATATAGTTCAGTGGCTTTCTTCTTTTTATGCCATTCGGTGGTCTTAAAAAGCAGAACGGAGAGAGAGCGAAAGCCCAGATGGAAGCGCTGGCTCACATAGCTGAAATTCATGAAAGATGGTAGACAATCTGGGAAAAACAGAGGAGGTTCTAAACCTCTAACCTACTACTTTAACCACCATGAACCATCATCATTTTCCTTTGTGCCCCTATTGGCTGTGAGATAATAAATGTTGATTAAAGCTTGAAATTGGACAGAAAATAAAAAGCTCAAAACCAAGTTAAGCACCCACAAACAGTCTGACCTGTTTGAAATTAGGGACAAATGTAGAGCAGGTTTTTTTTAGATGAATATGGTTTTCTAATTTAGAAAGTTTATGCTTTTTTTCCCCCTCACTAAACATAACAGATAGCAGAAAATTAAGAAATTACAAAAGCATTGGCGCATTAAAAACAGCTGGTGATCAGAGATAATTTCGGCGATTAAGGGCAAGTCGGGTACTTGAAAATCTAACATGACAACTTCCACAGTCTTTGGTGTTGAAGTTGTCAGTGAGGGAAGACTCAAAGGTAGTCACCATAATTAGCTTCTACTTAACTTTGTAAATAAATATTTTCTATGACACTGCAACATCTAAAGGGGTCACTCGGGCTGCAGGACAGTGAGAGAGCTTAGCAACAAAAGTTTCCTTTTTGTTTTATCCTAGCGGTTCTCAACGTGGGCGATACCGCCCCCCACTGGGTGTTCAGAGGACGGCAGGGGGTGCTGGAGGAAATTTTTACAAAAGGGGGGCGCTGGGATTCCTTTGGGGGGCGTTTGGTCGCGGGTAAATTTTACACCTTAAATGCACCAATTTAGACTTTGAGCAACTTGCTAAAACTGTATTTCGCAACATTAAAACATGCTTGGCTGTAACTGTATTGATGGCAGCTCCTCTTCCATTCAGTATTTGTAGCTTTTTGGCGCAGCTCTGTTCTCCTACTACTGGTAGCTTCACAGAAACTGGTGTTTTAGTAATGGCTGAAAAGCTAACCATTGTAATCCTTCATAAAAGATGCTGTAGACAAATTAAAATGCTTTCTCTAAGAATTTTGTCTGTTTAAGACCTTTACAAAATAATATTTTAACAGTGAAACCTCTTATTTCTGTTGAAGGAAGGCAAGAAATTTTAAATATTTTCCATATACCTAGTCATCTTAGAGTTCCTCAAAAGAAATCAAATTCAACCTCTAAGCGAGGTTATAAAAAATTGATGCTCAGGAATTGGCTACAAAATTTTGATCAGTGCATCCCCAACCATTGTATAATACAAAAAAATGCAGAAATTAACAATTTGACCTCAAGCAAGAGAGCTAGGAAGTGTTGGTAAATCTCTAGTAGGTTTATAAGACATCCTGTTCCTGGAAACCTTCACTCACCTTAATGTTCCCATCATTAGTCTGCATGAGTAATAAATGACCTCCAAATCAAACAACTCTCCCTGGGTGTGTGGTGTGTGTTTTTTTTTTCAGTGGCAGTTCATCGAGATTACAACAAAGGCAAGGCAATGTTTTTACAGTGTCTTATGTAAGAATATATATATATATATATATATATATATATAATATACATACATACATACACACACATACACGTAGCTGATGAACAGTTAAAAAAAAAAAAAACATTCTTATTCAACCAGTCAAACAACTTGGAGTTAGATACACAAAATTGTATTGATTGGCAATTTTGTTCAGCAGGTCTAGCAGTGATATATGAAAGGTACTTTATAAAATATTTATAGTCCCAATCCTCCCTTTGGAACAAAATTGTGAAAAATTCATTTCTGATTATTATAGAGTTCAGAAAATGAACATCACTTGTGTTGCTTCAAGGAATCAAACACTTTGCATAAAGTAAAGCACCTTCAAGAGGCCAGAAACTTAACAGAAAATAAGGTTTTAATGACGGTGGTTGGGTTGAAGGACGACGTCTGACTACCAAGCCATCCCTGCCGTCCTGCTCGACCCGTGGGGAATTGAGATTATGGAGCTTTAATAACAGTTACCTGAACATGAGCATTGCCTCAGAGTTGACTGACCTTAATTCAAAGTCTGCACAGGTAGCGGACGTGCGCACCCAACAGACGTATGTAGATAAAAAACAGACACAGAAAGGGCCCAGGGGGGGCTGCAGCCCCAATCTGTTGAAGATTAACACTCCCCTGGTATCAGCACCTTGTCTGGCATAGCAGTAATCTCCTTCCCTTCCCATATGTCTTTGTGTTACAGACTGTTAAAAAGGGGTTTGTCACAAAAGAGGATTCCCTGTACAAGCCTCCCCTGCCTGCCTACATGTTCATAAATCCTCCTTATATGGAGCGAGAGACACAACGGAGGTAGGAAGACCTAAGTAAAACGCAAGGCTTTAAAATCTGAAAAACAGGCTTTTTTTTTCTCCCCACATTTCATTGTTGGTTTTACAATCGCGTAAAACACAGCTCCTTTTTCCCACCCAACAAGTGAATATTTGAAAGACTGTCCTAATTCAGAAGCCATGTATCTTAAACCGAGGTGCTGACAAGTGAAACAAAGCCTCTCCTACAGCTTTAGGAACTCTGTCGGATTCAATTCTCTCTGCAAGCGCTCACTTCTCAGCCAATCGCACAGCAGATGTAACATTGATCTCTATTTGGGTTTATGGTGTCAGACAATAGAATTGGGATTGACCGACCGCCTCTGTGCACACTGGGCTCTCCTCAGATTTCATCTCTGCCCAGAGAAATATAAGGACCGCGACTCCGCAGCATAAAAGACAATATTAAACCGACTCACTCAACAGTAACTACCTCCCACTACACGTAATGGTGTAATGCTAGCTCAATTCGTTACCATTTTAAGCTGAAGTATTATAGCTCTTCATAATAATTGCCTTTAAAGAAAAGCCGAGCCACAGTGTGGAGCTGTTTAGGGGTACCAAAATTGGTGGCAATGGTGATTTTGAACACACACTTATAATTAATATGAAATTCTTCTCAGTGCTGTAATAAAACATGATTTTCCAGGTGAGGTTTGTATTGTTTGAAAAAGACAAGGGTCAGTTAAATTTGCTTTAATGATGTGAACTTGAGTTTTCTCCATCTGTGTGAAGCCCACCTATTGCTACATGTTGCCAGTCAACACATGGCTACAAAAAAAGGCATCTAGGCTATCTTCTTGCTAGAGATGTATATATTTGGACAGATTAAAAAAAAAATCACCAAAAATCAAACAGAAAAGATGGATTTGAATGGAAACAAAATTTCCTTTGCCTACAGATCTTAAAGCATCTGCTTTGAAGCCAGAAACTTATGAGCTACTGTCCGGCAGCTGACTGCAGGCTAGCTACTCAAAGACAACCCTAACTCTAACTGAAAGAGTAGAAAGAAGACTTATAACATAACCTTGATACACTTTTGAAAACATCTAATAGGTGCTTATTGTATTTACAGTCCCCTGGTATTAACAGGGGTTGTGGGCCACAGCGACCGAGAATAGCTAAAATCCACAAATACTTAAGACTCCCTCTAAAATGTTTATAACTGGCTATATTAATAGTTTAAACACCAAATACACCTTCATATGCATTAATATACACGTTGGAAAATACCAATAATTTTCACAGCAGCAGGAAATTAATTAAAATGGTAATCATCGCATTTTATACGCTATGGATTATCATACTTTGACAATCTCTGCTTTTACTCTTCTCTTCTTCATCCGTCTTGCAGTCGACTTGCCCATTTCTGTTGCTAATCAAAACATGGTTTTCATAGTGACTCCAGAGGACATGCAGAAAGAGTCCTGCCACAACCGTTTAAATCAGATATACTGCAGAACTGCTGAGGTGAAACAGAAGATCCAAACAGGTTTCAGAACGGGATAAACCACTAAGGCGAGAACAAGTTGGTCTATTAGACTACATCTTTTTCTATAGATGTAATTCCCCCTTTGATTAAATTTTAGGACTATCCTTCAATGCCCCATTTGAGATCCTGTAACTCTTATTTCCTTGTCAAGGAGCGATAGAAAGTGAAAGAGACACTCCCTGTCTTCTTCTACCCAACTGTTTTTCATGCGGGGGAATTTGGGAAATCACGTCAAGGGAATGGGATTGAAGTCTGTGCATGCCTGTCTTAGTGTCTCTGCTCTAACTTCTTGGGGGAACATGCAGCAGTCTGACAGAACAAAAAAAAAAGTGGGGAGTGATAATGGCAGGCAGCTGAACATGCAAGCAGGTAAGAGTCAGAAAGAAAAATAAGCCACTGAACCCAGCCCAAGGGCTCCTGAGAGAGAGCGCGGCTAAAAATAACCAGACATCAGAACAGGACGGGAACAGAGGCACTGAATGTTCCCAAACACACATACGGTAGACAAATCTCAGTTCAGTTCAAACCGTGAGCCGTCGTCACCTGAAACAGGAGGTCAAATGAGTATTTAGAGTTCTCTTATGAGCAGAGGGGTGAGGCAGAGGGTTCCCCCCAGAGAACGATGCTTAACCTAACCATGTCTGGTGGAGTTTCCCAGGAAAATTAACATTCATCACAGGGTTTCTGCAAGTTGGATCCAGTGAAAACCAAGACGCACAAAAACGACATAACTTTTGGATTAAAGGACATTTGGAAAATATCTGACCTTCTAAAATCATACGATAGGCTTTATAATAGTAACTGATGACATCATTTACTGACATTTGTTTTGGCACTTCAGAAATTTAAACTCCCTTATTGTGAAAGTAAAGTACAATCAAGTCATGGTGTTGGTGGAGGTACTGGTTAGAGGGATTCTCATAGTTTAAAAACTAAAAGCCAAACTTTACAAAGTTCCTAAAAAACAAAAACAGATGCTTTGTTAGTCAGCTTAATAAAGTTAAATGTTCAACTTGTTCTTGTTCAACTTGTTCAACTTTGTTCTCAGCTGAAAAAAAGCCTCTCATGCTCAGTGGTTAAACATGAAGAGCGCCAACTTCTCCAACCTGTTTTCATCTTTAGTTAAGTTCTGTGATGGTGGTGAAGAAAAATACGGCGACACAGAAATGCTTAAAACCATGACGGTAGAACTAAAATCAATATCATGATAACTGAGCAGTTCACTTCTAACAATAAATGGACAATAATAGTTTGCTCCATTTTCCCAACCTCTTCATTTTATCTAACTACCAAAAATACCAACATAGGCAAAATAAATTTGGTCATTGTCCCAAATTTCGGCGTCGGTTAATTTTTGGTTTATTGCCACGATCTATATGACGGCACTAAACACAAGCTGGTAAAACAGAGCTAGCAATCTTACTGGAATTTTTATTACTACCCATTTAAACCATAATTCATTCATTAAATCAATGTTTTGTATGAAAATTTGATTAAATACATGTCTATGCAAATTTCAAAAACCCAACACAACCGTTGTGCTTAATTTTCGAAACTCCATATTTTAATATTTAAAAGTATACCGAGTTCCTGCTCCATTCGCCATTGTTACAAGAACAAAAATCGCCCAGTTGGCTCTCACTGAATCTGGGGACACAGTTGGCTGTGAACCCGTCCTTCAAATCCGGAGAAAAGAACAACGCAGCCCATGAATTTAGATGAGACTCCTCGTTTCAAGAAGGACAATTTTAAGACCTTAATTTTAAATAACTAAATTCAAGACCTTGCAGAAACCCAGCAATAAGCAAGAAAAGGGTCAGTTTTATCTATTGCAATCGTTTAGCTTCCAGAGGTACACCAAACTTCAGAAACCACACCGCTGCTAAAAGCCCAATGCCTAAAAATGGTCATTTGAGATCCAGATGACAGCACAAAGTGCCATTTTAAAGCAAATGCAACTAATTTTTGTACCATTTGGGTTTCTGTTGCCTAATGTTCTGGTACAGCCATTAGTGTCTTGGTGAGAGTGTGATGATGTATAGTAGGGTCATTAAAGCCTTTTTTTATCTCCAGACTGGAGCTTGTTGCTTTAACTAACAAAAAATAAATAAAAATATCACAAAGAGCAGGAGTTTGGATACAACATAAAAAGTGCCTCTGTCATGAAAGGTATAAGAAAAAATAGAACTAGCATATAGGCCAATGATTACAATGAACTCTGTGTGCTTTTTAAAGACAAACTGCACTAGCATTGCTGAATGACTGAAGATGCAGGATATTAACTAACCACTTGCTCAGTGCTATTGACTCGTCAGGACCATTTTTAAACCTGGCCGCTGTGTGCATGAACCGGTGAGGCCTGCAGAGGCACTCGCTAACCCTCTCTCTGCCTCTACAGCTTGTTACGAGAGCCACAGCTTCAGCAGCATCCATAAGGGATTTCTATCAATGAAAATCCAGAAGTTTAAACAACTGTAGGGTGGGTTAGATGTGTAGTGCAGAGGGTTTCCATATTCCTCGGAATGTGAGGGAACTGCGTGATAATGAAGAACATTGAGCATTTCCATCCAACATTTCCTCAATGTCTGTCTGGTTTCTTCCTCCTCTTCTGAAAATATTTTAACATGCTCACCTGAAAATGAAATGAGATGAGTATCAACGGACAAATTACCCGACTAAGCTAAGCTGTTCAAAACGCCAAATTATATTTATTAGCTTAACTACTGTCTTTCAGATGCAACGTACTTTAACATTAGTCTTGTTTTCACAGGCTTGAACTAAAAATGCATCTAACTTACCCTGCCTTTGGTTCCTTTGTTTCGCTTTTTTGCTCTCTCTCTACTTCAAACCATTGTCTCTAGTTTTCCTTTACTCCTGAAACCAGCGCAGCGCACAGTAGCCAGCTTTGACGAACGTTTACAGTTAAAGTTTCAAACTCTGATGATGCTTTACTTTGTTTTAACACATTTATATATAAACATATATATAAATAACTTTCTTCTGAAGGTGTTTTGCTGTAGCGGTGTGCACCACGATCAATTACATGTAGAGGAAACACTGTAATTAACGCCACTATTAGGCAGCACAACATAGAAAAATGACACACAAACATACCAAGGCTGCTTCTCTGTTTAATTTAATGACCTGAGTGATCATGCAGTCTCTCACTGTGACCCCCCTGTAGTGATATTTGCTCACTCAATCATAACCTGTGTGTGTTGTGGTGTATAATTACATGTTTCAAGGCTGTGGAGCTGTTTTGCAACCTATTCAATACGCACTAAAACAGACCAAAGCTCTCCCTCGAGACTCAGAAACTGTTGCAATTTCACTCCCCCCTCTCACTTCCACCCTCTTGCTTGTCACACAGTCGCATACTTAGGGTCCCACACTAAACACTCCACAACACGTGCCCTCCCTCGGGCTCGACTTGAAACAGACGCATCCAGACGGGCGGCGAGCGGTAAGCCGTTTTTTTTTTTCCCTGCCTCGTAGTCCAAAACCCAAGCCTATCTCCCCTCTGCAGAGGCAAAGAGAGGCTTTCCACCCCCTCGCCCTGTTTAGACAGCATTAGGCTCACCTACAATTACTTAAGATGCAGGCGTCTCGGCTGGGCTGCTAACCTGCTCCACCCAGCAGCGGCTCTATCAGGGGCCGGAATCGAAGCTAAATCAAGTGGCAGGAAATGAGCTGGCCAGCCTTTTTTTTCTCTCTCTCTCTCTTCCTATCCCTTCATGTTCTGAAACGACACTGAGCTCTTTCAATTCATTAAAAAAGTTTCAATACTGCCCGCTCTCTGGACGACAGCAAACCTGGGCATGTGTGTACACTGCGTAATGGGAAATGGGAAGGGTAAAGAATAGATTGGGAGTACGTGACGGCACTGCAGAAGCCGGAGACGGCTTGAAACGTAAATATTAAGCTTCAGAGTCAAACTGCAAATCCTCTCCTGATATTGTGTGGTGGGAAAAATGAACACTAACAACGTCTAAATGTTGGGAGTTTTGAAATGAATAAAACATTGAGACGTATTTGTGGAGACGGAAGTCAATGCCTGAGGCCAGATGTGAAGCTTCTCTTCGGCTCCAGCGTACTCTGCGGTCTGGAATCTCTTCCTCCTTCCTGTAACCAGAAATCAAAGCGCTGCCTATCAACAGAAAGTATATAAACACACGACATCTGTCTCTCTGTGAGAGCCAACATTTATGAAGGCACATTATACAGCAGAGGCTCGCCTCAAAAGTGAAAAATGGATGCCGCTCAGCCTAGCTGCTTAGCTTTGGCCCTAATTATGTTCTACCGCTTTTTGACCGAGGCATTTCCAACGCTTCCTGGACTGGTTCAAAGGATTCCCCCCCCACCCCTCCTTTCTCTCTCTGCTGCCCTGACAGCAAAAGAACTTGCTTACAGCGAGGAAACCTAGTTTGTGACTGGCACCAGCTCCTTTCTGTTTCCGTTTTAGAACCTAAAAAGATTCACACAGGTGTTCACAGGCACAGCGAAACAAAAAACATCAAGGTTATCCGGAAGCTTTGTCGCCAGGAACGGGAAAGTCTGAGTGGGCACTATCTAGACGCAAGGTGAAACTGAAACCACATGAACTCAAGCTCTTGTAACTTCCTGCCCAAAGAGCAACCCGCAGACGCTGTAAACCAGACAAGGCTGGTACAGATGTGCAAGCACAGCTAGCTCTGCTTCCTTGGGGAAACAAACATGCTTGGAAGTCTTCACGGATGATATGAGCTTCAAAGTTGTGGTTATTTCAGTTAAACTCTTCATTTGGTAGAAAGTAGTCCTGGATAAGGCCTTCTGAGATTAGCGGCATTTCATTTCTAGAGGGACAAATCGGTAGAGCTACTGTGAGCTACTTTGTCTTTCCACTGAAAGTGTTTCAGCAAATTTAAGACTTTTAGATCCTTTTAATGCCACTTGGAATGAAATTTGAGACTGAAAAAACTATAAACATACAAGAGGGTTGAGGGGAATCCTGCTGTATTACAAGCAACAATAGCAAAAGCTAACATTTCTGAGGTCTCTGTGGCTCTTCCCAGCAGCTTTGTGTTTCTGACAGTACATATAGCTCTCTTCAATCTTAACCCCACAAAGTACCAAACTTAAAGGTTTTGGTTTTTGCACAGAATGTGCATACCATTATGGGTTGGCAACAGAAGTGGCCCAACAGCAAAAACCTAAAGCCATCCAGCCAACTGCCTCTAAATTTGCACTCATCGATAATAGATGCAAAAAAGCTAGCTAGCTAGCTAGCAAAAGTATTTTAGAAGCTAGTTAGCGGTAGCCTTAACCCCATCAAGTAACAGAAAGTTGTTTGCATGTTACCCAAAACTTGCCTGTGCTGCAAGGGGAAAAAAAAAAAAATACATAATAGATGCAATAGTCCTGCCAATACAAATTTTAATACCAGTGATTAATGTATTTAAGGCCAACTTGCATTAAATAAAAGGAAATTAAGCATTGTAAGGCCTTAATTGTATATACAAAACTTTATGCCTTTTTCTGACATTTTAAAGGATGAACAGACATCCTGCAAATGTTCCTTTCCACTGTCACCTAATGGTTGCTCAAGGTCAGAGGTTACTGAAAGGTCAACAGAACAATGCAATATGGTGAGTCTCCATAGATGGAGAACTTCTTACCCATTGGTGTTAAATGACCTACTGAATTAAACTGTACTGCATTTGAATCTGACAGCATGATCCGACTGGACACTTAATCTTCAACTCTATGGCAGGATAACAATAAAAACTGTTAATATGGAGAAGTTCATACTTCCTCTAGTGATGGTGATGTTAAAAACAGTAATAATACATGCCGAGTCATACATGTAGATCCTTCTGTAAGATCTTCTGACAGCCTGTAAACAGCAGGTAGTCACCTGGTCAAAGGTCAAAAATCAGGGGCTGAAACGATTTATCATATTGTGATGAATCGATTATTTGGAACAATCCCCAACTAATTTAGTAATCGATTATAATTTACTGAGGTATAGAAAATTCTGAAATAACAGTCATTACAGTAACAGTAATCAAGCCAAATATAAATAATTTGCTACCCAATTATTAATCAGTAAATAAAAAAATTAAAAAATAAATCAACAGATTGGCTCTACACTGCACTGATAAGAAGAAAGGGCTGAGCTTTTCACATGTTGATATTTTTAACTCCAGATGCTACAAATGATCAAGTATTCACTAAAGGAATGTTTTATTGAATCTTAAGAAAAAAAACTTCCTATTTATTTATTTGTATCCATTAATGTTTTTCTAATATTGCATAAAAGTGCTTAAATGAAAAGTCAGCAGGATGTACCGATTTTTTAATCCTAATAATTGTCAGAATAATAGTTGATAGAATAATCAATAACTGAAATGGTCAATAGTTGCAGTTATTAAAAGCAGATGGCTCTACAGAACACTCTACAGTATGTCACATTATGCTGTACGAGTATGAATAGCACAAATGGTTTTTATTATGCTATTGATCAAATTGTATCCAACTACAAGGCAACAGTAATGAACTTTGCTTAGCAACAACCAGAAAGACACACACCTGCAGTGACATTTCACACTTTCCCTTAAAACATGCGTCATCTTCAAGGAGCACTATAACGACATGTTGGTGAAAACTAAGCTTTCTTCTTTCTGTTAAAAATCCAACATCAATTCATTCAATGGATTTTTACCCTTAATAAGCCAGGCTCGGTTTATTTAAAGACTCGTCTTTCTCTCATTCAGCCCTTCGTCAAGAGAAGAAGAAAGCCAAGAGTCGGGTCAGACGGGGCTTAATTGCCAGCACATTATCAAGGAGCTGGAAAAAGCCAGCACTTACCTGCCATTTATCAGTTCATTCACACGTCCATTTATACAACTCTAATGGCTCTCACATGACTATCAAGTACCTCTCATGCGACTTCGGGGTGTGAATTGTTCTCAAGAGTCGGAGCGCCAGAGAAAGTTGCCCCCCACCCCCCTTCTCTCCCTCCAGCACCCATTCGCTCGGCATAGTCGATAAATACCAGGAGCACAAAAGCAGCTCCAGAAGTTTCCATTCAGCTCAGATTAATAAATGTTCCATTACCTGACCTGCTGAGGACCCTCCAAAGGGAGGCCGGGTGGGTCAACAACATGCTAAGCAAGCACCCAGTCAGTTACTGTTACAAAGATTTAAGAAAAAATAAATAAATAAAACACTTCAACAGCTCCTTGTACGACAAACCTTAGCCCATTCAATAAGAACCAGCTGACTTAGCCGCTGCTATGACAACTGCAGGGCACCGAGGAGGAAACTAAATTTGAGTTTAAATGTCACAACTTCTCTCTGACAGTTGGGAGATGGTGAAACGGCTCCTGTGCAGGCGTGGGCCGCAGCGTGTTGACAAAGGCTGGATTTAACGCTCAATAACCCTCACCTTGGCGACGGGAAAACCTAAAGCAGGTGTGCAAGCAGAGAACCGTATTCCAACAACACAGCGTCCGCCGATGTTTACGACAATAATCACCATAAAAACAGGGATGGGGGAAAAAAAGGGGGTTCTCTCCCGCCATCACGGGAAAGAATTGGCGGTTGTTGCTGGGCGACTCACACGCTGGGGGTTAATTGAGGTGGACGGTCCAAATCATAACACTAAATGGCTTTAAAGCGACACTTATTTCCACCGGCGGAGCGTGAAGGTCACGACTGCTCCGGTGAGCGGACTCACCCCAGCCTCCCCCCGCCCTCCAGGTCCCACACAGGCTCTCTGGTAGCAGCGCTCAGAGGCTCCTGCCAGGGTTATTCAGTTATTCGGTCTAGGCACAAATACGCCGCCGAGATCAACTCGGACCGGCTGCACGATGGCAACAGTTGCTGATAGCGAATCCGTGCCAAGATAATTACGATGAGCAATTATGATGTCTTGCGACTGCATAGTCATAGTTACACTTTATCGCACTTTGTGTGATTACAGCCACAAATGACTACGCTTGGATTTTATGACAAACAAATATGGTTTTCCTCTTGAGTTCAGCCTCCAAAGACTTTTGTTGTGTATTTTACCAACTTTGGAGGCTGATTGTTTCCCACTGGTCTTGGCAAAGTAGGTCGAGGTCAGCTGGGTTGGATGGAGAGAATCTGAACAAGAGTTTGTCCAGCCAGTATTCATCTCTGTCTGGTTGGGAATATTTAACCATCTCGTGATTTGATTCAAAATTGAATTTTGATTCAACGATTACTCATGATTTCTGCTTCAATCCACAGGTGTGCAGTCTGCTACAATACCTAAATGCCAACTACAAAGTCCTAACGAAGACAAACATTAAAAAAAAATCTAAAATAAATGATCAATTTTTAGTCTGGTGGGGACGCAAGTAAAGACTGGTGACCCGCCAGACTTATAATGAACTAGGTCTTGCATCACCACATAAAATTCCAAAAAAATACATTGAACTTGAGGTTTCAACTTGTCAAAATGTAACAAAGGAAAATAGATATAAAAATGGTAAAAAAAAAAAAAAATAGATACAGAAAAACAAAGACACAATCCAGCCTAAGTTCTGAATCTATAAGTTGTCCCTTCTGTGTGTTTCTCTCTAGCAACTTGCAGAGGGCTAAGCAAATGTGAAGCTGTGAGCATGATAGCTGGATGGATGGTAGAGTTGCCAAGCGCCAGCATTTGTTGAAAGAGCCCGATGCTGCGACTACGCCCGGATCCGACCGAGCAACTGCAGTTCAGCTGTGGCTTCAAACAGCATCTCTAATGCATCTTTTCTGACATCTTACTGTTGGCAGGCTGCTTCAGAACATGACAGCTTTTTACCAGCTCATCCACAGATCCAGATAGGGAATCTCTAATAAGAATCTAACAACCGGCAAACTGGCTAGGTTTTTTTCTTTTTTGCCCCCAAAAAATAAGCAATTAAAAGGCGAGACACAGACTGGGTTTGCGTTCACAGACGCACTTAACAGATGTGCCTCTTGACAAATATAATAAGAGGCATATTAGAGAGGCTTGACTACATTTCACCAACAGATGGGCATTTATTCCAGGTTGCACCTTGCAGAATTTGCCCAAGTTATTTTTTGTCATATGGAGGTAGAGTGACTCTATAACTATCCTGACACAGTCAAGAGGGTGGTTCACTCAGAGAGATAACTAGTCCCGTTAAAAACAACTTCCACACTACTTCATTAGTGAACAGTCTCACGGTTTTTAAGCTCTGAAGTAGTAAACTGTAGCTTTTGGTGTACTTCAAAATCTGCATCAAAGTCGCATCTTTTCGGGGTTGCTACTGCCTCTAGTGGCGTGGAGGTGGTAACACAACTAATATAATTACATTTCTAAATCAGAATACCGCAAAGTCTTTATTTATTAATTTTTCATTCTCCTAAGTATGTAGAGCTAATTAACCCTTCTACGACCGACATGTTGGTGCCGACATGTCTAAATTTGCAGTACCGTAATTCCGCCACACGTAGCGCTATCTGAAAAATTCCAACGGTTTCTGAAAGAGGAGACGTTGCACTTTCCAGCAAGTATCGGGTTAATACGGAAATTTCGCAGCTGCAGCGAGTGTAATTAATCGGGGGGCACTCTGTTAATAGACGGTATATTTCGGAAATAACTTGCTGGATATTGAAAGTTCCGGTTGTTATGGATACATGGGTAAGTATATCATCTCACAGGACATTTAAAGAACTACGGATAATTAAAATAAGAAAGATTTATATAGGCAGACACACAAAACTCGGGTGTAAGAGGGTTAAATAACCTAAGCAAGACCTTAAAGTGGTTCCAGTTTCTCTCGATGGCCACCCTGTTGAAGCTGTGGCAAATTTTAAATACCTTGGGTCGTTCCTGGACAGTCAGCTCAACTTTGCTGAAAACACCGACTGTATTTTGAAGAACTGTTCTCAGAGACTCTACCTTTTAAGAAGACTTAGTGATCTTGGGGTGACCCAATTAGACTCTAATTCTAATTTTGGTACCTCAAAAAAGGTTAAGAACCACTGCCCCAGATAAAGTCTTGTCAACTTAGCTGTACAACTTTGCTGGGAAGAAATGTTCTTGGAGAGAGTCAAAATGTCTGGGTAAAAAGGCATCAAGAACATAAACCAAGTTCTTTTACTACCAAAAGCAGCAACTCTAGCAAGACTAATGTTTTCCTTTAAAAAATGTAAATATTGTTTGGATGGAAATACTAAATTTAATGTTTCTGTTTTTACAACAAACTATGTTTACAAGGAACCAAAAGCAGGAAGACAAGAGTCACATCATCAGCACAGCATTGGCTTACTTGGTAAATACCTACAGGAGACCACAAAGTACCGAGATTAGATACAGGAAGTCCTGTTTGCACCATCATAAGGTGGTGCTATTCAAATGTGGATCCAGACCCAGAAACATAGCAATAACACTCCCTATTTCAGTTCTCAACGTGTGTTACATCTCAAAGGAGCACACTGATGCAATATTTAGTAGGCTGTGATATTTTGTTCTGAAACTGTGCGTGTTAGTGTATCTGGCCAGTTGGAAGGGCTTTAAGTGGAGGGTAAAGCTAACAGAGAGATGGGGAAAAACTTGAAAAACAAAGTGATTGCAATCTATACTGTCATCAACAATAATATTGCAATCAAATGTAGGATTGCAGCTAATGATTATTTAAGTAACATTATTCAGATGGTTAACAGATTAATCGGATTAAAGGAAAAGATTTTATGTTAACACTTCAGCTTTATTTTTTTACACAATATTAGAAATACATTAAAAGATCAAATAAGAAATTAAACTGCTTTTTGAAAAAGAAAAAAACGCATTTCCTAAAATGTGATAAATTTAGTGTGGATTTGATTATTTGTAGCAAAGGATGCATCTACAGCTAAAAATATATTACTGTCAACTAATGGTTATTTTGCATTAATTTTAATAGCAAAAGGTGTTTTTTGTTTTCATTTCCATAATCGATTAATCACAATCGAGTCGATTAATCGTTTCAGCTCTGATCAAATGATTTCTTAATAACATGCAGTGGAAATTTGATTTGAAATTCAATAAGTACTTTAATGATCCCAAAGGGAAATTAAATGTTGCAACTCACTTATTCAAAATTCTTCAAAGAGCAATGGACGTTAATAGAAAGTATGTAGTCTACATCAGCAGTCTGATATTACAATTAAGTAGATTTCTACTCCAGGGAAAATTTAAACCATCTATGAAAAAACTAAATTTAACTCAATGAGTCAAAAAAGTGTGTGACTCGCCACTTGTGAACAGTCTTCTTGGACAGCAGTATTCTCATACCTGTTGGAGGTGTAATGAGATCACTCACAGTGGGATTAGTTACCAAATCCTGCCTCCAGCTCTCCACTATCGACTCCTCGACAACACAAGTGCTGAATAAACCTATGACCTGCCTCCTGCGTGCCTTCTGGCCCCGCATATCTATAGCTCCATAAAGATGACTAATCTGACAGACCGGCATCATTTACGGCAAAAATCATGACACGGACGAATAAAAGGACAAACAGGCCGTTCCCTCCCTACGGCACAGAGGTTGTTGCCCTCTCTGAGAAATCAATAAGCTCCAATGATTAAACTTGAAATGGTGCATCGGTTGGAAGGGTCTGGCCCGGGTTCACAAAGCGGCGGGGAGACAAAGCTCCCTGATTTTTTTTTTTTTTTTTTGTGGAACGTCAGCAGCTGAGTCTTGCGAGTGAGGAGGCGTTGACGGATGCGAGGCAACCGAGCCGAAGCATCGATCAAACGCACGGGCCCGTGCCGACCCAGGCACTTCCCAGAAACAGAACTTCAGCACATTTGGTCCGTTTAATGTCAAAGACGAGCAGTGGTCCTGCTGTGCAGAAATCCCTGGCTTGTGATCCCATTTTCACCTTTGATGCATCTCTTTATTCTGTTATGCTTAGCTGACAGCTGACTTAAAAAAAAAAAAAAAAGAAAAAAAAGCTTGGTAAACTCAAGTTATTGCTGCCACATTGGGCAATATGCGCTTTCTAACGTAAGCTGGGACAGTGTGGGGTCAACAACTCTGCTTGTCCCTCTGTGGAAACACGGCAAGCACACTTTGTCCTTCCTGGGCTGAACGTCTGACGAAAGACCGGCCTTTTGTTGTTTCCGTCAGTCGCGCCGTTATCTCCGTCTGCAACTCGCCTTGAAGTCTTTACAACAGGAACCTGCAGCCAGGGTTTTGGCCCGAGTCCGAACCATAAGAGGGCTTATTATTAAAGGAAGTGTAGTTTACGGTTCCAGCATCCAAGCTGCCAGACAAACTGCTGACGCTTTTGAACGTTCCATAAACAGCACTTACTGTGAGTCTATGGCATTTAATAATAATAATAAAAAATGTTGAAATGGTTTGTTTACAGAAATGAAATTGAAGGAGGAAGGGGCAATGTGTTGGCGAACTGGCCAAAGTCGTTGAGTTGACTGATGCATGTTAAATATGTAATCTTGTGACATTTTATGGTGTTTTTATGAATATTTTGGAGCCAAAGTGAATAAAGAGTAATCAAAGCAGTGATTTAACATATGTCCATATATCTATTTGTTCTTCTTATAGAAAATTAAGCTTAGGTAATGGGATTACATCCGATTATTAACATTCATATTTCAGTTTATCCTGTTTTCTCAGGCATTTTATTTGAACACAGAGTTCCAAGTCTGACATATCAGATTGAAATTCCCCTAAAACCCAAAATTAATACTGCCATCATAAGAAATATTACTTTTGTAGCACACATTTGATAACTAAGAGTGTGCATTTTATGTCTATCATTTTTTGTGAAACTTTTGTATTAGAATAAGAATTTTGTTTAATTGTTGTCTCAATAAATTTTAAATAATTTTGTTTTGACTAACAAAAATATGATATTTTTACTATTTTCTTCACTATTCAACAAGAACTTCAATAACTAGCAGCAAATTTGAAAATATCATTTTTTAAGAGTGTCATATGTGTTTGTGGAAATGATTGCTGTGCTTTGCTTTCATAGCCACACAGTTACCTAAAAAAGACAATTTTCCATCATCATTTTTAATCACAATAGCACCTGGAAACATTATACAATTCTAAGTCACCCTTATTGCTAACAAATGTTTCCACATATTCAACATAAACTGCTTCTTTTCCTCTTGAAATTCTTGATACAAATCTTGATAACAAATAAGTAATCAAGAAACAAAAATTGTTTACTGTTGAGCAGAAAAGGGAGATTCCTCAGATGTTTTTTATGTTGGCAACTGGCTCAACTATTCAAATTGAACACACTGAATCAATAGCATCAATAAGGTAGTGTACTTAAAGAGCTAAAATCCCAACCTTGACCTTTTGACCTCAGCGTGCCGACCAACTTGGTTCCTTTTAATGCTTTGTCATCAAATCCTAACCAAAGGCAAAAATGTACAGTCGCTTTAATTAAAACTATAGATTCCTCAGTATCCATTTACATAGATGCCCCTCTCTTCTCTCATCTTTTAATCATCGAATAATGCCCCCCCACCCCCCGTTTTCTTATCACTAGAGAGTCAGTTCGTCTTGCCCGCTTGAGGATATTGTCTCCAAGGTTTCAGATTCTGATTTCTGCTCAAATCAAAGCAAGCCAAAAGCCTCCACTCCTCCATCCTCAGGGGAGGCTTTTATTGCCAGTGTATCTCAACATCGGTTTAGTGGGAAAAAGCCTTAATTATTGGAGACAGACAATAGATACTGACTACATAAAGAGCACTTGATTAAACTGGACAAATGTGGGCTGAAACATCTACTTAAGAGCTCAAACACCCCACCATTCAAACAGCTGATCCGATTAGATTCTCCGTCATTTCTATCCAAAACTAGCTGAACATCACTTCATTCTAGGGACATACGGGGCAAGATTCATACACTACTACCCTTCCACCACCTGTTGCTGCACATGACCCATCAGCTGACTGAAACCTGGCTCCTACACCATTTCGAAAAAGGAAAAAAAAAAACAACTGATGCCGTTTATTAATCTAAACAGCATCAAATTAAAGTGTAGCTTTATCAACCTCATTAAAATAAATCAACAAATCAAAAAATAAATCCCCAAGTCAAGCAGAAGATCGAAAGCAAGTGTAAATGATTAGCTTCCGAGCTACGATTTAAAATAAACAGAGGTTCTGGCTTACTAGTTGCTAAAGTGGTAAATAAGCTTTAACCTCCCTGAAAACTTAGTTTTAAAAGACTACCTTTAACAAATAAATGTGTTTCTTATGTTCTCATGCTTAGTAATGATAACTTGCTGCAAAGTTAAAGTTAACTCTTAGTTATCAAATCGATGCAATAGCTGCTGCATGAGCTGAATTTTATTTCACTGTAATTAGGAATGGAACAAATGCAGATGAATTTGAACCAGTCAGCAATTGGACTGAGCTGCTTATATGTTTCTATATGTAAATTGGATCTGTTAGCTACAAGAAGCATTAATAGAACTGATAGGTATTTAATTGTTTTTTTTTACAACATTAGGAATACTTTTTTATTTAATCTATTAAGGTTTCTTGGTTGAATTTGTTGCATTTCCAATAAAAATGTTATGTCTAATGAGTGACAAAGTGGGTACACACTGTGTGCCAAGTATAGGGGCGCAATACTAAAGGGGGCGCCAAACAAACAGCTGTTTGTTGTTTGAAATCTCTTGGGGGGCTATAATGTGTCCGCATGCACCTCATTTTCAAGTCTATCACCAATCAAACAAGAGTAAAAACAGTAACAAGCTACATTCTTGCAGTTTCATGGACGATTCTAAACCCAAACATAGCTCATCAGTCAGACAGGTGACGACTCTCCCGCTACGGGCTAAACCCCCCCCACCCATCATCTGGGCCAGGAAGAAATCGAAACATTGTTAGTCCCTCCCCACCAAGCACATCACCTTTACTAGGAGAAAACTAATTCAGCGGAGGAGATTTCTGCCAGCATCCAGTGAGCTCGGTGATGCCAGCAGGGTAGAAACCAAGTACGCGCAACAACCGGCAGCTCGGAGGGAGACCGACAGTCAGTCAACGGGTTCAAACAGGACGTTATACTCACAGTCCAGGTGCTTCTTCTTGGGTCCGCTCACTTCGTGTGTGGTGGCTTTGCACACCGCCTTGCTGATGGCAGAGCCCGTCATGCTGTGCTGTGCCGCAGCGATCCGATCCGTAATAGACTGGCCCGACATCGCTGTTGGGTTTTTTTTTTTGTTGTTGTTGTTGTTGTTTTCCCCCCCCCTCCCCCACCACCTCCTCCCCACTTCAACTCAATCAGACAGAACAACGACCCAATCAATGGATCCGCTCCAATCCGGGACAGAACTTTAAACTTCAGACAAAGCTCCGGATCACTGCTGCTGCAACACCGATTCGACTTAACCAGCAGATTATCTTTGGAGATAAGCGGGAGAAAAAACGGGAGAAGGAAGGAAGGAGAAGAAAAGTTAATTCCTTGTATTTGTGAGGTAAATAAAGCAGAAGGACGCTGTTGTGGCGTTAGCTAGTGTGTGTTAGCTAATGTTTCCGTTGCAGTACTCGAACCAGGAAAGAGTCCCACAGTGGAATCTGGAAACACTTGAAATCACTTTCTGGCCACAAATAAACATAGCTAACAGGCTGCTTTCAAAACACGAAGTCTTTGTTTGAAGTCACCAAAAGCGACAAGTCCGGGTCCGGTTTGGCAGAAAGAAGTAATCCGTGTAAAAAGAAAAAAAAAAATAGTAATAATCAAAGCTTTGAAGGAAAAAAAAAAAAAAGAGTAGAACTTGAGTTCCTCCTCCACGTCAACTTGTTAGCTCGGGCTTGTTAAAGCTATCGCTGCTTCCCGAGTGCGGTTGCCTGTTTGGAACCCGCTCCGGTGGGAAGTAAGAAGGAATTAAAGAGAGCATTACTCAAAGTTTGTCAGAGGCTACTGCAACGCTGACAGCCAGGAAAAGCGCAGTTTCCCCCCTTCCTCCTCCTCCTCCTCCTCCTCTTCAAGGTGCGAGAAGCTAGCCGAAGAGCTAAAGAGATTAGCCAAGCAGAGAGAGCGAGGCGAGCCGAGTCGAATCGAGCGCTGCCGAGCCCAGCCGGCGGACCCGGTAAGTTGAAAATGACAGCTCCTTTGGCTCGGTCCTTCCCCCTTTCGGAGTTCCTGGTTCGGCTGGTGCTGTTTTCCGGATGCTACAACCACATTACCGGGTGTTTTTTTGTTCTCCCCCCCCCCGCCTTCAACTGTCCGGCGACGCTGTCTGCGAAGTCTCCTCACAGCTTTCTCCGCACGGACTGACTGACTGACTGACTGACTGACTGCTGCTCTGCCGGACAAAATGGCAGCGTGGAATCAGCTGATCTCACAACTGAGCTGAGCCGAGCTGCGTTCAAGGTATCCGAATGAAGCTCGGAATTTACCACTCTATGTGTTATAAAAGGCTAATTTAAACAGTCGTATTAAAACACGACGAATATTATTGTCCCTGTTGATATTGAACTTATATATATATATATATATATATATAAATGGAATGCAAATTGAACTTAATGGGATACATACTGAGACGAAATAAACAAACACAGCGCACAAAAAATAGAGAAATTAATTGAAATGAGCAGTTACAATATCAGCATATTGCAACTGATAAATTGATCATTTGCCTCCATATTTCTTGTGGTAATTTTCCTTATCTACCACACTAACCATCTGCATTAATTCCTCCTACTCATCCAGGGATGTTGCGAGATAAAAAAATAAAAAAATACTGTCGCAAACAAATAAGGTTAACTTTCAATATATGTTTATTTTGAATATAAAATTCAGTATAGACATTATATCTAGGAACCTTTGGAAATAATGTCATCTAAACACCTAAAAAAAGAGACAAGGTGGCACATAGAAATAGATAACAGATCTCAGTCTTTGTTAACTTTCCTACTGAATTCACGGAACAAACTACAGGGTTCAATTGTTCTTCAATACAACACAGCGTTTTTGTACAATTATTTACACCTTGTTTGACATTCATTTATTTCATTTCTTAAACATTCTGAGCATTTATAGGGTATTTTTAAATAAAGCTGGCTTCAAACTTCAAAATGTCTTCAAATTGTCAATGTGTTTTTATTTTCCTACTAAAGAATCAGATTTCTTGTCATCATTGAAATTGGATGTAAAGCATCCCTTATTACTGTAATCATATGACGGATAAAAAAAATGGATGTGAATAAAGTGGCTGGTTGAAGAGTAGACTATTAAAAAATATACTGTGTTACTCAATACATATCTAACAGCTGGAGGTTGATTCCTCTTGGAAATAAGTTGTAATGTAGGATATGTCTAATCAAAAACAGAACGCACCAACAAATATAGAAAATAATCTGATGGTAAATATAATATAAATGTATATGGTGGTATTTTTGTGGTTCTTTTTCAGCCCTCCCTCCCCACTGATCATGCCACCCTGGCCAGTGGCCCACATCGTTATTCCAATGCAAATATCTGTCCCTGTTCCTTAAGAGAATAATCATTGCAGACACTACACATCAAATTTAAAGCTGCACAAGCAAGAACTGGAAAATGTTTTTTTATGAAGTAAAGCAAACGGAATGTGTTCACGATTTGTCAATCTTTTATGCCCAAAGTGTCTTCTTAAACGACAAACTGAAAGGGAGGACGGGTGGGGGGGTAAAGACATTTTTTTTGTGCGAAGTCATTATTTCCGACAGTCCTTCAACGCCTCAGAAATCTATTGGCTAAAAACTAAGGAGCGAGCGAAGCCTTTGTAGCGGAATTCGCGAGACAAAACGCATCACATTTTAAAAGCGCACTTAGTCATGACCATAGTCATGACGCCTATGAAGAGGAGTTAAAACTACACGCCGACTCTAAACTTTTGCTCAGTCGTCACGGACACGCAGTGTCCACGTCACGCTGATCCAGATTCCTGCCTTCTTAATATTCCTCAGCTGCCTCGTCCCTGTGTGACTCCAGACTTTTGCGGAACACTGTGTGCTGAAGAAATGAGTGAAAACCCGCCGCTGCTCCGCGGTGGGTCCCACTCCGGATCCGAGCGGCTGAATTAGTCAAATATCTGGCGGCATTTGACTGCGTTTCACACACAGCAGCCTGTAGGATGTAATTAGATGCCAGGCTGCCAGCATAAAGCAGCTCATTACAGCCGCTTTCATCCGAAGCAGTGGCTCCTTTTTTCAGAACTGAACTCTTTGAATCGAGTGTTTTTCAGGAGGATTCACAAGCCTTAAACCTTTTCACATTTTTTGCTGTTAAAATGAGGTGGAAGGGGGTTTAGAGTAAGCAATCAGTGTCAGTCCAGATGTTCTGTGAAGGCCTCAGAGGTTTGCTGGAGACAAAACAGCATCACGAGGATCAGGGAGCGGATATGGGTCAGGGGTAAAGGTGTGGAGAAATAACGTCCCAAGATTTGAACTTCTCAGATAGAGCAGAGACTCAGGTTGGAGCATCTGCTGATTGGTCAAGAAGATGGCCACACTCTTGTTCCTCTATGTCTAGAGGATACAGGTACAGAGGCATGGTCAAAGGTCGCACAGAAATCCAAATGAGACTCTGTTGCAACATTTGAAAACTGCTCCTCATCCAATCTGAATGAGCTATGACCAATTGGCTAACATTTCGGTCTGTACAGGTGCAAAGCAGGTGGAGACAAAAAAGTTTACAGCAGACGTAATGACTCAGAAAACTGTAAATATACTCGCCTCCACTTTATAAATATGACCTAACTCAGATTATTATATCACATAAAATCTTAAATAAATATATCAAAGTGTGTATTTGTAATGTGGACAAGGTCAAGAGGAATTAACACCTGTGCAGGGTACTGGAACTGTTGAACGGGAGACACAAGCAGCAGCAGAGTGAGAAACTTTTCAGACGACGAGCCTCCAGACTGCGGCGGACATTTCCTGAATAGGAGTCGGACCGTTTCGTTTTGGTTTCAGGGAACCGGCTACAGTTTGCAGTATTTCTCGTCCTGGTGAGAAATACTGCAAACTGACCCCAGCAGGTGAATCCATGGGAGCAGGTCTACGATTATCCGTCTCGGCAGAAGGGAGGATGATCACAGATCCTCTGAGACTTTAAAGATGAGGCAAACCTCGATGTGTGGCCTGTCAAATCTGACATAGAGTTGACAAAGAAAAGGGAAATGAGAAAAGCAACTGAGGCTGAAGAGGTTAATTGTGATGATTATTGAGATAATTGCCAAATTTTGGGATTTAATCCCAAAATTCAGGAAATTGGTGCAGATTTCCTTAATTTTGGAAGGCTGGTTATCAGGCGATACTTACATTTGAAGCCATCTTATCGATCTCAACAAAGGTCTAAGAATGAACCATTGTCCACTTTGCTCTGCAATCAAAGAAGTTTGACTGTTAGCCAAACCCACCAGGTCATGTCTGCACGTTAGCGGTTAACAATAGTCACCCCACTTTTGCCAACTCAGCAACTTTCTTGCTATATTTAGCAACATTTTAAACAAAGAAAAAGGTATTTCTCCAAAATCGGAATTGACAGGTCAGGCTTTTTAAAGATCGCTAATCAGGAATCGGCCAAAAAACTGCAATCGGTGCACCAGTCCTAAATTCAACCAATTAAGACAGTAAAGGACTTTCATGAGCCCTGCAATAATAGAAACCATGTTGCACCAGATGCGACCCATTTTACTTAGCTTCATTTCAGCACTTATAAGATTTAGCACAGAAAACCAGATCTTCATTGTAAAACGCATGAATAAGCTTTGCACATCTGGAAGTGATGCATCGCAGAACAGTGACTGGCAGGCAGACAGCAGCCACCCCCATCCTCTCCCCAACACGCCTGCAGGGAATCTCCACCTGACTCGCATGTAATCAAAAGCTGCTGCTGCTGCAGCGCTCGGAGGAGACGCATTTAAATATGCAAAGCCCTGACACTGAGCTAGCGCTCTGCCGCTTGCACCCCGCTTCACCTCTCTCCTCCCCGAGCAGAGCCAGAGCGGAGTGCGGGGTCGCCATCTGCAGGCGGAAGAAGGCCCACACTCCAGATTTCCATGGCAACTACAGGCGTGGATGTAGAGGTCCCCTTTTGTAGCCCCTGGCAACAGGCTCCTGGGCCGAGGATTCGGAGTCCCATCAGCAGCTGCTGGTCACGGGAAGAGGCCAGAGGATGAGATGGAATCACCTGGAAATGCTGGGAGAGGGCAGGAGGCAGATGGACCCAGAGGTGCTCTTCATCATTGCTGATGTGTAAAATGGACTCCAGCATGGCAGGATAGTTTACAGTGTGATTACAACAACTGAGATCAATAGAGCAATGAGCGCTTCTGGGCATCTTGACCTTTATGCTTCGGTTAGTAAGGCTGTGTTCAAGCAGGGGCGTTTTCATTAAGCCCCCATATATGACAACATAAACTAAAGGCAGCTGACATTCCATTAAAAATGGCTGCCCTCTCTGACCTTCCAAATAGTGGAACAGTAGCTCGCTGCGAAGGGTCTCCCAGACTGCAGGCGGGGTCTTCTGTTCCCCCACAGGCTTATTTGCTAAGCCATCTCTAATTATAATGTAAGCGCATGGCTGCAGCTCGGGGGACTTAATCTCCATCTTTTTGTTATCCCGTAATTATGTTTTCTATCTTTTGCTCCGTGAAAGAAGCTAATCATGTTGCTGAAATAAACTGACCCCACCTCTTTAGTTTGTAATAATTCTAGCGTGGATATTTTCTATCCGCTCGCCTTTGTGTTCTGAAAAATGGCTAATCAGATTGCCTTTCAGGCACATTTGTGTTTGTACCTTTCACCTACTGTGAAGGTTAGATGAAGCCAAAGAGCTACACACAGCCAGGAAAAAGTGAAAATTAGATGTTTTGGCAAAGATTTTCATGTATCCGCTGGTTTAATATGGGGCCTGGTTACCCCTGCTGACAGGTGGCTGGATCCCAGCTTCACAGCACTGACTCGGTGAGATAGAGACACATTAATCCAGACACTCAAGATCTGTATTTCATAAAAAGAAAAACAGAACGCTTTCTAGATGCGAGGCAACAGTATCACAGCGGTGGACTCAAACAAATTCTCTTCAAATTCTTACAGCAATCAGTTTTCTCTTTTGTGGCAAACTAGCCAGGAGGAAAACAAAACAATCAAGATACAGACAAATTGAGCCAAGGTTTAAAGTTAGTTTTGTATGACTGAACCATTTCATCTAAATCTGCTTCCATTTTGAACCAGAAATCAACCACTTCATACCCTCTATGTCACAACTTTAACAGTTTGCTTCTGTTGGTTGGTAAATAAAAGATACAAAAATCTCACATGCAGTTAAATGTCATTTTCTGAAGATTTGATGTTACATTTTCCACTGAACAGAGTTCTGATCCCCCCAGTGCTCTGCAAAAACACTTTTACCCAGTATTTTTTTTCTCTAGTTTCAAGCAAAAAATATCCTAGTAGATTGAAATAAGACAAAGCTAACTTACAAGTAACTTTTCAGCAAAATACAGCAGCTTGTTTTAAGTCAATAATTCCATAAAAACTAATTCCACTGCCAGATTATTTCATTTATCACATGGAGAAAATTACTTACTGTAAGTGAAGTAATCTGCCTGTGGAATTAGAACATTTTTATGTACTAGTCAGGAATTAACTAGGAAAGTTAGGAATTGTTTACTTAAACATGATTGTATCTTGCTAAAAGTTAATTGTAAGTTAGTTTTGTCTTATTTCAGGTGTATTAGGATACTTGCACTAGAAACTACAGAAAATTTTTTAAGATTTTGTTTTTCTGCTCTGTAGGGACAATTTCTAGGAAAAATATGAGATTATTAACCCTTCCCAACAAATAACTGCAAACTGTGTCTAAAATTGCCCCTTTGCTAATCTATTAAGTTTGTTTTTGCACCTTTTTTTTCATTGTCTTATGTCAGTTTTGTACTCCAAAACAAACCACTTCATAAACTTTTAAAATGTATTACATTAGTTTTCTGTTTAGTTTTTTGCTTTCATAAATTGTAGAGATGAACATAAAAAAGTACCGAAAGCTCACAACTAATTTAATCAAATGATGTATTGTCTTTAGCCCATTTTTACATTGCTTCTTGTTTCCCCTTTTTTGGGGTCAGCGAACTTCAATGGAATATAACATGATTATCTTTGGACTATTGTCAAAGCAGCTTGTGAGAAGATCATCAAAAATAATTTTAATTTGTAGGACATAGAAGAGCCTATACGTTTTACATGGATTTTCCCTAATGCTCAGGCTTGCTGCCTTTCAGAGCCGCTGGCCACTTTTAAGACAAAAAAAGGCTTTTGCAGAGGCAGATAATACACTAATTCAAAAAAATGGTCACATTTTAAAACAGATAAAAACCCACAGCAAGGCGGCAAGGTGATTGACCCTAAACATCTGCCTTGGGATGTTTTATACTGACATACAAAAATAAAGATTTTTTCTTTTGAAAAACTACTAGTTAGAAAGAGATTAATTTAAAGCACATGTTTTGAAATATTTAACTTCCTTTTTGTGTGTATAAAATTATGTTTTGAAAAATTGTTTATTGTCTTTCTCTTTGATAAGGGTCTTCCATATTTCAAGAGTTAAAAGTTTGATAACATTTTCAGAATAGTATAGAAATATAAAGATTAGGGTCATACAATATATCGGCACCAACATCAGTATCAGATATTAGTCATTTTTTAACATATCAATATTGGCCTGGTCACTAAAACTGGGCCGATTTTGACAACCAATATTTATTTCCATCTTGTTGCCATCCGTTTCTGGTCATTTTTTTCTAAAGGTGACATAACAATAAAGAAATATGTATAAAATTGATAAATATCGGTGATCAGCCATAATAGCAAAATTAATATCAAATATTGATATTGGCCCAAATGTTCATATCGGTGCCTCCCTAATAAAAATTATGACATGGATAGCATTTGAGCCATTTTAATGATTTTTATTTATTTAATCAAAAATACTTATAAGGATGTAAAACAAGTAGCTTCACACAAGCTCTTGAAGTTTGACATTATAGAAATAAAAACATGTGAAATTCTTCTTATACATTCTTTTTTCAAATTATTTTGAGGCATTCAGGGTGTAGATTCTTTTTTTTAACCCTACAATATTTTGTGTTTTTGACAAACTAGACAACAGAATGAGATACTGTTCTTGTCAAATCTGATCTCATAATATTGTAACACAAGACACATGTGCTGCTTATTATCAGTCTCTTACAACACAGGCTGCAGAGTCCAGCCTGTCAGTCAGATCAGGCCGTCAGGCTGAATTCAAGACTTCGACATCAGTCTGAGTCTTAAACGTTCAAAAGGGCGGGACTCAACAGGGGCTGTGGATGCAAAGAACCAAGAGCATGATTTATGGAAGTTACTGCTCCAAAGATGAGTCCCTCAGAAAGCACACATGATGGAGAAGCTGTAGATTTTGTGGATGCATGACTAATTGTGGGCTAAAATATCAAATGGGGCCGCCGTTAAGTCGGGAGGCTGCTCAAAATTCTCTCAGATCACTTATTCATTCTGCCAGATTTCAGGAGACGTGGGGCTGAATTATGAGAGCGACCTGTTAAAATGTAGATTCGACAGTCGGTTTCTAACAGATACCCTCAGTCCATCATTCAGGCATCTGAAATATTGTTTTCCTATTCATCCAAAGGCAGAGGATGAACAGTCTTTTCATTTATTTATGAATGAATTGTGGGACATTGTAAAAGTTGTAAACAGACTTGGACTACAGAACTCTTTACAGCACCACCTTTATCTGGTGTTTACCATATTTAAACACTTGCATTTGTTTCATAAAATTTTTGCATTATAATACGAATTGTATGTAGAGTAGACCACAATAACAGCACTTTCATTTTAAAAATGACTGCATAATTGAGTCTTTAATTATTATACTTTCACCTATATAAGCAATTAGCTTTTCAGTTTATTCAGCTGGTATCATTAATTTACAAGTTTTTTTGGAAACCAAATTATTAGGTTTATCTAAGCTTCACTCAATATTAGCCATCAAGTCATGAATGTTTTGGACAATTTTTTAAATTCAGAACATCAGTTCTGAATGTATCAGAACACAATCCCATTGATAATGTAGATCACGTAATAATAATGAAATGGTGTGTGTACTGTCACTGCAATTTAAAGATACAAAGTTTGACAACATATATGGCACTAATTTCATTTTATTTAAACAGTATTGGATTTTACTTGGCACAGATAAATGTCTGATCTCAAATGACTTGCACTGGGACAAAAAAGAAGTCTTTCAATTTCAACATCACAAATAATAAAAAAACATATCTGCACGCTTGCCTTGTATGACTCATTGTAAGAATATTACCTCAATTATCGTGTGTATTAGCACTTTTTAGCCAACTGTTAGCTTTTCAATCTAGTTCCACACATATAATTTATTTTTGGTCTTTCAGTACCAGAGGTATTGTAAAATCTTGCCCTACATTACTGCATTTCTTCTACTTCTAAATCGTATAACGACACATATCACCTCTCAGGTTAGGAAAAGTTACCATCTAGCAGATTAGCTGGTTGCTAATTTTTGTTTTTGACAGAAGCCATATTAATTGGAGTCAATAGCACCAATACTGAATTAAACAAACAACTCAGTAATCACTATCATGACACTAATTAATAATAGCTTTGGATTGTGTGTGCTTAACTCTAAAAACAGACAAATGTTAGCAAATATGTTAGCTACAGCGGCTTAATGGAAAAAACAAAAAAAGGTAAAAATGTTACCGTAGTTACATAGCTCTAAATACCACAGATTATCAAATTTGGTTTGTTTCCCCAAACTTGCTACACATGAAATTATATCTCCAGAATTAGCAATGGCTTTAAACTGGACCCTAAAACTAAACCAGACCATCTCTCATGCTTCTAAAGGGGCAGTATTATGTAAAACTGACTTTTTTAGCTTCGCGATTAGCAAACACCTGGTGGAACTGCTGAGCTCATTATACGAGCTACTTCTCCGTGTAACGCTGGTAAAATCACTGTTCAAGGGTTAATGGAGGAACGAGGCTGTGAGACCTTCTGAAATGAAAGAGTAAAAGTTGTAAAGAGACAGAGGCCCAATTTCATGGCGTTAAATTATGGAGCAAAATTTATTTTAAGTGTATTTGACTTAACAGCATTTTATTACAACTGAAGTTACTTTGCTATGCTATAAAATGGCACTATGTGCCTGAAAAAAACGCACAAATACTGCCCCTTTAAAGGAAGTAAAAGGAACAGCAACTCAGAATCCTTTACATTTTCAACATCATGAACTGCTTTGAAAGTCAAGCATAAAAAAATAGATCTAAAATTCAAAGGGTTTCTTTGCCGAGAGGTCAGGAAGCCAACTTGAAGTACTGAATGAAGACTGTCACATTTTATTTTCTGATTCTCCTTCTCTATAACACACAATGAATATAGCTATGCTGTTAATCACAGGCATATTTAGTGTCATTCTGATTACCTTGGCATCACTTGAATTAATGGAGCCCCAGGCAAGCCTCTCTGTCAGAGACCCCAACGTCAACTTCACAAATCTCAATTCGCACTTTTGTGAGTTAGCAAGTACACTTTTCACAAATAAACTCAGTTTCTCCAACTACAACCTCCCCCTAGGTGATGAGCCGCATCCTCCCACTGCCTTCAAAGTTCCTCTGAACAAAGCAAATTAAAATGTACAATTAGGAAAAAAAGCATGTTGATTCCCAGGATCTAGACCGGACGTCTTCACACCATCACCGCCAGAGCCTCAGACTCCGGGCCGACTGCGACAGGCTGGCAGCAGCCGATACACACGTATCTGAGGATCCACAAGTAGACGGTGCCAGACAAGGTGACAGTCAGGGCCAGGAGCAAGAGGCTAACGAGGCTCTGAGGGCTGAGCAAGATGTCAGAGGAGGCAGAGGAGTCCTCAGAGGGATTCTGGGCTACAGAAAGAAAGCGACAGAGAGAAAGAGAAAGAAAACAACCCAACTTATGAGGGGGGAAAAGCCACAGAGGAATCAGAAACCTGTGTGAAAGAAGGTGTGAGATGATAACAGAAGCTGCCTGTGGTAGGACAGACACAGAAACAAGATGAAAGGGAGACTTGGCGTTTGAACCAGAAGAGGAAAAAAAATGCAAACACCTCCCTCTAGTGTCCATGAGATGCCACAGCTACCTCAGAGCCACACTATTAAAACAAAAAGCAGACTTTATTTGAATATGTTCAAAAAGGAAACAGATAAAACCTACTCCATTTATACGAAGACATAGGGTAAAGGTCAACAAGAGAAGCCAATTAAACCAACAGTCATCTTTTTGGACAATGGGAGGAAGCCGGAGAACCCAGAGAGAACCCATTAATGCACCTTGAGAACATGCAAACCCCATGAAGACAGAAGAACCCAGGCAGGGACTTAAACCCAGACAACCATTTTATTCAAAAAAATGTTTTAATCACACCTAAGCAGAATTTAGAGACCAATTAACTAAACAGTTGTGATTTCAGACTGTGGCAGGAAATCTTTTTACCCTTTTATCCCATAAATGTAAATAACTGAAGACATCAGGACACATGTTCAGTCCCAATCAGATTTCTCCAGCCTCAAAATGGTCACTAATAATCTCTTCTGTGATTTTTGTCATCTTCCAAATAAGTTATTTTTAGCTCCTCTCCAAAAGCACCTTGATCATCTTCGAGAGGAGGGGCTGGAGAACCTGTAACGTCAGGTGTGACTTCCTCTTTTCCACCATTTCTTAACTTCTCATAAATGTAAATTAATCCCTTTTCATTCATGTTTTCACTGCAGTGGCTGTCTGCAGTGAAGACATGTTCGTCATCTGCCTTCACTGATTGCTGTCCTTGCATCAAGTACGTGTGGAAGTGGGTCAGATGATTGAGAACAGGTGGAACCGCTCTGTTCCACATTCACATTCTGCAGGCACATCCATGGGTCTGATTGGAAATCACTGGGTGTGCCCTGGTCTGCCTTTGTAGAAAAAACACCAGCACATTGTTATCAGCCAGGCAGTGTTTTTTCTGTAAGGCTGAGCCGCAGCCTGAACAGTGGCGTTTGCCCCCCAAATCCACCCAACTGCTCAAAAGTGAAACTACGTTGGTTGGAAATGTTGCCGATGGAAGGACAACCAGGGGGCCATTGCTCACAAGCTCAAGGAAGTTGGTTTCACAGTTTGAGCAAGAGTTGGCATTATACAACTCTCTATCTGTGTCCCCGTCAAATGAATCCAACCAGACCCAAACAGACTCCTGCAAACATTTTATGTCATAGTCCTGTCCCACATCTGATGACATTTTTTTCTCCCTCAGCTCCATCAGAACTGGGGAGATCGTTTTGGACAAATGTTTGCCCGGATGTCGGACAGCTGCGTGGAGGAGACTAGGGATGGATGACACCTCCAGAAAAACCCTTTCTTGAGTAAGACACCTTCTGGTGACGCTCAGGTTCAGGACACTCTGGAGAGTGGCATTCACCCAACTAGTTTTTAGTTCATTGGAGAACCTAAAGTAGTTCTCCTCCTTATTTCCCATGTCCGCTTGTCCATATCCTGCAGCTTCTGTCCTCCCTACATCTGGAATGTCAGAGCCAACCCTCTGTTCTGAATGATCAAACCCGTCCGGGGAAGAATAAACCTCAAAATAATGGTGACCCTACCATTTAGAGAAGTTTTTTTTGTACTTTTCTGTACTCTCACGCTCAAGATGTTCCGTCGACTTTGAGCAAACTTCCCCAGCCAGGCCGGTTTGCCCAGAGACAACATGGTCATCCTCAGTACTGTCTTGTGAGGTCTCAGTCAGCTTTACAGCTGCGGTCCCACAAACATCTGTCATACAAACCTTCCCAGCCAGGTCAGTTTGCCCCAAGACAGTACCGTCGTCCTCAGCTGAAAGACCTTCCAACGGATACTAGTCGCTCTCATCATCCTGAGAGACTTGAGAGAGACCATTGTTCGAATCCTTCCCAGGAAGGTAATAGTCCCATATCTTCTACATACCTGTGGTGACGGTGTATCCAAGGCCCAAACCAAGTGGGATAATGAAGGCAAGGAGCGCCTGCGAAACACTAAACATTATTACTCTCCACAAATCTGAATCTCTGAGAACCGTCTGGATCCTGACTGAGCATTGAGATTCAAGCTTTAAAACTTCTTTGATCTACTGTGATGTACATTACGTCATCTATGACCTAATAAGTGAGCTCACTGGACTTCTGAGGCAAGGTCTTGCTTCTGATCGATGCTATGGAAACGAGTTGGTGAGGACATATAACCCTTGGTAACTTTCTTCTATCAGCACTTTCCACTCACAGCTCAAGGCTGATGAAAGGACTTCCATGCTGATGATTCACAATTGCAAAAGAGTAGGAGCTCCTTAAAGAGACAGAGACAGAGAGCTTTAAATTATGAAGTCAAATTTCTTTTATGTAATGTTTGATATACACAGCAATTTTATAGCAGCTAAAGGTAATGTAGTTACTTGGTTGTTCTATAAAACGGCACTACGTGCTTGGAAAACACATGATACCAACTGGCGACTGATTGCTTTAAAGCGATTCCATTTACCGAGCTTGTGCAGGGGAACAATGAAAGGTGTCACAGTAATTAGGAAAAGAGAAATGGGGGGAAGGGTGGAATAGGGATTTATTCATGCAAAGGCTTCAAACATGCCACCATCTAATCAAAGCTAATTAAAATTCTCTGTCAGGCCACTTAGTCTCTTTGATGGATACGAAGACGACAGAATAAATAACTAATTAACAGCAATGTATGCTTGTTGCATATCAGGCAAACGTACACAGTCCAGTCACATTAATGTGACCACCACGTACTTTCCACTTCAGAGTTAAATAACCAATCACAGAAGGCAGGTGGCAGCACAGTGCAGTTGAGCGTATATAAAGGGTGTGTGTGGGCTTCGGAAAACATTTCAATCGTTGGCGTAATGCAGAAACGAAGCGATTTATCCGACGTCCAAAAGGGCATGATCATTGGCTTTCGGGCCAAGGGTGGATGCATTTCCGAAACGGCTGAGTTTGTGAACTGTTCGCATGCCGCCGTGGTAAAAGTGTACCGTGCATGGCAAAATGGGACTGTCCAAAATCAACGACGTGGCAAATGTGGTGCACCACGGGCCATAGATGACAGAGGCGAACGACGGTTGCGGAGATGCGTTCGGGCAGATAGACGGGCTACCGTTGAGCAACTGACCACTAAAATGAACCAAGGGGCTACCACAAGTGTCTCCCAAACCACTATTCAGCGAACATTGCTGCGTCTGGGCCTCCGAAGCGGACGCCTGGTTCGTGCACCTATGCTGACTGGTGTTCATCGACGACGAAGGCTAGAATTTGCACGCCAGTACAGCAGCTGGACGTCCACTGAGTGGCGACAGGTAGCGTTTTCAGATGAATCGCGTTTTATGCTCCATCGGACAGATGGACGTTGGCGTATAAGGCGTGAAACCTCTGAAAGGAACCACCCTGCAACCATTGCAGGAACGGTCCAAGCTGGAGGCGGGAGCATTATGGTCTGGGAATGTTTTCCTGGCATTCTCTGGGTTCACTGATTATTGTGGAAGGCACGATGGATCAATACAAGTACGCATCTGTCCTTGCGGACCATGTCCACCCCTACATGCGCATTGTTTTTCCTCAGGATGATGGCATCTTCCAGCAGGACAATGCGAGGTGCCATACAGCTGCCAGTGTACGTGCGTGGTTCGAAGAGCACCAGGATGAGTTTACCGTCCTCCCCTGGCCAGCAAACTCACCTGACTTAAACCCAATCGAGCATCTGTGGGACCATCTCGATCGAGTTGTTCGCGCCATGGATCCTCAACCGCGTAATCTAGCGCAGCTGGCCACGGCATTAGAGTCGGCATGGCTCAACATCCCAGAGAAGACCTTCAGGGACCTAAGTGACTCTCTTCCTGCACGTCTCGTAGCAGTTCGCTCTGCGAAAGGTGGTTATTCTGGCTTTTGACAGATTGTCACATTAATGTGACTGGACTGTGTATAAAACAAACTGATCACTTTAAAATTCAAAGTTTGTTTCAGTTTTAGTCATTTCAGTGTGTGTTGTTTGACTTGCGGGGATGGACATAACCCCAGCTGGTCCTGACCCAGGACCGTGTTGTTAACGTTCTCCGTCCATCCGAGGTCTGTGACTGCTTACCCTTGGTAACTTTCTTCTATTGGCACTTTTCATTCACAGCTCAAGGCTGCTGAAAGGACTTCCATGCTGATGATTCACAATTGCAAAAGGCACATTGCTTCTTTCGCTCTTTCAAGGCTCAGTGTTGGAAAGTGGGGGGGGGGGTATGGGGGAAGAAGCGGCATTCAATTGGTACAAAAAGCCCAGACAAGCATCGCGGTATGAATCATGTAGAGTGTAGAAGCACAATTTTTCTCAGCTGTTTATTACTTTTACGGTTTGTTAACTCAGTGAACTTACTGTCAAGCAACAGAAAAAGATGTTTGAGACGAAGCTGAGGGACTCAGAGTCAGGTTGTTCTATTGGGTGACTAAAGAAAACTTACCTCTAGTTGAGTGTAGCATCAGCAGCAAACAGATGATAAACCTCCCAGATGCAGCCATCCTCATGCTGTACTGGGTCTGCTGGGAAGACACGGCACAACTGTGAGAAATGGGATGAACTGACTGAACAAATATCAAAGGCAGTATCAAAGGCAGTTTAGTCTCTATTTGTCCTTTAAAATGCCAGATATATAGTATGTTTAACTATATTGTTATATGTAGTACTATTTTAGCATCTAACATTGCAGCTTCATTCAACTTATAATGTCAATTTCTTTATTTTGAAAGAGAACACATGCCATACATTCATAATGTTACAAACATATGTCAATAATCCAGGGTACCCTGTGGGTTAGTTTTCATCGGCAATCCAGCATATAAATAAAACAAGATGACCTCAGTCGCACTGACTTAAAATCAGTAGCAGTGGAACATATACTTTGAGACGTGATAAGATGCTGCTTAATTTATCACGTCCCAAAAATTCATGGTAATCTGATTTAGCTGGAGATCAACCATGGTATCTGATTTGTACAAAACTTACCTAAAGCTGCGTATTTTCATATGCAACAGAAACTCAAGCCACTTATGCAATACTGTGAGAGGATTACACTTAAATGCTCCCAGATACTCTGATCAACTTAAGAGAGAAAAATGGTTTATTATTTTATTGGAACTGTTAGGGGTGTCAACTAGGGGTGGGGAATATGGACTTAAAAGTTGTATTACAATATTTTATTACAGATTTTTTTGGGGTAACTGTATGGCAGTGACTGAGACAAAACCATACTGACCTTGAAAAAAAAAAAACCTATTTCTAATACTTTTATTTGGCACAGCAGTCACATAAAGAAGAGCAGGGGCGGATCTAGCGGGGTGGCAGCTGCCACCCCAAACGAGAGCCTTGCCACCCCAGCTGGCGACAATGAATCCAATAAATGTTATGACAAATCGGATATTAAGCGCATGAAACTCTTTTCCCCGAAAACATTGAATGCAACACAATGTAACCTGACGCCCACTGGTGAGTAGCGGGAAGTGCGAGAGAAGGACAGAGCGAGACGCAGCATTTGATATGGATGTATGTGTTACTGAACACTGGACATTATGTGATTTATCGTAAGTCACACATGCGCCATTTCTGTCCATTGAGTCATTAATATCGGTGGTCAGGAAAATATTACAATCACGCAAAGAATCAGAACAACGGACCGATGTTTAGCAGTTAAATCAACCATAGATAATGGTAAGAAGGGCTTCAGATTCAACAGGTGAGGAAAACGTTTTAATTTAAACAAAACATTGAACAAGTGAGCAGTGGGTCAGTTATACTAGCCTAACTGTTGTTAACCTGCTACTGACTTTGATAACTGTAACATGAGCTGCGCAGTTCGGTGTGTTTTGGTTCCGTTGGCACTAAAACATGTCAACCCGCCACCAAGTCATCAGTAGAGCAGCTGGTTAAATCAGCTAATCAACCACTGCTGTGCTCAGGAGAAACTTATTAATAATCACAATATAGACATTAAGCGTAACAGACTGAATGTTCTGTTTTAGTGTTTTTGATACTTTTTTGTGTGGGAAATGTTCTGTTTTTTGGTGTTGATTCCCTGATCGCTAATTTCTGCTCTATCTGCTCCTTGAGCTGTTGTTTCTCGGTTGCCATGGCAATGGGTCCGCGGAAAGCCGACACACACACACACACAGAGAGCGAGAAAAGGCGGAATAAAAGTGGTTGGAGCTATTTTTTCTTTATCCATTTGAATGTTGTTACTTTTTATTCTTAAATTTCTATTTTTTGTATTATTTACAGAGTTTATTTGTAGGTTGATAATTGTTGATTTTATTTTTTTTATTATTATTTTCTTGTTTATTTTCTAAATGTAGAAAGGAAGTAATGTGGGTCAGTCCACTTTCTATAAGTTCAGGGGCCTGAAGGACCAGCAGGCATTTGGGTTCGGGGCCGATGGTTTTTAAGAGTGGTAGCATGAGAACAAATGAAAGTTTTTATCTCTGTAATTGTTCGGTGAAAGAGGAAAATAAATCACCAAGATCAATTAATAAGTTTGGACATTGAACCATGTTTTGCCCGTGTCTAGAAACTTGACCCCAGTGCCTCAGTTGTGGCTTGGTGGAACTTTAATTGGATGTTTGCTTGGCAAACAGACAGAAGTGGTTCAGTCTAGTTTGGTTCTTCACCTGTTTATCATCTTTATTGTACCTTTATTGTGGCTCACTGCAGCCGCTGCAATTCCTAAAAACAAGCGACAAAAACTGAGCTAATCCCCTTTGTTCTCAAAACGTGGTGATATTTATAACAGTCGTCAAACTACGGCTCCTACAGCATATTTAAAATAAAACGATTGACCAATATAAGTAGATATTCGCCCTTTCTTGTATCTTGACAGAACTAACAGAAACTAAACTGTTTATTGATTTATATCATGGAGAACTGATCAAACATAAGTTTTATAATCTTTATCTTAAGTTGTATTTAATAGATATATCGAATAACAAATGACGAGGCTACTAATATTTTTGTGACAGATTTCTCCTTGTCCTGTATTGGGATAAAATGGTTTTCTGGACACAATGCATGTTAATTGATATGCGTATCAGTAATGCATATCAATTAGCAGGAGTATGAAAGACTTGAAAATAATTAACTTTACTACATTAAGAAATTTTATTTAAGCCTTGGTGCTACATGAAGCTGATTTTGAAACAAAGCAAGTTAAAAACAATATTTTGTATTGTATATATATATATATATATATATATATATATATGTATATACTGCCACCCCTGAAAGTCCCTGCCACCCCATAAATATTTTTCTAGATCCGCCTCTGAAGAAGAGTGATTTTCATCATTAAGCTGCACAAAGTGACTGCTTTTAATCTTGTCCTCAAACTTATTGATTCTCAGAATAAACTGTGGAGAAAATACAATGCGGACATTTATCTTAAATAAAATCAATGGGAATTTATCATGAGAATAATAACTCAAAATTCTCATCAGGTAAGAAATGTATCGCGATAAATAAACAATATGATAAATGCCCAACAATAGTGCCAACTGGGATTTTGTCATATTAAAAGATACATTTTTCTAAAAAGAAAAAAAATCTAAGTAACATAGACAAGATAAAAGTGAAAAAAATAATAAATACAAATAAAAAAAAAACGTGTTTACAGAACTTCATCAAGAATGCCCATAATTGTGGAGAGTTCAGACAGACTGAATTGTACTGAATAATCGATGCCTGTTTGTGATTCACAAAGAGTTCAACAATAACTCTTAGCTCTGAAATTGGTTAAAATCTCTCTTTGGGTGAAGTTAATAAAATATGGCTATACAACACACATAAAAAGAAATCACCACACCGACTGCAATAGTTTCTTTCTCGAGACAGTAAAACCAAGTCTCCACGCTCCACGTGCAATTCAAACCAAATAAGCGTAATTACAGTGCTGGACAAGACAGACACTAAATCAATACGTGGTGTTTCAGTGAAAAAACAAAAAAAAAAAAAAACAAAAAACAAAACAAGAATTTTAGTTGTGTTTTCAACTCACAGCAGAGCACGTAGAGGCTCTGTCCTCTGAAGCCGCCGTCCCTCCGACATGCAACAGGATTTCCATGACAAAGACGGAGGAAATGAACCGACCGCTTTTCCTCCTGCGGGAAGTGAAGACAACCCGCTCACCCGGAAGAGCCTCCAGCTCCACCAGCAGCTCTGGCAATAATTATCTCCCTTCAGCTGATGAATTAGCGGTTGTCTCTGGTCTAGGACATGAGGCGAAAGCTTCCCTACGGCTCTGCTCTCCCGCCTTCGCTCTGATGTTGGTGAGCGTCGCTTCGCAGCAGCGGTGGTGAAATGAATCGATAGCACATGGAATCAACGCGGGATGTGCATGTGAAGCGAGAAGTGTCTGCACATCTATACAGACACACACACACATAGGCTGTTAGAGATTTTTTTTTTTTAACCCGCCCCCTGGAGAAAAGTGGGGAAGATGCAGCGCAGAGCATATGGAGGCTGCTTCAGAAGACAAGCGTCATTATTATTCTGTATCCTAAACGATTCTTCAGGCAAGCAAGTTAAATCAGACACCGCGTGGCACCCTCTAGTGGCTTAAAGCACAAATGCTTTGATGAATCGCAAACGCTTTGCATTGGTTACAGTAATGGACCTTACCAACTCCGCCCAGAAACGCCCCTCGAAAGTCCCACGTGACTACATGTCTCACGTTAGGTGTTTTAGCCACGCGATGCCCCCAATATTATACTCATCCCAGCTAAATGCTACCGGTCGATGAGGAAAACAGCAGATCCTCACACCCTCAGCATAAATATAGCTGTGGACAAGATCACTGACGCCTATTGTTCTTGCAAGGCTGGGTAAGTCAGGTATTCATGGTTTTGAGGGGTCGAATGTGCCTAGGACTTATACACGGTACTCGGTGCTAACGTGGCTAACACGATTACAGTTTAGTAAAAAGCCTTTTCAGGTCAAATAAAATCTTTAATGTATGTCAGATACGGTACACATTGCATATTGATCTGTTCAGCTAAAGTAAGACTGTAACAGACAGGCTTCAGGATGCAGAAGTTGTATCGGTACTGCCATTATGCTGTACTTGGCTAAAAGGTTTTTATAATGGATGTGTTTATTATTGACTTTATTTTTTTCATTCACTAAACACAAAGAAAGCAAAGCAATAATACTTACACCAGCAGACAATCCTTTGTTCTTATTGATCCTACGACGGTTAAGCTGACAATGCGGTTGTGCACAAGCTTTGATCCAAGCAAGACTTTCCGTTTCAGATTTTGGAAATCTGTCAATTTTAGTTCCACAAATACGATCAGGATACCTGACATCGCCTGTACAGATACTCCACTGACAGTGGAGAACCATTGTTTTTGAGTCCTGATGCAAAAACTTTCTGTCGGTCTGCTAGTCCACAATGTACATTAGCATGAGTTTGTGAGACGGTAACCCACTGATAGCTGCGCTGTGACGTCAAATGGGCATTAGCCAATGAAATGCGGGCCCTGTGGTAAGGTCCATTGCATCTCACCTTAAATAACCAACATCCGCAACCATTACTGTAATGTTCTCGGTAGCATGATATGATGAGTCAGTTTTAGCAGATTTCTCAGAGCTACAAAGCTTGTGAATATTGATGTAACGAAAATAATTTACAGTTAATCTCGACGTTTTTTTTTTTTTTTCCAAATCAGATAAATTTATTTTGATAACTTTTCTTATACAAATTGAGCCTTTAGAGAGGAGCCAAGCCCCTCGAAAACAAAAACATTTTATTGTCATAAAGAGTATTTCTGATGGGATTATGTCAGTTAGGATGGAGTGATCACTCTTTCATTGCGTGAACATCCTCTATTATAGAAATATACGTGACATTTAGGAAAGGAAATATGCAAAAAGTGTGGGTTTCTCTTCATCTACCAAAACAAAGTCTTTTTGTAGGAAAGGCTTTATGCTTCAGGATTGCAAAATAATTTGAGTTTTTTAAGTTAAGGACTAAAACAAACTGAAGGACTTAACTGTCTTTTGTATCTAGCCTTCAACAAGTCAACAAATATGGCAAAAAAAGTTGTTGATTTCATTTAAGGAAGACATTTACAGACTTAAATGGCATCTGACACCAAAGAACACTCTCCACAAAGGAAGCATTATTCTTCCATACTGATTAAAGAAACTATACCGCCTCTCAACGCTAAGGCAGAGAAACAAAAGGAAATGGAACCAATAATAAAGAAAGACCTCAGACGCTGCTGCTTTTAATACTCACCCATTAGAGGACTGACGCCGAAGCTTTCAGCTGCTGACACATACAACAGGGTGTAAGAAATGAAAAGCTGGAGCTCACAGAAAATACAGAGAACTATCTGAGGTAAAAAAAGACATTTAAAGGACAGGTTTCCCAGACGATGACATTTAACCTCGTGAAAAGTGGCAAAAAAGAGCCAGAAAAGGGGGGTCTTTCATTAGCACCCAGGATACAAGTCGTCTTTACAGAGAAGGTCAAACATCAACACCTGAAAAAAGACCGACGTGTCCCGTTTGCTGAGCGTCACCTGGAGAGAAGGTGACTGATGACAGAAAATGAAGAAGCTCTTTCATCTTCAAAAACACTCCCCACACACACACACACAGCTTTATTTTGACAGGCTGTCACCAGACTGTGGTACACAAGAAATACCCAGGAGTTGCATATCAAACATGTCTGCCTTGGTGGAACAGAAGAAAGTTGTGATGCAGATTCTGTAGTCTGTCAAATATAAACATATATAATCCTGAGCATTTAGTGTGTGAGTTCTCTAAGACTGAACCGGCAAATCCTAGTTTGTCATATTTTAAAAGAATCTGGAGGACTATCAGGAAATAGAGCAACTACAGCGGGAGTTGCTCTATTTAGGGTTTTTCCTTTACCAGCTTTCTACATTTAGAAACTGAAATTATTTAGATTCTTCTTCATTAAAATACCTCATTCAGATCAGAGAGAGAGGACTTTTAAAGATCAACATTCAAGGATTAGAACAGAGTCTAATGTTGCATTTAGGAATTGGTCATTTTATCACACGGATACGCTTTGAGCCAGGAGTCTGCAACTTTTAGAAACCCAAGAGCTGTTTTTCCCCTCCGTCCAACAAAATAATACTTATTTAGAGTCACAAATGTTATGCAAGCTTTTGTGAAAAGGCAACTTGACTATCTACTATGGGGAATTTGTGGTCATTTTTAAAGAAATTTACAAAAAGAGGATTGATACTTTTTTTATGGGATGCAAACAAACAAAAAGACACGTAGTTTCCAAAATAATGATGGAAAAAAAAATATATTACTGATACTTGTCATTCTTTTGTGGATGTTTAATACAATGTTTATTCCAAACCTGCTGAAATCTGCATTTGTTATGTCTATATTTTTAAAAAAGTTGTTGTTTCTACATTTTTATAGCTAAATAAAGAGCCACTGTGGAAGGTTTCCTACTAGCATCACCATGTATGTAAGTCTCATTGCCTCCAAAGACGTGTGTTGAGGGCGCTAGTTAATTTATGCATCATAAATAGAAAAGAAAAGATTTTCTGTTGAAGGACAAAAACAGTGTCAACATTAAAACGGAAATGTTTTACTATTCAGACAGAACAGAGTAAAACATGACAGAGTTTTAACTAATAATTAACTGATCTAAAATATAAATAAATCACTCCAAAATAGACAGAAAAATTAGCTTTCATAAGCAAACATTTAGGACAATTAAAAAATGCTTTGTAAGAAAAGACTTTAAGACAGGAGAGAGAAAAGTCTCACAACTGCTGATGTGCTTTTAACAATGGTCTTTCTGCAAAGAACGCTGCCTCATTTTGTCTCAAAACTCTTTCCCAACACAGCAGCCACAAGAAAATGCTTTTGAAGTTACTGAAGCCAATCTTAAATTGGTCTTTAAAAACATATTACACCCAGTTTGTTAAAATAAGAAATAAAAAAAGCAAAAATGGAAAAGCAAAAATGTCAGAAAACCTCTCCAATAGAGTTTTCCAGATAGGGAAACTTCTAAATGTTAGAAAGGGGAAGACTTGAAGTTGTTGCTCCATCATGGTATTAGTGGGTCTGGGTCAGTCTCTGGTTCTGGGTCTGGGCTTGGTGGAGGAACACCCGGAGCAGCCGTTGAGTTCCTTCTCCTTGGCGCTGTAGTCGAAACGAGGCAGAACGATGACTCCGCCGTCGGACTCACTTGACGCTTTCTCCTCCTCCGCAGACATGATCGCTTTAACCAAACACATCATGGCATTGTCGATGTTGGTGTCATCCTGGAGACAGAGGTTAAAGGTCAAGAAAAGGATGGTAAAAACAGAGGAGCCATACTCAGGGAAGAATAAGTATTTGTACCCCTACTGTATATTTTGGCTTTTGTGTTTTTGACAAATTTAAATATTCTAAGAAAGAAATTATGATTTTCTTTATTAAATTGTTAGCTGTAGACATGCTGAAACGTGACGTCATGCGCGCAAGATCCAGAAAATGTTGCTTGCAGATGATGAAAACCACTGCATGGTTTTAGCTGTCAAGTTGTTGACATAATGAGCTAAATCTTAAATGTATGCTTATGTATAAAAAGGTGAGCAGTGTTTTGCTATTAATTGTCAACACTATCACTACTTGAAAACAAGGTGTATCACATTTCATCAGACAGTAAAAAGTTTTAATTAGAAAAAATAGCAAGGGAGAAGTCAAGCAGTTATGCTAGCTTGACTTTGACAACATTACCATGTAGATGTGCTGCAGAATTGTGGCTCAGTTTAAAAAAATAAGGCCATCCACTCAACTTATTTAAGAATCACTCTACTCCTTGGTTACATATCTAAATGGATTGGGAAGTCATAAACCTGTTGGCTACAGAAATGTGCACGACCAAATCATCAACTAAGGTGAGGCAACTCAATGCTGAGTTCGTTTTTGAGACTCGTAGTTCTGCTTTGTGGTCAAAAACCAGAAAGTTTTAGTTGAAATGTAGTTTGCGTAATTTCCCTGTTTAGTGTATACTGTTCTGTTTTTCAGAATCCGATAACAACCTCTTTAAAATCCAGCAGTGTGAATTTCAAATGATGCACGATGTGCTGCTATGTTATATTTTCTAGCCAAGAGGATATTTCTGATTTTGAATAATATACATATATATATATTTTTTACTGTGAGCTTCTTATGCATATAAAAGAAAATTCCAAAAATGTTTTCAGCATTAAGACAACACTTCAGTCACACAGGGGCAGCTGAAGTAAGAGAGTGTTTTGGAAACTACTGCTTAAAGTGGTTGGTTCAAACCTATAGGCTATGAAATGAAATGCTGTTAATGTGAGTCCCTCTTCAGAGACATGAAGTAGTGTAAATAGTATGTCAGTCTGATCAGCAGAGGAAAATAACAGTCCACCTTAGCGGATGTTTCAAACCAGCCAACAAAGCCATGGTCCTGGGAGAAGTTCTCCAGCTTTGGAAGTTTGGGACACAGACCAAGTTGACGTTGGTCACACTTGTTGGCTAGCAGAACAGCTGGAACGGGCTTCCCATTGCTCAGAGTGACCTATCAGGACAGAGGAGGCATGAAGTGAAAATGATAAAAAAAAAAGAACCTAACCGAGCCCTGGATCTTTAAAGGCTACCAGTCAGTAAACGTAAGAGTCCACAAGAACCATGGATGTGATCCTGCTATCAAAGTCAGCAGCATTTTGAAAAATAAATCTTGTTTCTGCTGCCCTCAAGTGGACAGGGTAAAATACTACAGGTTTAAGGCAGACTAGCTCTCAAATGTTTCTAACGTCAAAAGTAGATGCAGTAGTTTTAAAAATGGCAATTTAAGGTCAAAATTACCTATAACTATAAAAATGTTTGACTTCCTGTGAAGGTTTTTTCTTGACAAACTGAGTTGAAGTGAACAGCAAAGAGATTTTTGCAATTTAAACTTATTTGGTCAACTTCAGGAGCTCTTTCCTTAAGCTTTTTCCTTGGGTGGTTTGTAAAACTTACTTTTGAGTCCAGGTCTCGTTTCCACTTGAGGACAGCCTGAAACGTGGCCAGCCTGGTCATGTCGAAGACAACAAGGGCCCCCAATGCTTCTCTGTAGTACACACGGGTCATATTCCCATAGCGTTCTTGTCCTGTCGAGGAGAAACAGGGTTGACAAAAATCAGGGTCTGTTGGTGAAGATGTTCCACCAAACCAGTGTCTGATATCAATATAATCAACATCTAATGGCCTTTTTTTGAGCCTTTCTTTTTCCTCTTCTGCTATGGCTTTGTACATTGGTATAAACTGTGGACACTTGTTTCTACTTTCCTTTAGTAGGGGCTCCTACATTGACATTCAGCTCACCGGTCCTTGCCGTGAGTCTTTACCCTCCGAATTTGAAATGTGAAGTTTATATAAAGTAAAAGGTCATACAGGTCTGTCAAATAATTAGTTTATGTAAGTTTAACTCTCCCCGTCTCTGCATTAAGGAAGTATGGTGGATGCAGATGGCAGAACTGCTGCATTGAGGCATGAAAGTCCTGTGTTTGAATTACCGGTACACTAAGGTCTGCATGGAGTTTGCATGTTATCCCCATGCATTGATGGCTCGTCAACCTGGCCAAGTTGTAAAGGTTTAGGTTAAGATGTCTTATAGAGTCACCAGTTCTTAATTTTGAAGGTTTTATTGGCTCCAGTAGCCTTTATTAGAGAGTGGTCAAACAAGAAAGTAGGCTGTGAGAGAAGAGAAAGACATGCGGCAAAGATCATTGGACCAGACGACAGCATCAAGAACCCCTGTTCAACCGGAGCACCTATAAAGCTACGAGTTCTCACTGCAGTCTCCAGTCCGCCTTCTTAGCACTGGGAATGCCATCCCAGTCTGCCATTCTGCTGATCCCAGTCCTCAATGGGAAACTGAAGATACGCATCAATCTTAACAGTCCCACAATATCTCACTTCCCTACATTGACCATATTTAAAGTTTCCAACAGAGATTATCTACAGAACATAGATCATCTCTGGCTTTTCAATGTCACCAATGAAAGGCAGACCATTGCAAGTTGTTTATTTACTTGGCCTGTAACCCAAAACGTTAACAGAAGGGACATTTTTTCATTTAGCCTCACAACAAATGCCTGTTGTTGTGGTAGAGGGGAGGAGTTGAAAAGAAAATCTATCCTGAACCAGAATCCTGGAGGGTTTTGGTTAAGTGGTTCAAATTTCCACATTGTGTTTCCTGTTGTAGATTTTTCTAACAAGACAAACGAGGAACTGTCTTCATACTTCACTGATGTGAAATGAAGTCAAAGGCTCATTGCTACTCCCATTTCCTTTTCCTTGTTGTTAATTCATAACCAAATTCACAACATGAATTTCTGTTTACTAGAAACTTCTTAAGGCCAGTGTTCATACAGTTAATACTCTAAGAGCCAAGGAAGTAACTCTGTTATCTTATCAAGAGATAATGGGATGTTGTTTTTTTACTTTGTTCATGAACATCACTTTTTAATTACTGCCCCTTTCTGCTTTGGTGAAGCTATGTTTAAGTGTGGCTAAAGTTTTTTCTCTAGAACAGGAACTGCTTCTACTGTTTTTCACACCACTAACTGAACTGTCAGACCTACTTATGGAACGATGCATGCATCACTGTTGAATGTTACACACACACGCATGCACACACACCCACACACACCACCCCACACACACACACACACACACACAATGCATAAATAAGTCTTTGTCCAAGTTACTAACTTCCTCCACGTGATCTTAATACAGAGGTGAATCAGCACAAGATACACATGCACACACACACCTACACACTTGACAATTATATACACAGACTTTACACATGACTAGACTGTGTTTGACAGCAGCTCTGTCTAGCTGTTTTAACTGGTTTAAACTGTTTTCAGTCTTTGTGCTAAGCTAACATGCTAGCAGAAACAAATCCATCAATAATATGAAGAAAAATCAGCAGTGTTCACTTCAGTGAGAACATTGAACAATGCAGGTTATTTATTTATTTATTTATTTTACCTAAACACTTAAGCTTAGCACCTCAACCAGATAGCTGCTAAGTTCCTCTGAGGGATGCACCAAAATGAAAATTTGACCCAGTATTGACATGCAATACATATTTCTCTGTCCTTTTCACACAGAGAAAAAAAATATTGCATTGCTCACATTAGCTGCCTTTATATTGATTACATAAATGCACAATTTGACATTTGGAATATAAATTTGCTTAACGGAAACAACGCAACTTTGAAAAAAGCTTTTAATAAAAACTTTTGGCGCTAAGATAAAGTGGTTTTTGTTACCGTATAGAAATTGGTTTATTTCTCTAAGCTGCAATGGAAAAACGATTCTCATTATCAATAACCTGATGTTGCAACTGGAGCAAACGACAAAGAAGAAGAGGACAGGAAGTAGATGGAGGATGATGGAATTGTATGTTTTATAATGACTTATCACATAAACAAACTTATTTGTGTGATGCAACAATCAACTCTTACAGAGCACACAACTGCACTAGCTCGTCACTGCCGGTACAAAGTCTTCTTGTGTCACCTCAACTAAACGTCTGCATGCAAACGAGTCAGGTCTTATCTGATAGGACCTGACTCAGCAGCCAAGCCAGCAGGATATGCATGTAGCTCAGTGAGAGCATGTTAATGAGTGAGGGAAGACCTTGTGAGGACAGCAGTGACACAGTTCCCAACACTGTAATTGGCTGCAGGAGGAGGAGGCATGCTGGATTCATTATCTGAACACGGGAGGCTTTTAACATCATGTAATTTGCAGAAATGGCGGCTCACCACATGTTTGTGGTGCTAATGTGTCACATAATGCCTCATCACTGTTGGATGTGTCAGCAAGATTCAGCCAACCAGGGTCAGAATACAGTTAGAGCAATATGATTACTAGGTGTTAAAGGCGGAGGACTATGTATTTTCTATGCACATAAGATCATTTAATCGCACAATCAAGCAACTATCTAATCTTTAGGTGTTATAAAAACACTAAACCCAAACCCAAACATGACTTAAAAGAAACTTGACTTCACAGCTTGATGCCTTGAAATCGGTGTCCGTCTCTTTAAGAAGCTCCTGTTCTTTCCAACACTCTTCCTTCACCACATCGTCACAACAATGCTCCTCCATGATGTCGTTTACAACCATTTGTAGGAGTGCTAGGGAAACTCTTGTTAAGGCAGATATATTGTGTCTTTAGTTGGACTCAGAAATGATTGTATGTTTTTCTTTTTTTTTAAAAAAAAGACCTTAATATTAGAACTCATCAGAAGCTTCATTGGACATTCATTGGAAAGAATCACCAGAAATATAGGGGACCGCAGGTTGATAAACAACATCCAGTTTAAGAAGATGTTTCTGGAGACAATCCTGTAGATTATATCATTGTAATCTGGAACAATCAGCCTCTCACTCCACATGTATGGAACAGGGAAAAGAAAATCACTATAAGTTCTGTTTTATGTTTCCAAAAGGTCATAAGGAGAAAATAATTATGTGAAAGAAAGAAGTATGGTCACACAATACCTAACCTGAGGTTTTTGGCTAACACACCAGACACGCTGAAGCATAGGTACTTTTCTTTTTTTATTGACGGATAGAGCTAAATTCAGGGTAATCAGGAATAAATCTGTATCAGATCTGCAAAAGCCTTAATTTTAGCAGAAGATCACCTGTCAAGAATAAACATCATAGTACAGATTGCCAGATCATCAACTCAGGTGAAAACTGTTCCCTTGTATTACGCTTTGCATAATACATAATACCTCTGTAATTGAGAGCAGGTACAGAGGGCCTTTCTCTCAGCTGATGAGAAATGATTGCTTCATAGAGGCATGGACTCTGTTTACGTTTCAAACGTTGCTCATTCGCTAACTGGTCCGTGACGTACGTAATGCGCCAGTTTGACGCAATGAAGCTTACAGGAAATAGCTCCACTGCTAAGAGAGAAGAGCCAAGCTCAATTCTAAGACAGGAAGAGGTTGTGAAGTCATCATTCCTTCTGTTTGCTGATTGGCTCGGTAAAAAATCTATCAGAGGGAATCCAAGTCAATGGGAGAAAGCCCATTTAAATAGAGAGGAATTGCACAGGAAGGGAATGGTGCAGCAGGGACATACTTGATGAACAGCCACGCACACTCACACTGAAACCTATAGACAATCTAAAACTAAGATTTTTTGTTTTTTGGGGAAAATAACTCTATGGAAAAAGACTGGTTGAGGTCTGAACACAGGTTCTTCAAGACAACACTGCAAAAACTTGCAGCTGTCATAATATTTTTCTGACACTTCACAAATATGCAAGTATTTGCCAAGAGACTAATTAATATAAATATGCATCTTGCCCATTTGCCAAATCCCAAAATAATTAGTGATTTTATGTGTTTTTCAGCATATCTGAACAGAAACGTATACAAGAGCGGAAGAATGGGGCAGTTGACCAGAAAATGTAATAACCTGCCATTCCATTAAACACAAAATTGTGCAAATTTAAATGACCAAACTAAATGTGTACAATGGAAACACATTGAAAACAACAAAAAACACATTATTTTATAAACCGTTTTCATACCAGGATGAGATGTTTTTTCCAGCCTTTTCGAAATACGTGTATTTTGTAAAACTGTAGTAGAAACACATTTCTAAACACACGAGTCACGTGATCAATACCGACATGTTACTACTGGCGAAATCCACGAAGATGACGACAGGAAGTGGTTGGAGTCTAACGGTTTGTTTTGTTTGTTGTTCTTTCAGACAATATTCAGCTTCTTCGGCCATAACTCCCACAGAACCGCAAGGTTTATAAAAAGTTGTGTGTTGAATATTTTGAATCAATAGCTCTTTTTTAAAATGGCCGACTAGTAGAAGCTCTCAAAGGGCTTTTGTTCCAACGCAGATGTCTCCTTTGATGGATTGTAATGTATCTGTTTACAACCCTGCCATGACATTTTAAATAACTTATCAAGTGAACAACCTTATGTGATTTTAATTTAATTTCTTATTTAAAGGAAACACCGCAATTGCGAATTTATTAGCAGAATATTGAGTAAAAAAAAAATTGCACACATTTGTCCTGAAACAATCTGCTCGTGTTCCATCACGCTGCCTTATTTGACATGTGAATTGGTAAAATTTCAATATGCTCTTCTCTTAGTTTCCTCTCTGAAAGTCAAGAAAAGCCACGATAGCAGATTATTTCCTGTTCATAAACAGTGTTTGCGGTATCCGTCCTGATAATGTCTGAACGTTACGTCAACATATTGAGCCTTCAACGACCAGGAGGAGAAACCGCAGCTGGTTCTTGAGGCTCATCAGCCGGTATAATGAGGGAAACATTTTTCTATTTTTTTTTTTTCTTTTTTTAATACTCACCAGCGATGTCCCACAGCTGCAGCCGCACCACCGTTTTGTGATCCCAGTTGAGCACTTTGAGGGCAAAGTCCACCCCGATGGTGGCCCTGTAGTGCTGGGAGAACACCTGGTGGACGTACCGCTTTATGACGGACGTCTTACCTACACCCAGGTCGCCGATGACCAACACCTTCAGCAGGCGCTCCTGCTGCATCGCGAGAGGGACGGGATGGGGTGATGAGTCCAATTAGAGATCCGGGCGCGAGACGATCCGAAGTCATGCATTCACTGATTATCCACTAATATTTGGGCTGGAGGTGATCCTCCACCCTTTAGATAAATGGAAATAAAGTGTGAATATTTACAGTTTCTATAGAGTCATTCTTGTTCAGACGCAGAAATAATTCGCAAAGGAACGATAGTTGAGTCGTCAGAGTTGGTTTTTTTTTTTTTTTTTTTTTGCCCCGTTCAGTTCCTTTCAAACGTCCCAAGAAGTTAAAAAAAGACTCTTCAGCCCGACTCGCGTAGCCCAGAGTTCGCGCCTCCGAGACGAGAAACGACAAGGAGAGGAGAGTTGTTGTGCGTCGCCAGGCCCGCGGTCGGTGGGCGCCGCGCCGGTCAGCAGCTCGGTCCGCCGTTCGGCTCCGTACCGAGGGGAGGACGGAGCGGCGACGGCGCCCCGCGCGCGCACAGCCACGCCCCCCGCCCGCGCGCTCTCAGATGCAGCTGCAGATGTTTACATTCACTTTACAAAAAGACACGGAAACATTTTTATATTTATTATTGAATTTTTGAGTAAAAATCTGATCAAACATGTTAGCTCTAAGAAAGTAATTTGTATTTGTTAAACGAGAGAGAACATTAAAAGTATTTCTGATGACTTTCTAAAAAAAATTGAGAGGACTTACACACACACTTTGTATGTCTTTAAGCAGTTTGGGACAATAAGAACATGGCTTTACAAAGTTCTAATAGGTTGAATAGTATTTAACTTTTATAATAATCATATCTTTTGCATATTTGTTAAAATTACCCTGACTGGCTCTGTCATGTTAAATAATTGTCCCAGAAGTTATTGTGATAAAACGATAATATTGTTGCTTTGAGATAATTTTCATGTAATATTATGGTAATGGCGTAACAATAACGCAATGACACATCTTCAAAGATTCTAAGGGACATTTGACATGGAATTAAAGACATTTTAAGTTTACAAAATAAATAAACAAAACAATGCAAACAAAAAAATAAGTTAAAGGTGGGACACGTCAGGCCGTCCAGATGGACAGCAAGTCTGCACTTATCACAAAAACAGTTACAATGTGGCTTAAGGTCAAAGTCAAAGTTTCGAAGTGGCCATTGCAAAGCCCACATCTAAGACTCAGAGAAAATTTGTGAGCAAAGTTTAAACGGGTTCCTAAAGCAAACTGGACCCAGTTACACCAGTTCTGTCAGGAGGAATGGGCCAAAATTGCAACAAGCTACTGTGAGAAGCTTGTGGAAGGAAACCCAAAACATGAGACCGATGTTTCCATCCGCACATGTTTGGAGGTTTCTAGAAAGTTACAAATAAGTTCTTATGTTCTGGTATTAAAGCAATAGAGATGATTTTGTAAATCTTGGTAGGGTTTAGACCGATGGACTTTCTTTTTATACCGCGTATGTGGATACCAGGTTTCAACTGCACACGTGTGAAATCGTTTTGTCGAAAGGTGTTAAGCCTATATCCTGTTTAACAGCACAATCACACCTAGGATGATGTAAAATAACAACATGAGGGCCTTCAAGGCAGCAGCTGAAGTTTCCTGTTTTTCACACAAACAGCTGTAGTTGTTGGTTATGTTGCTGTAGAGCAACATTCGTGAACAAGCTAAGTGCTATTGTGTTATACGTAATGTAAGTATCCACTAAAACAAAGGCTAAAATTCAAATTTAAAATACACGAGAAAATGAACTGAAAATGTTGATTATATTTAAAGTACATGGTTCATGTTTTCATTCCTGATTTGATGGTGTCAAAAGTTTCTGCACATTTCAGGTTGTTAACTTTGGCGTCCCCAGATGTTTAGTTTTGGTATTATAAGCATTCTGGATAAATTGCAGATGGCTAACTAATTAGACCTGCATCGAGACGGCTATAGTAACTTAAACTACTGAGAGAAAAAAAATGAATGCACCAGTTCTGGTTATGTTTTTAAGATGTTAGTAGGTTGATTTAGTAATAAACACGTGGCTGGACATACTTGATTCCTAACCTGTTTAGGGCTATGACTTTGTCTTTTCTGTATTAAATTGTGAAAAAAATGTAATGCGTTGTATCATTGCTGTTATTAACACAGTGACTTTGTTCACATAGAGGCTGTAATCATTTGATTATGTCATTTAAAAGTGTCTCAGTGGAATAGGCACAGAGATCTTCTAGTTGTCTACTATCTAAACTGGGGGAGCATAAACACACTGAACATGGCTGCCCCGTTAATAGCTTCAATATCTGCAACAGTAGTGACACTTAACCTAATCACAAAAACCCAATTTGCTCTTCTGCACAATGACTTGTTGGTGTCATTTAAATGATCTACCGATCAATCGGGAAAGTTAAAGACATTTTAACTTTCCCGATTGGGCTCCTGATACGGCTCTATTATTTTGATTAAATTAAAACAGCTGACAAGAGGTGATTAAAGTCAGACAGTCCTACAGCATCTCATGTATTGTTTTTCTTAACCAGACTGTCTCATTTTGATATTCTTTTATTTTCCTTGTTGTCTGCAGTGCTGTCTTTTCCTTTCTGAATCACAATAGCATAGTCTCTCAGCAAATTACATTAAAAGCATAAATGTGAATATTGTCATGTCTGTTAGCATTGATTTACTGTTTTGTTGTTTGGACAAATAGTTTTTTTAGAACAACACTCACTGCCTTGCAAATGCCAAAAAATGTTTCAAGAATCCAGCCGAGGCGACTGGGAAAAACTAATATTGTTATTCATTTGTAAAAAAAAAAAAAAAAAAGTGACAACAGTATAGATTTGATTTGATGTTCAAAGAGGTGTATCAGCCAGTATTTTATTAGAAGAAAAAAAAACAAAAGCTTAAAAGAATGATGAATGGGATTTAAACAAACAAAATAAAAAACTTTAAAAAAATCTAGTCAATGATAAAACAAGAATGACCTTTAACTGCTTTCAGTCAAGCAGTCAAGGTCCTGGATACCAAGGTAACGTGCAGAAATACTGGAAAAGGCTCCATAAGCTTTTAAACTCAAGGTCCATTAAAATTTGTGATGAGTTTATTATTGTACTTCAGTTTTTCATCACTCAGCCTAAGAGAAGAGCTACCTACTTTTTTAACTACACAGGTAAATAGATCAGGTATTTGTGGTTTGTGGTGCGGGAGAAGAAGAATAAACTACAATTCCCAGACTATAGTGAGTGCGCAAGACCGGTGACTATTTCCGGAAGTGCGCATCAAGGAGTGAGCGTAAAGACCGTAATAAGTGCGCAGCCTAATTCTTAAGAACAGCCGAGATGTTGAAAAACAAATGAAAGACAGATTTCAATTAATGAGAAACGGTCACAGAAACCATTATTGTTTTTTAAATTTTTTTTTTAAAAAAACATTAAAACATTTTCTGTTTAAAAAAAAACGAAAATGTTTTAATCCTTTGGCCACGTTGTCTTCTGATAGTGCGTTAACCTCTGTTTAGTATAAAAGTACAAAACACGTGTAAGTTTTCTTAAGTGCTTTGTATGGAAACTTACAAAAGCTGTGTATTTCCAGGAGTCAAATACATAACTCTATAAATCCAGGTCTACGTGAAGGTAAGCTGGGGAATTTTCCGGGAAAACGGGAAACCTTTCTACCCCCCTTCGTCTCCGCTCCGTTCTCGTTGCGCCCGTACGCGCTTCTTTACGGTAATGGTACTGATGCGGGATGAGTCAGGCCGTATGATGCTACTGCCGCTGTACTGCCGTCGCTCTCTGCTGCCATTTCATCTGCGCCGATTAGCTCCAAACACTCGGCAAACACAGAAGGGATTTTTCGGGATCCCCACCACCACCACCACCTCCCGCCCTCCTCTTCATCCCCCTCCCCCCCGCCGCCCCTCTCCCTCAGACGCTATTGACAACTGGGGGGGGGGGCTCAGTTTGAGCCGGACCTCCGCAGGATCCTTGTGTTTTTCAAAGAAGCTGTACCTGCTGCTCTGGATGCGCTTCGGTCTCCGCTGTCCGGCGGCGGGGGCCCCTGACCGTAAGAAACGGAACAGCTCCGGACTCCAGCGAACCAGTGTGTGTTTGCACTGATAATACTAATAATACAGGGTCCACAGATTTATTTTTGCGGCCTGAGCGTCGAACCAGTCCGACTTGTTGGTGCCAGGAGCTCTCATCGGCCTGGTCCTGAACAGCAACACCGGCCTAAAGCGGACCCACTTCCTGCTGCAAGTAGGGACCATTCTTCTTTTAATCAACAATGTATGTTTCTATTAATGAACTTAACTTAATAGCCATATAGTTTATGTACTTAGTTACTCTAAAATGACTAAAATCAACATAATACACGTGTGATTTGTTGAGCAGCTCATTAAATATGCCCTCAAAAAGATTTTTCTGTGCCTAGAGATAATTCTGGCAGGTTTCAGTAGAGTAGCTCGGTCAGCTCTGCAGTCCAGCTGTCCTTTATCTGCTCCTGTTGGAGATTTTGGAAGGCGTTTCTGGACCTCATCAGGAACAAGAGCCCCGGGGCCATTCAATCCACCAGGGATTCCAGCTGCTAATGTTTGCACACTGACTGGGCCGTGCAACCCGACTCTGCTGGAGAGCAGGGCTGATGGGAGGCTTCATAAAGCTGGCCCTCTGCCCGCCTGGTGGCCTGATACAAATCAGATAGAGTATGTGTCAAAATCAAAGGAGATTAGCTTTGAAAATTGAGGAAACTCACTTGATTTCATACAGAAAACACCTATACTGTGTGATAATAAAGGGATGGTGTTGTGCAAAAGCCACTTTTTTTTTTTGCTTTATGTCATGTTGTAATCTTATTCCCTCATCTTAACTGGAGTGATGCCCTGATTTGATAAATCCTGTAATCTCCCCCACTCAGCTCCTTCAGACTAGCCAGTAGCGATTAGCAAACACCTGCTGCAACTGCGCATCTGCTGAGCTCAGACAGGAGCTACTTCTGAAGTACTTGTTAGGGGGTTAATAACGGAGCGTTGTGATGACTTCCTGAAGGCAGAGTATCAGAAAGAGCAGGTATTTCTTAAAGAGACAGAGGCCCAATTTCCTGGTGTTAATTTACAAAGACACATTTCTTTTAACCCCCCCATGCTCTTAAGAGATGAAACAATAGGGACCTGAAAAGCTTTTTACTCTGTGCATAGTCAGGCGGAGTCCGAGCGGGTTTTTACAAGGTTTTTATTTTTTTGTGTGAGGTTTCGGGAACTGACGGTCTGACGGGAAAATTCCCCACAACCCCTCAAAAACAACCGCAGCATTTTTATAACAGCTGAAGGGTGAGGATTAGGGTGATTGTGCTGTAAAACAGCAGATGCCTGAAAAACACACAATACTGCCCCTTTAAGTACCCATTTCTTCCATAAACTTCAACTTATTTTATTAAACTTTTATGCAGCAGACCGACACAAATTATTACAGAACTTGGAAGTAGAACAAAAATAATATGTGTAGTTTTTAGTACTTTTTTACTTTTACTTAGAAAGCAGATTGTGAACTCATTTTACTTTACTTTACACTTTCTGTTGGCGTTGTAAATAAAATCCCATAAAATGCAGTGAGATTTTCAGGAAGAAAGTCCAAGAGTTATAAATACTTTTGGAAGACCCTGTAGATTTAGTTAATTATAGAATCCCTCCTTCTTTACAAGAGCAATTATAAAGTAAAAATAAAGTTCATAGCAACTATGAAATGAAGAAATGTCACTAGATATTATGTTTCTTTCTGCTTTTCTATGTCAGGACAGGAAGAACACATTTCTTTCTCCCAAAGAAGATCATTGACTCAAAGTTCAGTTTGTCAGCAGCTCACATGAAGGTGAAAGTCTTCAGTTATTGATTGACCACGTCAGCGATCATGACTTGAGATCAATAAGTGGCAGAAAAAGCAAAGAAACAATAAAATGCATCAGCCGTTTTCTGTAAAACTCGATATATAGCAAAATCTAGAATCCAAACTTCCACTGTCGCTAACTTTGTCCTCTCAGAGCCACTCTAGCTCCTGATTTAAGGCATGAAAAAATGCAACAGACTCTGTTCTCCTGGGTTTCTGCCCACCGTCTCATCTCTGCCGCTACAATATTCAGCTGTTACCTCGTGATTTTAATGAAATCACACAGAAAAGACGACATATGTTACAGATAAATCACAGAGGAGGTGTGACAACGTAGACAAGCGTCCATTTGATTAACAAATCTATCAGGTAATCAATAGAAAAGGAACGCTGTGGTTGTGTTTGGTGTCTGCTGTGACTTTTATCTGTAGTCTAGTCAGAGCGGCTGCAGCCGTTTTGCACAAACATCCTCAGAAGTCTACAAAAAGCAGTGAGAAGAGCGAGGCGCTGTGGTCTGTTGACAGCAACATGATGAGAAAAACAACAGAATGCATCTCAAAGCTGTAAAGTTCCTGCTGCTGATGTGTAATCTCTATAAATTACTCTGTCATAAAACCCCAGCAGCCTACAAAATAGATTTTTTTTCTACTAAATACATTTTCTTTATACATCATGACTCAGCAACACAGCAAACTTGTGCCCGATTATCGCATTAAGATTTTACATTAAAAAAAAAAATATTACTACTTTTTTCTGGTACCATTGCGATTGTGTCGTGAATGCTAAGGTGAGTCAGCATGGCCACCAGTGACGGTAAATAAAAGGTTTTTCTCTAACGACAAATTGTTTCTAGCTCATTAGCACATTTAGCAGGCTGTTCACGAGGTTGATTGTCAGCGCTAAATCCGTCGTCGTGGCTCTGATTGGTTGTTATTGGTTGGGAGTGGTGCACATCTTTTCACAGATTATCTGTCTGCGGTGACATGGTGATAGTCTCAACAAATACAGTATGTAAAGACATATTCTTCATAAAAGTTACATACTGCAGCTTGAAGTCTTATACATAATAGTTCTCGACGCCACCAGAACTTTTTTCTTGGTGGCGTTCGGCTCGGTAAAAATGAAGGAGGGGTTGTTGGAGTTGGAGAGACATGCGGTGACTTCCTGGCTGTTCTGCAGTTGGGTTCTTATGAAATGTTCTAGCCAGAACTAGCTTTGTTCTGGTTCTTGCAGCTCTGGCAGGGAGAACGCATCACTCTGCTCCGGTGCATCCAGCACATTAAACTGTTTATGTCCTTCTTGTCACTCTGTAGTCATTTCGTTTCTCTCAGAATGCAGTGGTGCGTTTGTCAATGATTATGTAACCAAGAGTTACCAGCCGTTCAGCCAGGAAGCTGTTAGGAGTTCACTCCATCATACAACGGGACAACTTCTTATAGCATTCAAGCTTATAGCATTCATATTCATAGGACAAGAAATATTTTTGGTGATAGTTCATGCCACAAAATTTAATTTGTGGAGGGAAATTAAAGGCAATTGTAATTGGAAATCGAAATTAGCCAGTTATTTCTGATCAATATATAGCTGTTATTACTGAGAGCTTTTGGTGTCGCTGCCTTATAATCCCCAAAATGTCAGAAGCTAAGTCTGGGATTAGCGTGACATACAGTTTGTCTTGTTTCAACAAGAAACGGAGTGGAAATTAGAAATACAAATTGCTAACTCCAACCAGTATATCAATCCAATAGCAACTCATTTATCTTTATTTACGCAGAAATAAACAATCACTATGAAAAAACTGGTGAAATTTGTTTTAGGAGGAATGTTTACAATGATTCCTGAAATGTTTATTACAACAAAAATGTGCATATATTTTTCAAAATATTAGTAATAATCAAAATTATGTATCTGCAATACATATGGAGGAGATATACATTTAATGTAAAATAGGCACTTAAATTTTTTAAGATTTTATTTGGCTTAGTTAAAAAAAGTAAAAAATTCTGAAACTGCAATTTTGTGAAGATTGCATTTTGATTATTTTAAAAAAAGTCTCAACTGCATTTAATCTTTGCTTGTACCAATCAATCCTTAATTGGAATATTCCATACAGAGATTCATTAAAATGCAAACTGAAATTTACTTACTGTATTTGTCAAAGTACAAAGAATACATTTTCCATACTTTAGGTTTGGAATTAAGACAACCTTGGTTTACCAAAAGAAAGTTATTGTAACTTTTTGAATCATTTGCTTGTCTAACAGATTTGTGTACAAGATAAATATCACTTTAAATATATATTTTTTAAATGAACAAAAATGGTTTTACTTTCAAATTTAGCTGGAGTGGGTACCCCGGTCTGTGTTTTGACCCGGGCCCACGCCTAGCTAGGACCACCTCTGCTGTCGTCATTTGATGCTGGTGTTGGGAGTCAAACTGACACAATATGGATATTATTGAAACTAAAAATAATTCAAAGATTCCTGCCAGCTAAACTAATAGACACCATGTAACAAATGACCCCTCCTCATATTGCTCCCGCCTTGCTTTATCCAAACCGCCTAACGGGGGGAAATACGCTTTTGTCTCTCACTCAAGCTCGCGCCGACGCACGCGCACATCGGGCGCTCCACACCTCAGCAGCAGCAGCGCGCGGAGCTACGCACTTCGTCGTCATGGAGGCCATATGGCTCTACCAGTTCCGCCTCATCGTCATCGGGGACTCCACGGTGGGCAAGTCGTGTCTGATCCGGCGGTTCACGGAGGGTCGCTTCGCCCAGGTGTCCGACCCCACCGTGGGCGTGGACTTCTTCTCCCGGCTGGTGGAGATCGAGCCCGGGAAGCGGATCAAGCTGCAGATCTGGGACACGGCGGGGCAGGAGCGCTTCAGGTGAGGGGAGGAGACCGGCTGGCAGGCGGCTGGACGCGCTTAGCAGATGATGTGAGGTCCCGCTGTGTCTTTGTAATCCTCTGCGCTCTACATGGAGAGTGGACTGTAATCACGTGAGGGCTCATTTGTCAGCTTGTTTCTTTAAAGTTACCGGTGGCAAAAAAAGTGTGTTTTAAAAAAAAAAAAAAAAAAAAAAATTGGTGACATTTTGTTTGTTGAGACAAAAGGGGGATGTATTTAGGTAATTTCTATGAATAATGATAAAAAAAATCAAAGGCGAGATCATGAACACTTCTGCATTTTTACAATAAAACACAGAAGCTGCCAGAGCTGAATGTCCCGTTTTAAATACGTTTTGCTTGTGCTGATGCATCACTCTGATTCGTTCCAACTTCCAAGGAATAAGCTCCTTCACAGCAAAAATAAATAAAAAATAATTGCCCCACAAAATATTGAAGTTACTATGCAAAGTCTATATGGGGTGAACTTGCACTTAATTGTGATATGAGCTTATGATTTCTCTGGAAACTTAAAGAGTGCAAAATAGAACATTCTCACCCAAGTAAGGCTAAAATTAGATGCTTATTTTTCTTATTAAGATTGTTTTGTTCATGAATCTGCAGATGTGTAGGTGAAGGACAGTAGGATGTGTCATGTTTTAGGTTTTCTGGATGAAACGAGTAAAATAGTCCAGACTGCCTGACCAGACCGAACCCAAACCTCACGAGAGCCAGACGTCCAGACAAAGAGTTGTGGGAAAAGTAGCAAAGTCACATTGAATGAGCACATGACTTTCTCTCTATGGAGGAGAAAGAGGAACCCAAGGGCCAATTTAAATACTGATTTATCTAGAAACTGAAACTGCCATCTGTTGTGCAACATTTCATCATGCCGGTTTGGATTGAAGAGGAATGCAGAGCAGCTGTTTGAACATTCTTTCAAGGACAAATCTTTAACTGACCTTTGACCTGTCTGTAAAGTGACAGTGAGACATTTGAAAAAGGAACATTCAGGTTGTACAGAGTTACAAGCATGCATTAAGATGTACACATATATATTTATATAAGCACAGCTGAAGTCATAGCTTTTAGATTTATTGCAGTAAGCAACAAATCCGTTAATTGCATGATCAATTAAAATGTTAAATAATTTCCCCTTGCGTGATTTTTCTTTTCTTTTTTTTCTCTTTCTTTCTATCAAAAACTGGATGAAAAAAGTCTTCAGTCTGGCGCTTTGGTCTCAACTAGATCCTTTTTATTGGAGGCCAATTTTGTTTACAGAATTCATAAATCATAAATTATTACGTCATTATCGTTACATTACCTGAAAATGGTTTTAAATCAGCACTATTATCGTTTATCGCAATAACTTCCAGAACAATGCATCGTCCAGCAAAATTTGTGTTTAAAGATCATGTTACTGTCATAAAAGAATACTCGATGATACTCGATGGCAACAAAATCCATGCATATATTATCTTTAAATTTTTCTCTTCAAGTACAATAGAAGACCAATGTGTTGGGAGATAATGCTGTGGACGCATTCAGATATAATATTTTAATATTTCATAGTAACATACGACATTATAAGGATGTTTCTTCCAAGGTTCTTTAACCATCAAACAAAATTTCATGCCCCTGGCTTCATTTGCAGAAATGTATTTTAAGCTGCTACTTTTCTACTTTCCTTTATGAGCTAACTGCGCCACATTTCAAATGCTACCCTAAACAGGGACAAACTGCTGCACACTTAGTTTTATATTCCTTTGTTGGGCTTTACTTTCTGAAACACTGCCCTATTAAAACACAAACAACATTTGAAAACCGTAAAAAAAATAAATAAAACTAATATTCTCTTCTAGTAAAATTTCCAAAAATTGTTTTTATTCCCTCTGAGATTTTCTACATGACAACGATTTTTTTTTCTTCTAAATTTCCAAGGTCGATTTTTAAATCTGTCTACTTCCATTGATTTATAGCTGGTCATTTCTATCATCAACGATAAGAACAGGACAGAACCTGCAGAGGATAAATCGCTGCAGAGACGCAGCAGCATGTTGGAAAGGCTGAAATACGTCTTCACACTCATCACTGAGCTCATCCTGGTGACGAAGAGGATGGCTGTCACCTGCCTTTATCCTCAGCGTTTCCATGTCAACAGTCCTAAGAGACCAAACGATACCATGATGTCTTTCAACTATTACTTAAAATTAAACATGCTTTTAGAACTGCGACGTCCTCGCACCATAACACATGAACAGAGTTGTGGTTTGATTTGATTCTGTGTGATTCTGATAGAAATTCAACAACTCCTGTAAACATGTATATAATTCACAACTAAACTTCAGAATCCGACTGTCTCCTAAATCTTATTTCCTAAGTTAGTGTACCTAACAGTTTGTGATCTTTGTGTCGGTTTATGTTGGACCTCGTGAAATTCTGGCTCAGTTCTGAAATGCTACAACAAAATGGCTTCAGGCTGTTATTCCCACAGTTCGTAGGTGATGTTGTGATTTTGTTGCACAGCTGAATTTGCCAATCTTTTACTTCATATTCCCCTCTTCTTTCCTCAGAGACGCAGGTCTTTTAGTCAGTGTTGTTTCATCTGCATCTTTCCTGCTTCCATAAATATACCTGTATAAATTAAGCATGCATGTGTCAAATCAAGTGACTCACTTGACAGGTCGGGCTTTTTTCCCCCCACCTACCCCTTCCTTCTTAATGCATTCTCCCAATTGACTAATCCTCACCTCTTGTTTTTTTCTCTCAATCTCAAGCCTATAAATGGCGTTCCTAAGATAGCTTTCATAAAGTATGACAGAAAATAAAAGGAATCAGGAGAAGTTAGTGGTCGTGTCCCTGGAGGGCCGTTAGATTCTGGTGAAACTGAGCAGATCCGTCCCAATTTGCTCTGCAATTACTAAGGATGTTTTCACACCTGACAGGCCGGTAGACGTGGTTCAGATGGGGATTCAAATTTGCGATATCTGTTGCATTTTCAGCTGCTGCGGTTCGCTTTCACAGTGCACCGCATCAAACAATCCAAACTAATTGAAAAAGCTGTTCACCTCCTCGCCTGTAGGGGCGCTGTACCAAGAATAATTGAAGGAACCAACAGGAAAACCTCTGAAATGTATGACTGTGTGTAAAATACACAATTTTGTTTACCATGACACCAATGAAACATGGAAGTTTTAAAAACTTTCCTTTACTGAACTTATGACAGAGTGAGAATTCAATAAAAGTACTGAGGCACAAAAGCGATAAACCCAAAAAGTCAGTCCTAAAGGCCAGAAATCAAACGCAGTGAAAGCATCTGTTTCTTTCTGCTGCGTAGGTCCATCACCAGAGCTTATTATCGTAACTCTGTGGGCGGGCTCCTCCTCTTCGACATCACCAACCGCCGCTCCTTCCAGAACGTCCACGACTGGCTGGAGGAGGCGCGCAGCCACGTCCAGCCGCACAGCATCGTCTTCCTGCTGGTGGGCCACAAGTGTGACCTCGAGGCGCAGCGCCAGGTAAGAAACAGGAGACGATCCAAAACTGGCTTCTCATAAAGACAGGTTGAGAAAAAAAAAGATAAAAGATTTGTTATGGGAAATATTTTGTTTTTGTAAAGGTTGATCAGTCCGAATCGCAATGAGAGATGAGTTTTGTTCTTTTAAAATTCCCGTAACTTACAGAGACCCAATCTACGAGGCCTCGCTAAAGTCTTCATAAACATTTCCATGTATTTTACTTTTGATTTATTTATTTATTGTGGATACTTTATCTTCTGCCACTTAATATGGTTCTGGAAAAGAGACATAAGCAGATTGTTTAGGTCTTAATTCCTTGAAGTGATGCTGCTTACTGGAGATGATGTTCAGAAACATGATCTGTGCAGAATCTCACATTTCAGTTCAGCCCATAACTCGTTGTTTTTTGTTTTTTTTTTACAGTTTACAGGAAGAAGAAACAAATATCTGCAAAAATATCTCCCAAAACATATTTTTAAAAACTTTTTCGATCTCGCAGGTGACCCGGCAAGAAGCGGAGAAGCTGGCCGGGGCGTACGGCATGCGCTACATCGAGACGTCGGCGCGCGACTCCATCAACGTGGAGCACGCCTTCACCGAGCTGACCAGGGAGATCTTCGCCTTGGTGCGGTCCGGCGACATCACCATCCAGGAGGGCTGGGAGGGCGTGAAGAGCGGCTTCGTGCCCAACGTGGTTCACTCGTCAGAGGAGGTAACCAAGAGCGACCGCCGCTGCCTCTGTTGATCTGGGTGAACGGAGGATTCGAAAAGGGAGTGGACGCCAAGCGGAGCCGCCGCCGATGACGGACTGAACTGTCGGCCGTCCACACGGAGGAACTGTACTTCCTTCAGACTGAATACGGATTTGGACGGGTTGAGAAACTTGGTGAACATGCTGGTTCTCGGTGTTGACGAACCTCAGAACAACAACAACAAGCGGAGGACTTAGATGGATGGATCCGTCTCTGTACATGTTTTTCGTTCTCAGAGGGGAAAGGGTCAGAGTTGTTTCGACTGGACTGCTTTCCCAGAACATCTCGCAAAAGGCCTTAGAAACCGGATCTGTTAAGATGACTTTATCGTTTTGATTTCTGCCATTACCTCCTTTCCATTAGACACCTCTCAATATGCAATTTTATGATCACATTAACAAGAGATCACATCTTTCTTTACTCGTTTCTTCTAAAGCACCATATAGCGTCTTTTGATCATGTCCTAAGCATTAAAGTTGTTTCTCCTTCGCCGACATGTGGTTTCACATTCCAGAAATCAATAGAGGAGTCCTGGAGGTCTTAAAAAAACTCCAAACCTGTCGCTTTACTACTTTACAAAAGTATTTATACCACTTACATATTTTTTTAAACTTATTTTCAACCTTACAACTTTTTGTGGTAGTCCAACATAAAGTGGGACAAACTTGTGAAGTGGAAAGTAAATGGTACAGTTTTCATAGTCTGCACATCCTTAAAGTCTTAAATTCATCTATCTAAGATTAAGGCCTTGAAATGTCTTAAAGTCATTAAAAAATGCAAGTTGAACCTAATCAATTTTGTCAAGGCAATACTATTTAATCTGGCATATGCTGTCTTGATTGAGTAAAGTTTGTGTCACAGACATCTTCAACGTAGCGGCTGAAGCTAGCACTAATTAGCTGGTAATGTACCCGTTAGCTAGCTAGGTTTTTTCATCTTTCATGGGTAGTGGAAATTAATTGCCAGTTGTCTGGATAATGTTCGTCTTCGCCACTGGCTCACTTCTGTTGCTAACCAACACGATGCTACTTAAATTATGTTCAAAAAACCTTGGCCGTACTTCTATATAATATATGCAATGTTATTTTGTAAATTTCTGTCATGATACAAGTTTTAAATTTTAGTCATATTGTCCTTAATTTGGTCTTAAAAAGTCTTAGATTTGAGTTGGTGAAGTATGCAGAAACCCTATTTTCAAATCAAAGTCCAGACCTAAATCTAAAACAATAAATCAGTGACAAGACTTCAAGATTGACGATTCAAGACTTTCTCCATCCAATCTTTCGGAACTTTAACTATTTTGCAAAGAAGAATGGGCAACCATTTAAATTGCAGATGCCCAACGCTGGTAGAGACATAATACAAGAACAAAAGGTGGTTTTATAAATCGGTAAGTTTCTAATGAGAGGAGAACAGGAAAGAGGGTAACCCAACTCCTCTTTCCACTGAGCCACAGTTGCTCTCAAGGTATCCTCTGAGGTTCTTCACAGTCATGCGCTACGTTGTGTTGGTCCGTCACATAAAATCAAACTGAAACACATGATTGTTTTTGGTTGTAATATTACAAAATGTGGAGAAAAAAAACAGTGGGCAATAAATACTTTTGCAAGATTTAAGACCTCCAGCGAACTCAATGACATTGACCTGGTTGCATTAACCATCCGTGTAAAAGTCACGCAATAACACAACACCTCCCTGCTGTTTGCAACGGACTCCAAATGCACGAAGACAAGTGTACAGCTGAACTCATGGAGGTGGAGCTGTGGACACGTCGAACTTCATGTCCGCCTGTTTTATTGAACACACCAGGTGGATTTGTTGAGCTCTCTTGGAGTCTGTTTGGAGCAGGAAAGCACCTTAATAGTCAAGTTTGTCTACACAGGGAAAGCCTTATTTGGTATACTTCAGTTCTCCAAGGCCAAACCGACAGAGACGGACTAATCACATCAACGGACACTCGACGAATGGACTCCATGGCAACACTACGTAACCAACAATGCACGCTAAGGAAAGAAGGAAAATCACCCCAAAGAAAGCCGGCCAATCGTAGCCACACTACGAGATTCAGTTCTGTTCTGCTGATGTTGCTTTGATCTGTGAAAATGCAGCGTCATATATGAGTTTATTATTGCTTAAGTTCAACCCTGCAATTTTATCTCACCACCATGGTAGCTTTGCTATGACATTACATGTGAGGCGCACAATATAAAGAGATTTAAACTGCTTCAAATTTGGTTTTTTGAACCTTATCTTTACCTAATTTTGATGATTACATTTCAAGATGCATTCCTGACATGAAAATTAAAGAAATAATGCTTATATAATGTGGACATTTCTTTACTCTTTCTTTTCATTTTCTTGCCATCTCTTAGTCTTAGTTGTGCAACATGACAGAATGAACACAGAGAGAAAAAGCCCTTCAAACTGCTGTTTTAAGCTGTTATATCTGAAAAGACAGATGGTAGAAAATAGTTTTTAGCTCCATACTTTCTCATCATGATGCATGTAGGAAGCCATGGATCATTTAACACATGGTACACCAGTCATTTTACACGTAGCTCTTTCCATGTCATTTTATTTCATAGACTAATGAAAAAAACCCTGCATGATTAGGCTTTCTTCGCCTGTAATTGGCTGTATTTAAGGATATCAGTTCATAAATGCAATTGCTTTCAAACTTGGAACTTGAACCCCGATTAGTTGGATTTGGTGTGAATGATTGTCAATGCTAAGAGTCAATTTTAGCAAAAGTTATCTATAAAACCCACATGACTCAGGTCAAAACAGAAAATATAATTAAAACGTAAAATGGTTCATTGTGGAACTTTCAGAAGATTTCAGAATCAACTTTTTTTTACTCAGGCTGTGTGGGGGCAAAAAGAATCTTTCCAATTCAGTCAAAATGAATATTCATGGCAAATAAAATAAAATAGGCAGCCCTCTTGCTTTAAAACATTTTTAATAAATCATATATAGAAATCATGTTTTAAAAAAGCAAATAGAACCAAAATTCCCTATTGCCTTTGTCTTTTTTTTTCTTACCAAATCTTATAAGTGCTTAAGTCTATTTCTATTTTCATGTGAAAAATATTTTCTCAAGTGGATGCCATCCACTGCCACCTATTTGGGTGGACGATAAGCACAGTCACCTCCAGTAAAACACAAATCTGTGTGTGAACCAAGCAACCACTAAACGGCTAAAGCTGCCATCCAGGAAGTAGCTTCTTTTCAGGAAGCGCACTCAGCAGCTGACTGTCTGGAGGACTGGAAACCGTTCATAGTGATGAATCTCAGCATCAGAAGGTCATGTGATGCTGCTGCTATTATAAGACGCCACTCCAGCAGAACTCTACCCATGTCGATGTTAACATCCGAAGATTTGTTGGACCCAAAATCAAAAAAAGAAAAACACTTTCATATGAACACAAGTGCATTTCTTTGGCCAAGCAAAGGCACTTTGAATATAATGGCTAATTTGTTGAAAAGCTCTTTCTAGTGGAGAGACAGAGTGATTTGTGGGAACTCTGCCAGGATCTTAGGCGGTGTTGGGTTTCAGCAGGTCTGCACACACAATTATTCTGTTTATCCAAAATAACATTTATGTGGAAAAATTAACTTAGGGAAGCATGGTGAAAGTTAGCAAAAACTCAGAAAACCTAAAAATGATCTCTGCTTGTATGACAGTCATAAATGGAAGCTAATGCTAAAATGGTCATTTCAATCAGTCACACCCACAATGTGTCAGCAACAATTTACTAATTTTTCCTTTTGTATACTTGCCACTTGATAAAAGTAAAAAAAAAACAAGCAAAAAAAAAAAAAGAAACATGAGGAAACTGAATTGTTGCATAGGAAGACTTCAAAATAAAAGCATGGGTATAAATTAATGTCCAACGACTTGAAGAATTCTTAACCAAAACAAACTCGGATGTTGAATTTTCTTCAATTGAAAATTTACAAAACAGGCTAGCTAAGCGTTTCAAAACTAAAATGGAAAAATTCACTGAAGTAAAGCGCACTGAACATTTTAGCAGAATTGCTCAACTTAAAAATGAGCTATGCCATTAGATTAGCCAATGTCTAGTTCAGATGTTAATATTGAATTCTTAACTAAATCTTCAACACAGATGCCAAACTTTATTGTACTAAAAATTTTACAGGCGAGTTAATCTGTGCTCTAAAATTTCCTTGGAAAAATTAAAGGGAAGTGTGCAAAATCTTTTCAAAGTTAGCAAAAATGCTAAACTTAAAAATGAACTCCCCTACTAGCAGATTAGCTAATGTCTAGTTAAGACATTTACATTTCGACTTGGAACACCAATGTTGAACTTCATTCTAGTGAAAGTTTATAAAAGCAGTAAATTAGCACTTTAGAGTTTATGTGGAAAGATTAATTTAAGGAAAGCATGCAAAACGTTTTCAAAGTTAGAAAAAATGCTAACAGTTGAAGTGTGACCGCCACCGGAAAATACTTCACAATGAGCAGCAACAATGGCTTTTCTAAAGTCATTGCTGACGTCTTCCTTCATGGATTTGTACCGACACCGTCACCACCAGCAAGTTTCATTCTTCTAGTCTTTTCCCTTATAGCTGTTTTTATGACATTTCCATCAAAAATAACACACAAAGCATCATATGAAGGGCTCATCTCTTTTCCTAAATCTTTTTCTTTTTACTTCATTCATTGTTTAATGAATACAGTGGAAGACAAATAAATACAGACAGAACAGTGGCAAGGAGAAGACGAAAACAGAAAAGGAGGAAATATGGAGAGGAAGGTCAGAGGACGGAGAACTGTGGCCAGTCTGGCGGACGAATCCTGCTGATCTCTGTGAAACCCTGCAAAGTCTCAGGAAGTGGGAACCAAAGTTTACAAGGCAAAACCAGCTTATCCTAGAGCCGAACTGGCCGGGCTCTATGGGAGGAAACTAAACCGTGTAATGATGTACGCGTTGTGTCGACACTGGCTGAGAGAAGGTTTTCAGAGGAAGATACAGGAGAAAAATCCATGGAGGACAGGATGGTGTAAGTAAACCCTCATTTCTGATCTGCCAGAAGAAATAAATTAAAAAAAGAACTCGGTTAAATCAATAAAAAGAATACAAAACTGCCTTGTTGACGTTGTTTTTTGGTTAGTTTTTACTTGAAAAAATACTTTAAAAAGTAAAAAAAAAAAAAAAAAAATCAACAGAAAACAGTAGTGGTGGAAGTTTGAGCTGGGCTTGATAGAGGAGACGCCGAAGAGGAACAACTGAACTATGACAAACGCTCGACCCGAGCAGCTTCAAACTTCCAGTAACGTTTCAGGCGATTCCTCCATGAGCCGAGCTCCGGGGGTCAACATACGCATGACTTCAGATCGGGGTTTATTTTTCTTTTAATGACTAAGGAGGAAGTTAGCAGAGGGGGAACATAGACACTGTTCTGTTTAATTAAGACTTGGCTGCTGATTTCAGGAGGTTTTCTTTGCTCCTCCTCTTTACGTCCCAGTTGTAGACACGCGCCATGTCTGAAGGGAGCGACAAGTCAAGGTGAAACAGCAACACACAGAGGGTTACTGAGAGGGAGCTGGTGTTTAATTCAAAACATGTCTCAGGTGCAACCCTAATAACGAGATCATGAAAAAAACAATATTAATTTAATTAAATGCAACTCGTATATAGATTTAGGACACAAAGTCTATAGGGAGAACATCTGCCTGCTGGGAAATGTTCATTTGACTTTCCAGGACTATTGATATCATACGTGTTCTGCTTCTTCTCTGTACAGAAAAGCTGACATCTAGTGGCCAAACCTTGGTATAGCTCAGTCATGATGAACTGCTTTGGTTTTGTTTTTAAAGGATACTGACTTCGGTGGTGGTCCCCTGGTCTCTCAGGTAGTCCAGGTCTTCCTCCAGCGTCTCCAGGTTGCGAGACGCTGTGGACAGGTTCTTCTCTAGGAGAGCCTGGGCTTCGTCGATGTCGTACTCTAACATGACGTTGGCCTTTCGAGGAGAAGCATTGGAGAAATCATTAGAAGACATAATCAGTGATCCAGATAATTGAGTTTCAAAGGGAGATGAATGTAATTTAGATCAAACTGAAAGTCCATGCTCACCCCTAACCATAGGCAAACTTTGTCAGTGGGCGGCACGGAGGCCTTGCAGTAAACGTTGTCGGCCAGCAGGAAGTGCGTTTCCATGGGCTCTGTGGTTTCCTGAAGAAAAACAAGGTGCAGCCCTTTAATTCAACAGGCCTCTAAAAGAGCTGAAACGATTAATCAGATTAAACACGATGAATCGATTACATATGTGTCTTTAAACACAGTTTTATTCGTTTTGTATTTTCACCAACCAAAGAACATAGAACTGGACATCGTGCTGCTATATCACGTTACACAAGTAGAGAATAAGAAAAAGGGAAGAAAAAACATCCATGTTGAATCATGTCTTTAATGGCCTTATTGCCTTGTCTACTGTCCTAATGGTCACCAAACATTTAGATTTCAAACCTGACAATGAGACAATCTAGCAGCTGTAGTGATGGGAAAAAAAACACAGAAGGAGATTAATCGATTATTGAAATAATTGTCAACAAACTCAATTAATCGTTGATTGGAGTTATCCATCCATCCATTTTCTTACACCCTTGTCCCTTGGTGGGGTCGGGAGGTGCTGGTGCCTCTCCAGCTGGCGTTCCGGGCGAGAGGCGGGGTCACCCTGGACAGGTCGCCAGTCTGTCGCAGGGCAACACAGAGACACACAACCATGCACACACACACTCACACCTAGGGGCAATTTAGACAGACCAATTAACCTGACAGTCATGTTTTTGGACTGTGGGAGGAAACCGGAGTACCCGGAGAAAACCCACCATGCACAGGGAGAACATGCAGAAAGACCGGGACCGGGAATTGAACCCAGAACCTTCTTGCTGCAAGGCAACAGCTCTACCAACTGCGCCACTGTACAGCCCTCGTTGATTGGAGTTAATGATTAATATTGATTAATCATTAGCACCTTTAGTTATCCATTTCATACTCGTTTGATCTAAAGAAATAATCACCAAACCAGGCCTCCAGTGAAAATAATCAATAGTTGCAGCTGTAGCCTCTAATATTTCCACCCAGGAGCAAGTATTATTTTGTTTTTCTAACTTTCTCTCATTACCTCAGCTTCTTCTGGCCGTTAAAGCAGAAATACTAAAGTTTCCTCTGAAAATATGAAAGACGGGACGGATGGCCAAAAGGACAAGGACTGATGAGCAAACAAGTGTCCAGATGCACAGGCAGATAATAATAATCAATTTAATTTGGACCGGACTTTTTATTAGAAAAATCTCAAAGTGCTACACAGTGCAACTAAAATCAAGGATAAGGACAAGGATGAGATGGACAAAGGGACAGACAATTACATATGACTTTTAGACAATAGATAATCCAATAAAGTCTAGAGATGTAACTATGTTTTCCCATACTCTGATCTTTTCACAAACTTATCCAGATGTGATCAAATTCTAGAATTTTCCAGACTCGGTAGTAATCAGAACAAGCAGGAACGCTCATGTTCTACTTGTTGCTTCTTACATGACAATATACACAGTCCAGTCACATTAATGTGACCACCACGTACTTTCCACTTCAGAGTTAAATAACCAATCACAGAAGGCAGGTGGCAGCACAGTGCAGTTGAGCGTATATAAAGGGTGTGTGTGGGCTTCGGAAAACATTTCAATCGTTGGCGTAATGCAGAAACGAAGCTATTTATCCGACGTCCAAAAGGGCATGATCATTGGCTTTCGGGCCAAGGGTGGAAGCATTTCCGAAACGGCTGAGTTTGTGAACTGTTCGCGTGCCGCCGTGGTAAAAGTGTACCGTGCATGGCAAAATGGGACTGTCCAAAATCAACGACGTGGCAAATGTGGTGCACCACGGGCCATAGATGACAGAGGCGAACGACGGTTGCGGAGATGCGTTCGGGCAGATAGACGGGCTACCGTTGAGCAACTGACCACTAAAATGAACCAAGGGGCTACCACAAGTGTCTCCCAAACCACTATTCAGCGAACATTGCTGCGTCTGGGCCTCCGAAGCAGACGCCTGGTTCGTGCACCTATGCTGACTGGTGTTCATCGACGACGAAGGCTAGAATTTGCACGCCAGTACAGCAGCTGGACGTCCACTGAGTGGCGACAGGTAGCGTTTTCAGATGAATCGCGTTTTATGCTCCATCGGACAGATGGACGTTGGCGTATAAGGCGTGAAACCTCTGAAAGGAACCACCCTGCAACCATTGCAGGAACGGTCCAAGCTGGAGGCGGGAGCATTATGGTCTGGGGAATGTTTTCCTGGCATTCTCTGGGTTCACTGATTATTGTGGAAGGCATGATGGATCAATACAAGTACGCATCTGTCCTTGCGGACCATGTCCACCCCTACATGCGCATTGTTTTTCCTCAGGATGATGGCATCTTCCAGCAGGACAATGCGAGGTGCCATACAGCTGCCAGTGTACGTGCGTGGTTCGAAGAGCACCAGGATGAGTTTACCGTCCTCCCCTGGCCAGCAAACTCACCTGACTTAAACCCAATCGAGCATCTGTGGGACCATCTCGATCGAGTTGTTCGCGCCATGGATCCTCAACCGCGTAATCTAGCGCAGCTGGCCACGGCATTAGAGTCGGCATGGCTCAACATCCCAGAGAAGACCTTCAGGGACCTAAGTGACTCTCTTCCTGCACGTCTCGTAGCAGTTCGCTCTGCGAAAGGTGGTTATTCTGGCTTTTGACAGATGGTCACATTAATGTGACTGGACTGTGTAGTTATACAAGAATAAAGCAACAGATTCAACGCTGAGGTTTCTTTAAGCAGATTACCCACCTTCTTCTTCTGCATGTGTCGGAGGATTTCTAGTGTCTGGGTGATCTGTGGGATCTGGTTTTTCAACCTACATGAGCAGAAAAACAAGAAACCATTACAGCATCAACTGCTTGGTTCTAAAGTATCTGGCAAACTTCTGAAACTGGTTAACAAATGAAAGGAAATCATATGGCTTCTAACAAAACATCAAGATATGAGATCACATTAGTAAGCGATGAGGTTATATAAATAAAAAGCTACATATTCTGTGTTAGTGTGGTGAACTTTAGTAACTGTTTATTTAAAGGTTTGTGTTTGGGAAATTCAAGAACTTTTCAAACTGTTTCAAGTTTTTCTTTTTTAAACTTTTCCAGCAGAGATAAAAAATACAAATGTACTAAAGAAAACAACTTCAATTCACTATTACACACCATATCATTCATACGTATTATTCTACATTCTGCAGCAAAATAAACTAAAATATAGCAAAACTTTCTGTTTTGTAATGTTTCTCTTACAGATTGGTCTGAGAAAGTTACAAAAAGTCTCTAAAAAAATGTCCTTGCTACATTTTCTGGGATTTAGCAAATAGAAATTATTTTGGAAATTCTAACTGACCTAAAACATGAGAGGTTTGGTTTGATTCAACTTCAGACAGAGAGATAAAAATATTATTTATTATCCCTAAATATATTATTTATTATCCCTAAATATATTATTTATTATCCCTAAATATATTATTTATTATCCCTAAATATCTGGTTTCAACTGTAGATGATGCTTTTCAAATTCAAGCTTTGAATCAAAAGTTAGATTGAACTTTAATGCAAAACTCCGAAGATTGAATATCAAGCACTTTCAAGGATTTCAAGCACCAGCACAAACCCGGTGTTTAAATACATCAACTTTTGAGAGTTATTTTTTAAAAAAAACAAAAACTTTTTTCATGTTACCGGAGTTTCTTCTGAGACAGGTTGAGCTCCATGTATTTATATTTCTGGTACTGTTCGTCCAGCCTCCTGAGCGCCGAGTCTGCCGTCTCGTTGCCGGGCTGCTTCATGAACGAGTCGACGTCCTCCTGTGAAACACGCCACAGATGATGAACGATGATCTCTTAGTCCCACAGAGGCAGACTGACCGTTTCTTCTCATGATGGTCAAAGCCAAAGTGATGCTGTTCAGCAAACAGAATCCAGATGAATTTGTAGTGTAAATTCATATTTTTAAGAGTTTCTGCAGGTCTCACAAAGTCTTAATTTAATGACTTTTAAAAACCATTATGAATGACATTTAAATCCTGTATCACAACAGAGATGTACAAAAGAAAAATTCACATTTTGTATGGTAGTAGTGATAACAGATGCAACATCGTATCTGTTGGCAACAGAAGTGAGCCAGTGGCAAAGACTTACATCGTCCAGGTAACAGCGATAAATGTACATTTAGATGAATGCAAAAATGCAAACTAGTTGCCAAGCAGGGTAACTAGTTTGTGTTAGCAGCTAGTTAGTGTTAGTATCAACCACTTGAAGCCACAAAACGGAATGAAGAGTCTGCATTTGCCTGACACAGGGAATAAATTCTGTAGAATATGAGAAAATGGTCTTGTCACAAAATTTAAGACCTGTGATTAACGTATTTAAGGCCAATCTACATTTTTAAAATACATTTAAGACACTTTAAGGCCTTAATTTGGACTTTTTAAGGACCCACACCACAGACTCTGCTTCTTGCTTTCTGTGCCAACAACTGGCTCACATTATGGACCCGAGATAATTGGGATTGCGATGTTTCTTGCCATGATAAGAAATGTTTGATTTATCGCAATGCTTAAAAATAACCGTCGTATAATGGTTCTAATATTGAGGTGCCATAATAAAAGCAGTAACATCCTTCAGGTGGTGTGTGTAAAATGTATGTCTGCAAATGAAACAACTAAAAAACGATGCCAACATTATTCTTTAAAAGACAAATTAAACCTCACCAACTCTGTTCCCCATCTGAAAACATACAACATATCGCAAAATGTAGCGGTTTTTTTTATGCAATATCGTTTCATGCTAAACTGTGACAGTGAATTTTGAGAGAGATAGATTTTAATCATGCGGAAGTCTTTCAGACATGATCATTATCTATATTTGAAGCTAAGGTGCATCAGTTAATGCTTTATGCAAAACCTCAAAGTGGGAAACTGAGGCCTGTTAATGACACTAAACCTACCATGAGTTACAGAGACCAGCTGAAAAACATAAAAGCCCGTAAAATAAACCAGGAGTGACTGAAGACAGAAAAAGCCCACATGATTCAGACAGTAATGACCAAAGATGGAAGCGAGTAGCCGCCCATCCTGCACACACAGCGGGATCATCAACTCTGTCAGCTCTGGAGCTGCTAGTTAGCTAACAGGTTCCGAGCCGCTATAAACGTCAGGGACCGGCAGAAACACATTAAACTGTACTGCACACAAGCGGTGCAGTGGGAAAAGTTCGGCTTTACGCACCACAAACACCGCTTCGGGGATCCCAAGGTGCTTTTTCTTTGTCGCCTGTACGGCATTGCTGTTGTCTATGGTCGCCGCCATGTTGAAGAGAAGCTGCTTCCTCCCTTGCGCCTGCGTACAAGACGCCTGAAGACTTGGGGACTCGACTGCCTCCTGTGGCCACATATTGAAACTGCACCCAAAGATCGAACGTTTCCAGAGTTTGACGTTTATTTGGGCATAAGACGTCACAACTATTTACATTACTTATTAACTGGCAGACAAGATACATCATGTAGTATCTGTGTCTATTTATCTCTCACATAAATATATTAAAAAATATCTATAAAAGGGACAAAAATAATTACTTGCAACAGGATGTTATTGTATTTTTATACCTTTACAGTAACGCATCATGTCGGGATTTGAAAAGAAAGACTTGAAGACAAATTCCGCTCTTCCCATTTAACATCTTTAAGAAGTTTCTTCTTCTGTCCACAAGGAGGCGCTGTTGCACCTGTTAGTCGTTGTCTCCTGCATTTTCTGGGACTGCTACTGAACAAATGTCTAAAAATGAGTTTATAAAATGTTTACGTTATCTTATAAATGAGCTAAAAATCTTAGAAAACTGGACATTAAAGATTTTAACACAAATATTTTACTGGACCTGAGAAATTACGAGTTTTGTAAATGCAAAAATGTTTTGGAAGTTAAAATATTTTGTGAGACTTGGTGTTAAGTCTATCTTAAGAAAAAAACATAATAATCACTCATTTCATAGTAATTACAAAAACATAGCAATCTCTCATTTTATCCACAAAGTAGAGGTGTTTTAATAATTGAAAAAAATGATTAATCCATCAGACTGTTGAAACAAATAAGACAAAATAATCTGTAAATCAGACACAACTGCAAAATACTCAGGTTTTAGAAGCACTTTATTGCATAAATTATCACCATTTCCCATCAAATATTGATTCAGACAAATTCACATCATCTGTGGAAAACTTTAGAGTCACATGCTATTCATCAACCTATGCGTTCACCCTTAGAAAATGGACACAATGCAGAAAATTTACAAGATGATTTGTATTTTGAATTCGGGTTTCTTGTAGGGTAATCAATGATGCCACAGTTACTGGTCCCCCAGACAATTATTGTAAAGGAAACACAACTAAAACTTTTTATGTTTATACACTCTTGAGTGAATAAAACTACCTCAGAACTTTGGAGTCGTAGTCCCTGACTTCCTGTTTCCCATGGAGTGCGTAACATGACACAAGTCGGTTTCTCCTGGAATAGAATCATAAAAACATCATAAAAGATACATTTATTCCAAGACTTTTTACCTATTTTACAGGTGGTGACAATAACTGAAGATGGCCAAGGTAGAAAATTTGAGTGAAAAAAATATCATTAGTTTCAGCACATTCGAGGATCAATGATGATGTTGTAGAAATAAAATCTGAACATTTACCAAGGACATCATCAGCATTAGTGGTTCATGTCCTTAATCGTTTCACTAAGTCATTGTTTAACTGGTCATCTCTACTGGTCACTGTTTGCATCCACAGGGAGGACTGACAGAAGATATTGATGAAGACATCAATAATATTCCATTAATGATCTTGTTTTTAACTGACTTTTGTTTGACAGTTTATGTGTCAGCATAATGTAAAGCCAACCCGAGATTGGTCAAATCTTAAACCAAATCATTAACTCTTACACCAAATCTTGGAGTCTTAAACCAGATTTGTTTTGCTTCACATTTGATCCAAACTGAACACCTTCAAGTTTCGTGACTGACGGCTGTGATAATCAGCGGCTCTGTGTTTTTCCCGTGGTCAAAAACTCCTGGGCTGAAGAAAGGGAAAACCCTCTCTGAGAACAAACACCCGGTGAAGGTGTAGATGTGCGATCTGTCATCCACGTCAAAGAACGAAACCATCCCTCCTTCATAATCTGTGAACACTCCGATGGTCTTGGGCCTCATCTGGAGTTGAAGCAGGACGGAAGGTGAGTCCAGGGCCCGGTATTCACTGGCGTTCCTCAAACGCACCGTCCAGTAGCCGTTGTCCGGGGTGGAGGTGATCATACCCTTCCTGTTGATGGACTCTTTGACCACGCCCAGGTCCCAGAAGGTCTTATTTCCAACTGCAACCTAGTTAGCAGAACAAGTTTGTGAGCATTGGTGTGTCATCACGGGGCCTGGCGTCGCTTTGTGTTGATGGAACCGATCTACCTGAAAGTAGAACCTCCCAGACCGGAAGCCTTTCTTGCTCAGAACGCAGATAACCGGGTCAAAGCGTTGAGGAATGTCAGGAACAATGTGCAGCAGCTCGCCTCGGCGCGCCTGCTTTCCGTCAGGGGACAGGACGATGTTTGGATGGGCCGTGTCTGGGTCCAACACCACATCCACTGTGGACACAGACTACGTTTATCACCACAATCATCAGTATCACGGGTTACCTGAAGGAAGCTGAAACCTACGAGAGACTACTATGTAAAATTCCAAGCATGAGGCAACTTGAAATATTTAATTGGAGGCTTTCAAGAAAAAAAAGACCAATGGGTAATTTCAATGAGCAAGAGACATAATACCAATATAGTAGGATATAAGGAAGAAAAGACAGGATTTTTTGGGATTCATTAATAAGATTAGTAAAAAAACAGATTTGTGTTCATACCTGCATAGTTTTGCATCCTCCTCATCTCTGTCAAAAGAAATAATAATAAAAAAAACTTTATTAAATATTTTTTTTGAATCAGTATAATACAATTAAATTGTTTGTGGATATTGTGAAGATTGAAATGTAGCAATGATGCATTTTTTTTGCCATTTCAAAGTTTAACAACTTTTTGGAAAAAACATTAGAAAACTTTTTTTAATTTCACTTATGGTATGATACTAACCAAGAACACTTACTGGCAGTCCTAATAAAAATGTAAAAAAAAGAAAAAGAAAAAGGCTTAAATAAATTATTAGCCAATCCAAATTAAAATACAAATAAATCAAAAAATTAAACAATTATTTTAAAGTTTCAGGTAACCAGAGTGTTAAAGGAGCTCTTTATTCGTAATCCATGAAATCCTGTTTTCCTGAATGTTTTGTTTTCACACATCAACATTCTAAAGTCATCAAACTCCTCAGAATTTCACGTCATTAAATTCTATGATGTCATGACAGTTGTGCCTTCTTGTCATTGCTTGCTACACCACTAACAAGTTCAGACGAACGCAAAGCGCTCTTGAAGTTGAACGTTGATCAAGACTTAATCTGAACAGACGTTGTTTTGTCCAGCATGTCCCATCAAAGGCCACTTTACACCAACAGTGCGATAAGAAGGCGTTGGGGAGCTGTACCAAATCACCAAGACTGGTTTGAGGCCCAGAGGCTTAGGTCTCTTGTGGAAACGGCGAGAGCAAGACGGATGGAGGAGAACCAAAAGGTAGTTTCCTTGCAAAAAGAACTGGATAATATGAAATATGAGTTGCAGAAGGAGAAAAATCGCCAGGAGGTGCACATCAACAAGGGCATAGAGATGATGAGAGAACCACTGGCAGTAGAGAAGTTTACCGATCCAGAGACTCTCAGCACCGCTGTTCTCGCTTCCCAGGTGCACAGTGACATAAAACAAAAGCAGAAAAAGCTGCTGCAGCAGGACTTAGAGCAACTGAAGGTTGCTCATATTGTCAAAGAGGAAGAGTTTATGTCACAGATCCAAGCAGAAAAAAAGAAAAGCGACATCCTCCAACAAGAGCTGGACGAGATCAAGGTTCGCTACGAAGAGCTTCAGTCAAAATATGAAGCTGACGTTCGTGAGGGGAAGCTGAAGGTCGACAGGAAGATGTTTTATGAAGCGAAACTCAAGCAGGACCAAAAGCTCTTTGAAGATCTGAGAGCAGAGAAGGACAATCTCCAAGAACAAATGTCCAAAGAGATCACCTGCCTGCAAGAAACGGAGAGACATCTGCAGAGTCAGCTGGAGCAGATGAAGGTTTCGTTCCAAGAACTAAGCTTGAAGTATGAAGAAGATGTTTCTGGACTGAGACAGAAAGCAGAAAGTTATCAGCTTGAGATGAATCATGAGAAAGGAGTGCATTTGGAAAGAGAAAAGAAAGACCTTCAGCTTATCAAGGCACTCAGAGCAGAAAAGGACAATCTGAGTCAGAAAATGGGACAAGAGTTCTCTTCCCTGCAGCAATCCAAAGAGGCAAGAAAACATCTCCAAAGAGAACTGGAGCAGATCATAGTTTCTTACCAGGAACATAAAATTAGATATGAAAGAGATGTTTCTGCTCTAAGAGAGCAAGATGCAATACACCAGCAGGGGACAGAGAAAGAGATGGAAGCTTATTTACAGAAAATGATGAGCAACCTAAAGACTATCAACAAACTTGGAGCCAAGAAGAACGATTTCCTAAAACAACTGGCTGACTTCCAACAAATGTACTCCTGCTGTGACACTGATTACAAAACGGAACTGGAACATCTGAAAACTGAGCTTCAAGAAAGAGACAAATTAGGACCTCCGAAAAAAAAGTGGCAAAGCGTCAAGAACCAAATGAGAAAGATGCTGCCCCTGTAAACAGCATCCCTGACCCGGCATCCAAGGATCTGGTCCGTCTCTTTGAGGAAACCCCATCAGAGGACATCGAGGTACCTGATGCATTTCCCGAAGAGATAAATAACTTTATAGAAACAATGACAGGCGCCTCAGCCAAAAGCTTCAGTTGGGGAAACAAAGAATTGACACACTTTGAGTCTCGGGAAACCACAAAAATGGGAGAAACGCCAGGCGACTACTAAAATACGCAACTATAAAACAGTATGCATGTTAGTACTGAACGATTTACAAACCCTCTACTTAGATTTTAGACAAATTTAGTGTCAGTTTTCTCCGGGTGCTCCGGTTTCCCACACATTCCCAAAAACATCACTTAGGGGGATTGACCAATGTGTATTGGTCAATCCCATCCTTTCACCCCCCCACAAAACACAAACAAAAAATATTTAAGTATTAAGATAAAAAAAAAAACACCCAACCTCCTATATCCCCCAAAAATGTGTTTGTGTGCAAATCACCCCAAACTTCCCCACAACAGGTAACAAAAAAAAACATTATACCAAATTCCAAACAACAAATAAACACCCCAACTAAAAAAATAATCATATGTGTGTGTGTGTTTGTGTACATGTGAGTGTACACCAGGTGAGTGTGACGCGTCTCCTGAAGTAGCTTAGAGATTCTTCTAGTAAAGTTGCTTTATTGCAACTTTCTGAGTTCAGCTACTGCATCTGGCTAGTCCCTTGACATGGGATGAACAGAGGAGTAGGGTGTGTGACTCTCCTGCTGCCAGTACACACCCTCTCCACCCCAGGGACCCCTGCAGTGCCTCCTCGTGGCCACACACGGAAACTGGGTACATGAACAGTCCCAGGCCAAACTGCCAAGGGGTCTTGGAGCAACAGTGGCCCCCAGAGATGAGGTGCACAGTGTGTGGACCTGTCAACCACTGTATGGGCAAAAAGAGCGCCAGCATCTCAGTATTAGGTCTAACAAGGCAAGAGCCTAAATAGCTTAAATAATCTGAAGCTTGTGCTTCAAAGCAAACTGCCAACCCTGTATGTGTTTGTGGATTGAGGTTTTTAAATTAAAGCTTATTAAAAATATTTAAAGTTGTAGCAAATTATTATTCAGCCAAGATGGCTGCCTGGTTTTAGGTCATTCATGCCGTCATGCAGTATTATAGACTTAGAACAAAGAATCAGAGGAAAGTTTTTCTACAATGGATACATGATAGAAAAATGATTGGATCTATAACATACACAGATGTGATTTCATCCCAAATGATGTTAAAACTCTTTTCCGTAGCGATGCGTGTAGCTTACCTTCTTTCTTCAAGATATCCAGGTCTTTCCTCAAAGTGTTATCCAGTCTGGAAAGCGCTCTCCTCACCGTTCCAACGCAAAGTTCAGGGTGGATCCTGGTTTCTGTCCACTCCCTGATGGTAGGTGGAGGTGACACAAGCGAGGGCAGTCTCTGACCAGGGTAAAAAAAAATGAATTCAATTTGTTCATTAATCAGAAATAATCACCAAAATACTGTGCTTTTCTCCTGACTGATCCTACACTAGTAGCCAGCAGTTTTTTTTATATCCAGGTTCTAAAAATCTGCTTCCCATCATCACAGTCTGAGGTTGATGCCAACCTGCAGGAGGTGCAGGTGGTCGTCTGTGTTTTCCAGCTCGTTCAGCTCAGCGTTTCTCCTCTGCAGCTCATCGATTTCCTGCTGCAGATCTCCGATCAGCTCCTCTGCCCTCTTCTCTTCCGCTCTCTGCCTTTCATCTATTTCTGCATTGGCCTCGGCTCGTCTCTCATTCGTCGAGTTGATCAGCGACGTGAAGAGACTGTCGCTCGCCTTCTTCTCCTTCTCAGCACTCAGCTGGAAAGCACCAAACACGTTAGCGCTTGATTTAAAGAAATTAAGTAAGATGTAAGTTTTAATTTTGGTTTAATTTTGGACAAGTTTCCAGTGATGAAATAAATATAATTTCTACTAAAGGACAACACCAAGGTGCAATGTTTAGAGCAGGGTTTTGTTTAACACAGTACTTTGTCTTGGTTAAAGCATATCTTTAACCAAGATATCTCAATTTACCCGGTTTGTAATGGGGTCAAAAAGGCTCTGGGATCATAATCATTTGCTAATGCCGCCATTTTGTGTTCGAAAAAAGTAAGACATGATGTGACTAAAACTATAAAGGTAAAAAAAAAGAAAAAAAAAAAAAAGACCAGCACTTCACTAAGCCATTTGTCAAACTGCATAAAACTGGAGTAAAAATATTTAGAGCAACGTCACTGGACTCCCTGTTTCAGTCAGAGGTTGAGGTTCACTTACTGCGCTCAGCTTCAGACAGTTTTTTATCTCCTCAATCTTCTTTTGCCGTTCCTGGATCATCTGCTGAAAATCTGCCTGTGTTTGCTTCATGTGAGCCTAAATGGACAGAACATATTTACTTGTCAATATATGTAAAAGATGGGCTGAGTTGGCACTGAGTTACAAACTGATGGTAAAACAGCTGGTACTTGTACTTGTACAGCGCTTTATCAAATCTAGAAGACCCAAAGTGCTTCATGCTGCATTCAGTCTTTTGCCTACACATTCACATGCTGATGATAGCATGATAGGATAATAGCCACAGCCGGCCTCTGTCCATCACCAGCAGGTAAGTGTCCTGCCTAAGGACACAACGACGGAGACATATGGAATGAGGAGTTGAACCGACATCCTACCGATTACAGGATGAACCATCGCCCCACATTAATTAGATCACAAGTAATGGTACAACTTTCCTTAATATGACAAAGTTGAATTTTTAGCTTCTATTGTGTTGACAGACTACTTCATGCGCTATGTTCAGTTCGGGTAATTCCATGTGTATAACACTTGTAAGAACATTACGGTCCCATCGTCACTTCTGGCCTTCATAAGCTCTCATTGCCTACAGCCTTTTACAATCCCCGTCTCCTGATACCTTCCTCTCCTTGCTCTCGTCCTCCATCGTCACCGCCCGGTGGTCTTTGTGCTCCGTCTCGGTGCAGAACTGGCAGACGCACATCTGCTCCATCCTGCAGAACATCTCCAGCAGCCGCTCGTGCTTCTTGCACATCCTGTCCTGCAGGTTCTTCACCGGCTCCATCAGCTTGTGCAGCTTCAGCGTGGCCACGCTCCGGTGTGGCTCCAGGTGGGCCTCGCAGTACGACGTCAGACACACCAGGCACGACTTGTTGGCCCTCACCTGCAGGGAGGTGGCGGCGCACACGTCACACACGACTTCGCCCGGCTGGGCCGCAGACAGAGGTGAAGCCGAGGAGCAGACGATCATTCGCCTTAAAGTGTCTGCCAGCTCGTTGAAGGCCGTGTTGACGCTCATGTCAGGCCTGGAGGCGAACGTCTTGTTGCAGGCGGGGCACCGGCAGACGTCACTGCTGTCCCACACCTGCCCGATGCAGACTAGGCAGAAGTTGTGTCCACAGGGAGTGGTCACTGGGTCAGTAAACACCTGCAGACAGATGCTGCACTGGAGCTGCTTCTCTGGGAGCATTTTAGCTTATGTGTCGCTTTGTCTGTTGGACAAGAAATGAGCCGGTTTGATAAAAAAAAAAACTGATGGAAGAGGCAGCAGTTAAAAAAAAAAGTCATTCACCGTTAGCTTTAGATGAATATGTAAATATGTCAAAGTTTAGGTTTTCATACACTCAACAGTAATGAGTGTCCTTGGAATGTTTGTTATTGTGGGTTATTCTGCCAGGCACACCCAGTCTTTACTGAGGCTGTATACCTATGATAACAATCCTGACATAACACCAGTGCATCCACATGAAGAACCCAATGAATAATCTTACTTCACACAAAAAGCCTGAAAGTCTTAAAGCAGACTGGCTTTATTGATTTTGCTGGGGGAATGTAACCTAGTACCACAGATCTATGAGAAGCTCAGAAATGTTCTAGCAAAAACCTCCATCTGTCCATTGTAAACTTGTGGTTTCGGACAAGTTTCAACCCATTGTCTAGAAGGGCTCTAGTGACATTAATAAAATGTTCAGAGGTCAAGAAAGCTTGACCTAATGGAGGCAAATAGACACAATTTATGATGCTGTCACCACCTTGGTTTTGCTCCACTGTTGTTCTTTTATTCCAGGGTTCACCGTTGGTTTACCTGCTTAAACCAGAAGTGGACTCTTAATCTTTCAAAAGTTTCACTTTTGAAACTTTTGAAAGTTTCAAAACTTTGAAATCTTTCACATTTTTTTTTTTACTTTTGTTAGATTAGCTGTGTAGTGTTTCCCTTTCAACATGTACCAGATTGCTTCCTCGTTTCTCTTTGACAGTAATTTGTGAATTGATCATCCCTGTGGTGGGATTAATGATTCTGTTTCATTTCTACTCATTCTATCAATCTGTAGGTTATATATCCACCAGAGATCAGGTCAGGATGCTATCATGTCTAGGAGACACTTCTCCACTGACAAGTGTCAGCTCATTCTGAAAGATCCAATCATATCTTCAGAAGAGACTTATAGAGGGTCTGCCTTGGGATCTCCTACCAGTGGGATACGCCTGGAATAATCAAAGACCCCAACAGACTCCTTTTGATCCTCTTTATCCTCCCTATTGCCCTTTTCGACCATGATCCATATCCAATGACCAAAGGTGAGGGTTGAAACGTAGAGAGATGGAAGCATTTGCTAGTTCGGTCAGCTCTAGCTTCCCCATGATGGACCAGTTAAGGCCCCATTATGTCTGGAACAGACTCTCACCAAATAACCCAGCCATATAGCTTCACATTTGTAGACACACTTCGAACTTTTATCTTAAATAGCAGATTATTTGTACTCACCCTCCTCAGCTGAACAGTCAGTCTTGTCGTCTCTGACAGGTGATTCCTGCTTTATGAGATGGAATGACTGCACTGAAGAGCTAACCGTGACACAGGGAGCACAGTTACTCATAAACCAAAACCCTCCCCCCATCCCGACTCTCTGGATCGGCCTAATCTTAAAATCACAATTCACAGCTCAACCAGCAATTAGTTACCGTAGCAACATTAAACAGCTGGCTTGTGCTCAGTAACCCTTTATGAGTACGTCTGTATTTATGTAATGATAGTAATAGTTAATAATAGCTCTCGCACAGGGACAGAGTTTGTTTGTCTCCTGGGTGTGGCGGCCTGGTCAATGGTTAACGTTTTCCTTTGGAGCACAGCTGAAGTACCTGCTCTGGACAGCAGACAGGTATGAGGCAGAGGCTCACCTAGTTACATAACGGAAAAATGCAGTGTCTTTTTCACAATTTGGAACAATACAGTCAGAAATTTCAATGAAATTTAGCGGGGCTTTATGTAACAGACCAACACAGAGTAGTGCGTAATTGTGAAGAGGAAAGAAAACAACACATGGTGAAAAAAGAAACGTGTCATGTATTTGTTTTCCAAAACATACCGATCTACCTTAGCTGACAGGCCAGGCAAGAAAATAAAGCAATCAAGGAGTAACTTCAAGAGCTGAGATCCAAAATTCAGGTGGGAGAATTTGTTCATAGAATGATAATTATGCATTCACACCACAAATCTGGTCTTTATGAAAGACGGATAAGTTGAAAGAAAGCTTCAAGAAGTACACAAAGCTATGCAGGGGAGCAAGAAAACATGCTGGACATGTAAGTCAAATCTGACCACTACAGTTTTTTTCTGTGGCTCTCTACAGGGTGCGTCATAAGTTTCCATACATAGTAGAATGTGAAATGTATATTTCTTTAATATTTCAGATACCAAACAAAAGAGCAAAGAACTGGAATTATTCTGATGGTCAGAATGGGAAGCTGTCGCGTGGTTGAACAAAACTTTAACAGAAAACATAGAACGAGCATCACACACAATACTGTGGCAAAACTTGTTTGCAAGTTTCAGAAAACTGGAAATGTTGCAGATCAACCACCAAGTGGTTCAAGACGTGCAGCGATTACACAGAGTCCCACAAAAATGAAAAATGGTTGTCCAGTAGAAAAGGTTTATTTTTTCTATGTATGGAAACTTATGGCCCACGTTGTAGATTCCTGAAGGCCTTATAAAGAACCTTGAAGATAACAGTTGTGTGATTAAATGTCATCAATCAAATCAAACAGTTCAATATCTATATATTGTCAAATATAAACCTTAGAGCAGATGTTTCCAAGTGAAACTTTTTTTGGACTAAATAAGGTTAGCAGCAAATCTTTAGTCCTCATCCGGCTGAACTGCCCTCAAACGCATCACTGTTGTCTGTAGTGTCATAACTTTATCACTAGGTGGCGACAAAGTATTAAAATAGTGATAATCTGACTTTTCGCCTTCCTACCTTCTAATACAGTATGAAAGAATATATTTTAACTTTAACTACTGACATCAGTATCAAAATGTTTTCCACCCCATAGACGTTTATTTTGCCACAAAGGAAGTTTGACATTTTAAATTTGAACTTGGAATTATTCATTAGACAAACAAAAAGATGAACTATCGTTACAGTTCAATGTTTCACACTACGATAGTTATTTGGTTAGAGCGACTTGTTGAACTAAGTGGTTCCATGATCATACAAACTTAGAAATTTTGATCTATACAAAAATATTTCTGCGATCATAGAGGACAGCGATTAATTATTACACTTTATTCTTTATGTGGGCAGGTATTCAGATTAATTTATAGTGGGCTTGTTAAAATTGCAAAAACAACAAAACATGCATTCCGCGTTAAACACTGTTTATTAGTTAAATGACGTAGCAACGCCCCTCCTGTAGTTTGTGTTCTACAGGAAATGACTAAAGTGAAACTATCGAGACACATTTGAGTCCAAATCCACCCGGGTGGACAAACCGAGCTTTTTTTTTTCCTCCCTAAAACGTTTCAACGCAGCTCAACCTTTTCTTCATCATGACTGGTAAGTTAAATTATCTTCTATTTGTTAAGCTGCAAACTTGACAATCTGGAGCAAAACAGAACATACAGTATAAAGAGAGCAGCTTCGTGGCACAGTCTCCTCTTATACATGCATGTTGTTGTTTCTCCTTGCTGTCCTACGATGTCTGTGCAAGAAGCAAAAAATATGATAATATACGTAGAACTTATTCAGGGCTTTTAGAATTATTACTGTACTTTTTGGTTTAAAAATAAAATCACAGAGAATAACAACACCTGCCCTCTCACAGTTTAGTAGTGAGGAAAAGAGAAACGGGGGAAATAATCTGTATTTGTGTGTCTCTATCTGTATGAGGTGAAACTAATTGTATTGTAATGAGATTTGGAGTCATGTAAAATAACTCATTTTAATGGTATTTGTACTTCATGGATATTAAGCCAAGTAAAAGAAGTTTCAAGAAAATAAAAAAATCAGGGACTACATTTACAATTTTTTTGAAATACTTATTATCAGCAGCATTTCAAAGTATCTTGAAAGGGGGGAAAAAAACGGTAGATTAATTATAATTGATTTAGGTTATTTTCCTCTCTTTGTTACCAGACAAACTGAGGATCGTCCTGCTGGGGAAAACTGGGTCTGGGAAGAGCAGCCTGGCCAACACCATCTTGGGGAAGGACGTTTTCGAAGTGAAGAATTTCACCAGCTCAGCGGTCACTCACTGCCGGTCAGAGACCCAACGAGTTCACGGCAGGAGCCTCGCTGTGGTCGACACGCCCGGCGTCTTCCACTCTGGACTGTCTGAGAAGGAGCTGAAGCGTGAGATACAGAGGTGTATCTCAGAGTGCAATCCGGGGCCCCACGCTTTCCTCATCGTGCTCAAAGTGGAGAAGTTTACGGAGCAGGAGAGTCAGGTCATCAGAATCATACAGGAATGTTTCTCTGCAGAGGTTTTCAAGTATTCTGCTGTTGTTTTCACACACGGCGACCAGTTGGCGGAAGACATGAGGATAGAGGAGTTTATTAGAAAAAATCAGCAACTGAAAGGTCTGGTGGAGAAGTGTGGAGGGAGATGCCACGTCGTTGATAACAAGTACTGGAAAAACAATCAGGATGAGGTCAGAAACAACCAGTTCCAGGTGGAGCAGCTGCTCAGCACCGTCCAGAAAATGGTGACAGAAAACCACGACGAATACTACAGCACAAACATGCTGCAAGACTGGCAGAAACAGAACCAACAACCTGTAGTCCACCGTTTATTTCAGAGTGTTATGAAATATGCAAGACCAAAGCCTGTGTTCATTTTTAGTGTGATAATTGTAGGTATATTTATATGGAGAAGATGGAGAGAACATCCCACTGAGATCTATTAGGAACAGATAATCGGGTTGGATCTCAAACCGACAGCAGCTCCATCATGATTGTTGTCCTAAGATTTGCTGCTCTGAATGAAATAAAGGAATTTAAAATGGATTTTCATCAAATATTTTGAGTGTTCTTGATTCTCAACATGACTCCTTTAGCTCCTTGTCTCCTAATGACAAAAATGTTCTTCCGTTCAGACCAATAGAGATTTAAATAACTGATTATGTGTTAAAAGGCTCAAAGATTGGCTCTGAGCAGACAGATGAGTGGCTGGAGTATTTTTAGTGTAAGCAGCAACAGAAACCCACAGAACTGCAGTCACATGATTTAACAGACATATAAACTGATATTATAAACAGCATAGTTATCACTTATAACTGCAGCATATCAACCTGAGAGTAAAACACAGCATAGTTAATTACAAGTGGAGTTAAAATACAGTATGTATCATCTGAATTTGGAGCTGGATTTTGTACTCCATAATATTGCGTAATTCTTAACAATAACATGTTAATAATGAATTTGGTTGTTTAATTCAGCTACTGGGTTCTTTAGCAGAGCTTTTCCTGTTCTGCCACCAGTTTTAACTTTGTTCCAGTTTTACAGTTTTGCTAACAGTCAACTGGATCAGCCAGCAGGATGAACAAAAGTACAGACTGCATTGCTGCAAAGCTTTGGACAAGATATTTGAGACTAAAAGGAATGTTCTTAGAGTTAAACTCAGCCATTTCATATAAGAAAATAAGTTGTTTCATAGAGTTGGTGGACATCAAAATAAACCGCACCAAATACAAGTGTTAGCTTACAAATTATGATAAAATTTGAATTATATAGTTTAAACAAAAACATACATATTTATTGTTTTCGTACATATATACATTTTGTTTACATTAAGTAAAATTAATTCTAAAGTATCATTATCCACAGGTGGTTTTGTTACAGCATTTATTTGTATTCTGGTCATTTGTGGGTAATCTATTGTTAATGTCTTTCCATATTTATTTAATTTCTCTTAGTTTCTCATCTAGTTGCTATATTCAGTTTTCAGTTTGAGCTAAACTGTTGTTAAAGTTAGGCTTGTTCCCCTTTTTATTTATTGTTCCTTTTAGGCTACTGCTGTGATTTTAGTGTTCATCCAATGATCCCCCTGCTCCATTCTGTTCTGCAGCTGTCATAGCGCCTTTTCACTGACATTGATTATGGTGTATACAATAAAACTCTGGGGTATGGGTCAAAACTTGGGGTGCACCGATTTGTTGGTACTGATTTCCTTTATTTTGGGAGATTGATGATTGGATGATTTTTACATGTGAAGCCAATCTTATCCACCGATGTCATCAACCTCGGCAAACATCTAAAAATCAACCACTGTACTTTTCATTTTCCTGTTAGAGAGGTTTGACTGACATGTCGGCCGACCAAGTCATGTCTGCACATTTACAGTTAACAATACTCACCCCATGGTTGCCAATTCAACAACTTTCTTGATATATCAAGAAAGCAACATTTCAGAAAACAAAAGTATCAGCCAAAGTTAGGCTTTTTAAAAGATTGGTAATCAGCGATGGGCCAGAAAATCGATGAACCTCTAGTTAAAACCCCTGCAGTACTGATATCAAGTGTAACATGCAAGTTTAGTCTAAAACTGAATAATTCTGTATTTTAAGGGTCATGGGACATTGTGCCTTTAAGTTCACATTTATTTACATAGCTCAGTCAACAACTGAAGCATCACATTTTGTGAAGTACTGTCATTAGACATCAGAATCTTGATTAATGTTTTATTCTTTCAAAAGTGACTCTAAACAGATGGATTTTTAGACTAGATTTAAAGGAAGTAGGTGTCTCATCTGTATTACAGTTTTCTGGAAGTTTGCTCCATATTTGTGCTGCCTAGAAGTTGAATGTTGCTTCTCCATGTTTGGTTCTGGTTTCTGGGGATTTAGAGCAGAACCAGACCCAGAAGACCTGAGAGGGAAGGTTGATACAACAACAGATGATGATGATGATGATCATTTTTATTTCAGACAGACATTTCACCAACAAAACATAATAAGACTTAAAGACTTTCATGTTTCTAAGTGCAAATACAATACCTTATATCAAATTTACATAGTCAAATCTTTAATGTATTGTGGTGCTAAACTGTTCAGTGATTTATAAACTAACAACAGTATTTTAAAGTCTTTCCTCTGAGCTACAGGGGACACTTTTTGTTTAAAGAATATTTATGTCTGTCTGCTTTTTTGTATTTATTTTATTGTGTCTTGTAAGCCGTTGTGGGCTGGGCACCTGGAAAAGGGTGAATGACACATATGAAAATAAAGACTATTACTACTGACAGGTAATTGGCTTCTCTAAATTCTCCCTAGGTGTGAGTGTGTGTGTGTGTGTGTGTGTGTGTGTGTGTGTGTGTGTGTGTGTGTGTGTGTGTGTGTGTGTGTAGTGTGTGTGTGTGTGTGTGTGTTTGTTTGTCCTGTCTGTTTCGACAGCGACAGACTGGTAACTTATCTCCTTATCTTCCCTGTCCCATCTTCTCCCTGCCCCTCAGCTAGCGCCTGTGCCAAAATCTCACACCTGCAATCAGTCGTCTCATCTAGTTAGGTCCATTGTTCCATTTGCTACTTCACAGTTTTAAGCTCCGCTATGTAAAGTCTTAACCTGGTGGTTTGTCTCGTCACTAGTCACTTTTTCTCATGTCTCTGCATTGGATTTATGTTTAGTTCCTTGGACTTTTGCTTTTTTTATTAAATTTTCAAACTCACCACGTCACCTGCCTGCTGCAATTGGGTCTACTAAACACTTCATCGTGACAAGAGGGACCAGTTGTTCCATCTCCAGTTCATGTTTAGTCACTTTGTTTTGGAATAGTTTGTTTCTGATATGGTAGAGGTTTGCATCCTAATCAGACATGCTTGAGCCTGTTTTGCTGAAGCGGAGATCATGTTGTTGTTTTTGATCAAATGAAAGAGGTTTGCACTGAGTAGCTTTATCCCATCTTTATTAAAATAGTGTTCCCCTCTTCCAAAGAGGTGAAAAAGCTGCCAAAAAATCCTGAGGATATCAATGGAGGTAATGCACAGCATACTTTAATCAGCTATTCGTTTATCATGTCCTGCCTGGACTGTCTTTCATCTCCCCACCAAGTTGCTGATAAACATCTTCAGTTAAAGTTTAGAGTGTAGTGTTCAGAAGAGGGCTAAAGTAATTTTTCAAAATCTCTGATCTTTGTTTTGGCAGATTGTCAGCATCAACATGTAAAAGCAGAGTCAAAATTTTACAGAATTTTTTTTTTATTTTGTATTGCATCTATTAATAAAAACACAATGAAAGCACCAAAAATTCAAGTCAATCAAGCTTTATTGGTTTGAAAAAAAATGCAATATTCTTTGGCCTAAGCTTATGCTCAACTCTGACAATCAAAATATATGAAAAATAGTCACTTAAATTCAAATTCTTTAACATACATTCACAAGTTGTGATAAATGTTAGAAACAAGAAAAGAGTACTAAAGATATTTAATTTCTTCTGAACATATGATTAAACAATTCAGTTTTACAGTTTTAAAGAAATTTGTGATTAGACAATTAGTTAGGTGAAGACCATAAAAGATCAAGTTAAATTGCAATTTCAATTTTATATTCAGAAAAACAACTCAACAGCGCAATAAAATATAGTTTCATGGAACAGTAGTTGTTAGATTAAGAAAAGGTTGTTAAGGTTTGAATCAACAATGTGGTTCCAAAATGTGGTTCACTTTCATGTAAAATTATATAGTAAACAATCATATCTTCTGAAGCAGAACTTCAGACGGTTGCTTTAAAAACAAAAATAGATATGAAAAATTACATAATGATTTTTGCTCCACTCTCTACAAACTTAATCATGTGATTGTGTTTTTTACTTAACCAATCTTCTATACTGCTGTTTTAACATTTTACAGACAGCCTCAAAGTATCAACCATTTGAACAATTTCTGACATCTAGAAAGAAGTTTTAAGAGAATAAAACATTTTGTTGAATGTTTTTACTTCCTAATTTTGCCCTGGTCATTTATTTATTAATTTTTTTAGTTTATTGAGGCTTCAGCTTTTGTTATATTCCTCCAGTCAGGGTCGCAACTACATATTATGCAGGTGAATGCGAAAACCTAACCCCCCAATGGAAGGTAAGTGAGGGTGAAAGAGCGTAGAAAACATACCCTCGAACTAACCCCCTGCTCCCATCCCCCACCCCCGTCACAAAGGTAAGTAAAAGGTAAAGCTCACTACATTCACCCTGTTATGAGCGCGAGGTGAAGGAGCGTGAAGTGTATGTGAAAACATCATCGGGGTGCCGCCCCCTCCAGACAGGGTTTTGATCCTAGAAGAAAAAAAAGTTTGTATTAATTAAATAAGAAATCCTTCTAGATTTTGATCTCAGAACAATTAGGCCTGTCACAATAACAAATTTTGCTGAGCAATCGTCTCAAAAATTATTGTGATAAATGATAATATTGTTTGAAGACCATTTTAACTGATGTAATGGTAATGACATAATAATGCATGCAATATCTTGCCAAAAATAAATACACTGGAACAGATAAACAAAATAAACAAGACAACTAAAACCAAAATAAAATGGATTCTCAGTCTCCATTAACAAAAAATGCACTTGATTAAAAATTAAACAACAAAAAACCAAAGTGAAAATTTAAAACTTCAGTCAAAAGAGTATGGATTATAACATCTCTATATATTGTCTTTTAATAATCATTAGATTGAGATAGAGAAGATAAGATAAGCATATCCAATTACCTGAGGCAACAGTTCACTCCTCCCTTAAGCCCAGTTCACATTACACTATTTTTAACCTCGATTTTAACCTCTTACGAAGGTTACGATTATCGCTTGTAATTGTAACCGCACACTACACTAACCCTTTTCCCATATGGTTCCCAACTAGGTATGGTGGCTGGGAAGATGCCCTTGTGGAGCTCGTTTAACTGTTGTGCTGTTCATGGCTCTACTCTAATAATTAAACCACGTTTAGTTAGTGGCTGCAGCAGCAAGTGTGTTTTGAACGTGCTCCCAAAACAAAAGTGGTAGTTTTCGTCGCCTATCGACAGATAAGCAAACAAAAATCAATTGGCTAAAATTTCTAAACTTGAAGAGAGAACCGAAAATGCTTTAAGTGTGTTGGGTGGTGGAGTTTCGGTTTTGTTGGGAGCTGTTTTTTCCACCAGGAGCCATGAGGAGGCTGTCTGTCAGGTCCCCACACGCCTGTGCATTATCGGCTTCATCAACACCAGCATAAGAGGAGCGGGCGGCCAGTTCTCCAGCGCCTCAGTGTTAACCAGTTATGGTACTTCGAGCCCCTCTGAGCTTAGTTCTCTGATAATAAATCTGTGTTCCCAGCTAATTTGACCTCTACTCTGCCTCCCTTGCAGGGATCCTCTCGTGGTGCCATGGAATTTACTCATTGTGTAGCCCAGGTGTGGGGAACTCCAGGCCTGGAGGGCCAGTCTTCTCCTGCAACTTTTAGATGTATCTCTACTTAAACACACCTGAGTCAAATAATGAGGTTGTTAGCAGGACTCTGGAGAATCGGATTGCACTGAAGAGGTGATTCAGCTGTTGAATTCAAGTGTGTTGGACCAGTGTGTTGAGGAACAGTTTCCCTAAGACCAAACCCCCAGGCAGACTCTTCACCTCTCAAGTCCTCCATCATTCTCCCCAGATAACCAAATCAAGATCATTCCTCCCTTCATCCTCCATCCCTTCATCATTCCTCCCCTCATCCTCTATCCCTTCATCCTCCAGCCCTTCATAATTCCTCCCTTTATCCTCCATCCCTTCATCATTCCTCCCCTCATCCTCTATCCCTTCATCCTCCATCCCTTCATCATTCCTCCCTTCATCCCTCATTCCCATTATCAATAAATCTTTAAATCTATATCTTTGTGGCGTGGTCCTTGCTGTTATTATGGGGGGATCTGGAAATTCATTGATACTTTTTTCTTAGATGAATGGTGAATTTATTTTATTCTTTGTTTCTTTCAGCTTTTCATATTGATATTGTTAAAATACAAGAATTTCTATGTCTAAAATTGTAATTAACAAAAAGTGGTACTAAATTAAGATATTGTTACATTTATTTTAAAATCAAGCTCTGTTTTTCTTACATAGAAACAGAAGAATGAATGTTAGTGAAAATCTTGAGAAGGCTTCCAAAAAGACGAGGACTAAAACAAAATGGACGTGCTCTGGGGTGAAGAGAAAGCAGATAGGAAGATATTTTGAGTTTGAAAAAAAAGCACAGTTTTACATGTTCATTTTCATAGATTAATTAATGAATTTAACTAATTAAAAGTAGCTCACCTGCCATGACGAAGAGGAGCTGAAAGCTGTGTGGATCTCTTGTTGTCAGTTGGTGCTTTGTTGGTTCCGCTTGTGCTGTTCTCTCTTTAAGCTGCTTCACTCTTTTGTTTCACTTTTGACTTGTTTCCACTTGAACACAGTGAGTAACTGTGCATTACAATGCAAGAAACTGCACTACAACTACAGCTATTCACTTCTGCTTGTGGACACTACCTAGAAATAAAACTAGTTTTCCTCACTCATCAGTGTAAAAGTTTCAGTTTGATGACTTTAGCTCTGTTATTGTGATCAGTGCTTTAAGTGGGAAAGGACATTCCTCCACTTAATATATTAATATTACTAATATTAATAGTATTATATTATATTGAATATTAAATATAAGACAGAAACACAATATATATTTTTATATAGCTTAATAATTTTATGATAGAGAAATTTAAAAGAATGTAAATGTCTTTTCTATGTTTATATATGCTGATTGCAAGTTGTTACCCATAGTGCCCGATAGGGGTGCTGTAGCTGAGTTCATGATGCCCCTTCACTTAAACTAGCGGTTCTCAACGTGGGCGGTACCGCCCCCCGGGGGTCATTCAGAGGACGGCAGGGGGCGCTGGTGGAAAATAAATGCGAATAATCTGTTTTTCTGCTGACTTTGTGAAAGAGGATTGTTATTTCAACAAAACTGAACAATACGGGACAAAACCGCAGTGTATTGATTTCAAACAAAATTCATAATTTAATAGTCAAACACAGGACAGATATGTGTTTTACAGGACTTGTGGCATTGTGTATTTTCAGTTTGACAAATGGTCTTTTTGCATAACATGTGTAATTGAAGAATAAACCATAAAAAACTGCAAAAATTTAGGTAGAAGATCAATCAAGTTTTATTGGTTTGATTCAAGAAACATTAAGATTTAGTCCAAAGTTGATGCTTAATTTCGACAACAATCAAAATATAAAAAAAAGAAATCCTATTTTTTAACATACTTTCACAAGTTGTGATCATTGTAAAAAACATAAAAACAGATTTTTTTGTGAACAAGTGATTAAATGCAATAGTTATTTCTGTTTTACACTATTAAATCATATTTTTTACATTACATGATCAGACAATCAGGCTAAGGTGACAAAAAAACCTCAGGTTAAAATGCAATTTCAATGTTATATTCAGAAAAAACAAGAAACTTAAATAGTTCAATGAAAATATATGAACAATAAACACAGGTTAAGGTTAAGTATTAGTGACTGTCAAGCTGTTGAATAAGGGAATCATTGATAAGATGGTTTTATTTTCATCAATATTGTCAGAATCCAACAGGCATCCGTGTCCGAAAACCAGCATAAAAACGGATCCTCAGGTTTCAACAGTGATCAATAAAAAACAAAATCAATCAAACTTAAAGCGGTCAGCAAAAAGTAGACTTCCCCCATCACCCACTCACTAAAGTCACCAGGTGAGCAACTGGTGATCTTACAATCGCTACCAGCACCACATGATCCAGAGCTGCACCTATCCACCACATTAAGGTTATGTTTAGGCTGTTAAGATTTGAATCAACAATGTTGTTTTTGACTGTCACTCTAAAAGCAGAAATTAGGACAAATGGTCAGATGGATAAAATACATGAAAAACAATTATTTTTGCCCAACTCGCTCCATCATTGTGTTGCATTATTTAACCAATCTCCTCTACTGCTGTTAATAACTTCTTACTGATATAAAAAGATAAAAATACATTATACTGTTTCTTTTAGGATTTGTTTTCTTTAAAATTTTGCTTAAAGCTTTAACCCACCATCAACACAAACATCAAAATATATATTCAAGAGACCATATGTACAGTGCTGAATGTCCTGTGCTTGCTTTGCTTAGTTTACTGAAGCTTCGGCTTTTGTTTGAAATCTTTGTTTACAAAGAATTCTTTCAGTATTTCTTTTCCTCTCCTTAAAGTGATTTTGATTTCATCCATCTCCATATAACCGCTCACGCCTGCTCCAACCCCTGCTCCAATCCCTGCTCCACCCAGTGCTCCAACCCCTGCTCCACCCAGTGCTCCAACCCCTGCTCCAATCCCTGCTCCAATCCCTGCTCCACCCAGTGCTCCAACCCCTGCTCCACCCAGTGCTCCAACCCCTGCTCCAACCCCTGCTCCAATCCCTGCTCCACCCAGTGCTCCAACCCCTGCTCCACCCAGTGCTCCAACCCCTGCTCCAACCCCTGCTCCAATCCCTGCTCCACCCAGTGCTCCAACCCCTGCTCCAATCACTGCTCCAACCCCTGCTCCACCCAGTGCTCCAAAGCCTGCAGCCTTGGTTACTGCTCCAATGCATGCACCTGTGGCTACTGCTCCGATGCATACACATGAACTCACTACAACACCACCAAAAAGTGCTCCCAGTAATATTCCTACACTGACTCTAGCTGCTATCTTCTTAATCCAGGACCATTTTAAGGTAAGAAAGTTGTTGGTGTATCCACCCTGAGTGGTTTTCATCGTCTCTATTGTGTTGAGAATCTGATTCACCTGAAACCTGTTGCTCCTGTAACCATTCTGCTTATCTTTCCAGTATTTATTATCAACAACGTGGCACCTGCCTCCACATTTCTCCACCAGCCTTCTCAGATCAGGATTATCTTGAACAAAATCCTCAATCTTCTGCCCGTCATCCAGCTGGTCACCATGTGTGAACACAACCACAGAGTGTTTCAGAGCCTCATCTGAGAAATATTCCTTTATTTTACTGATGACCTCCTTCTCCTGGTCTGTGTATCGTCCCACATTCAGCACAATGAGGAAGGCGTGAATCTCAGGTGCAGATAGTTCGATACACTTAATAATTTCACTCTTCAGCTTCTCTTCACTCATTTTGTTGTCAAAGAAGCCGGGAGTGTCGATGACTGTGACAGGAGCTCCGTTGATAATTTTAGTCTCTGCTTTGCATTCATCTGTCTCAGAGTTTGCAGATGACTTTGCTTTAAACAGATCGTCTCCCAGTATGGCGTTTCCAAGGCAGCTCTTCCCACTGCCAGTTTTTCCCAGCAGGACAATCTTGGTTTCCTTTGTTGCTAGAACAAAATAGAAGATGTCTTTATCCAATTATATATGATGTTTTTCTATATTTTGATCTCAGAACAAACTACAAGGATTCAGACTGTACAGTATGTTTTTATTTTATTTTATTTTAAATTAGACAATTAGTTTTAATGAAACTTTGGATTTCTGTGATTTCTGCTAAACTGTCTAATCTAATGGGACAGACTGGTGACCTGTCCAGGGTGACCCCGCCTCTCATCCGAAACGTTCGCTGGAAATATGCACCAGCAACCCTCCTGACTCACAATAAGGTGCTAGAAAATGGATGGATGGATGAATGGATATATAATCTAATAATCTAAGAAAACAACTTGATAATTTCTCTGTGTAAGCAGAGAATAGTCAGAAGCTGGATGCATTTTTACTGAAGAAAATGCAAATTTGTTGTTTGGTCCAATAAATAACCAGCCAGGTCTAAAATTGTATTTAGCATGAAGCCAAAGACTGATGGTTACTTAGTACAAATATATGAAAACAAATAATAACTGTGAACCAGATGCCAAATTAAGAAGATATTGTTACATTTATTTTTAAATCAAGCTCTGTTTTTCTTACATAGAAACAGGAGAATGAATGTTAGTGAAAATCTTAAGGCTTCTAAAAAGATGAGGACTAAAACAAAATGGACATGTTCTGGGGTGAAGAGAAAGCAGATAGGAAGATATTTTGAGTTTGAAAAAAAAGCACCGTTTTACATGTTCATTTTCATAGATTAATTAATGAATTTAACAAATTAAAAGTAACTCACCTGCCATGAAGAAGAGGAGCTGAAAGCTGTGTGGATCTCTTGTTGTCAGTTGGTGCTTTGTTGTATCTGGGTTTGCGGTTCTCTCTTTAAGATGCTTCACACTTTAGTTTCACTTTTGATTTGGCTCCATGTGAAAAGATCAAAATCTTTTGTACTTGAGCAACTGTGCATCAAAAGACCAGGTCCTGTACTGGAAACTAAAGCTGTTTACTTCTGCTTGTGGTAAACTACATACCGTAGAAATAAAACTAGTTGGTTCCTCACTCAGTGAACATGTGACAGTTGTCCAGATGCAACTATTTGATGATGATCTGTTATTGCTATCAATGTTTCAGGGAGAAGTGGTGCCACTCCTTAATGTTTTACAATTATGGACCAGACACAAGTTATATTTTTACATATGTATGTCTATCAGGTTTTATGGTAAAGAAATTGAAAACCAAGCTGCTTCTAAATCAATTCCACTTACATCAAATGTAATGTGTCTTGGTTCTACCATCATCAATGGAAGATCTTGGTGAAAAATTAATGCAATACTGGATGGAAATAAATCTATGTAGTTACATTTGTTTCACAATTATTCAATCAAAAAAAATCATGCCACAAACAAAACAGAATTGTAACGTAAACTTTTGTAATTTTTTTGAAAGTTTCAAACAAAAAATACTTATCTCAAACAAAATTAAATTGCAGTCAAAACTTCTTAAATTATAATTTTAAAAAAAAGTTAAAAAGGTTTTTTTAGAAAAAAATTGAAATCACTCATATTTGTTAGAAAGTTTTTATTTGTTTTATTATGTCAGAATTTTTTGGTTGTAATAAGCTCAGATATAAATTTGTTTTGGACTTCTGCCTAGACTTCGGTGGTAATTTTTGTATTTTATTACAATGTGCCATTATCAACACAAAAGCAGGCATTAGTTTTAAAACCAATAAATAAGCAGACTTGGAGAAATATAGTTAGCCAAATACATTTGGCCCTTAAAAGCAACACTTCCTTCCCTACCTGACCTTCTCTGACTCAACACTTGCTGGTCTCTCCACCCTCATGTTCTGGTCGTCTCCAGCAGCTGGAGGAATCAGACCTACAGCCTGTCCTGCTTCAGCTGCTGGTCATACTAGAATGGGGAATTAGGAGAACACCAATTTAATTTAATATCATAAAACAACAAAAGGCATATTACATCTAATTCTAAATTAAACTAAATACAAGACACATACACAACAAATAATAAAAAAGACAAGCTTAGTTTTTCATTTTGCATCTGGAAGAAAATATATATTTAAGAGTTACATTGCCTCATCGACAACACTGATTATGTGCTTGGTAAATAAATAATCTGCACAGTCACTTGACATGTGGTGCAGATTAACGTGGACCTGATGACATTGGTGCAGCGACACGCTGTGTTTTCCCACTTTTGCTTGAATGCTGGTTAATACACACGCGCGCGCGCCACACACACACACACACACAGTATTTCATAATAGTTTTTAACATGGATACATTTGGTATTTTCCACGCATAAGGCAACTCAACAAAGGTGCGCTGGTTAACAAATTCAAGTCAAAGACAGGCGAATATTACACAAGCCTAGTTTATGCACTTTACCTAGTGCTAACATTAGCTAGCACAATATGCTACTGGGGATCGCGGCAGACAAAATATGTGACTGTCGACATAAGTTGTGTAAGATTTCTTCTTTCAAAACAGGGTGGACACTTAGTATCTCGCAGCAGCAAACAGAAATGAGTCGGGACGAACCGTCATTCTCATGCCTTATTTGGAAATGGGACCATTGCACTCCGGAAGTGAAGGGGGCGCTATTTCTTATATTGTCCACAGTCTCTCGTTTTTATTTTCTTTTGAAAGTTGTATCTTTATGTTTAGGAAAGAGTTCCACTCACAGCATGTATTTAAACTTGTGTCTTTTATTTACTTTAGCGCAGCTCGGTTTTTAACCCAATCCGTAGCTTTCGGTGTACATCTAAATCTGCTCCATTGTCGCATCTATTAGAGGTTGTTACTGCCCCTAGTGGCTTGGGGATGGTGTCACAACTAATATAATTACATTACTAAATCAGAATACCACAAAGTCTTTATTGTTAATATTAATTCCGGCATTACAGGCACCGTAAAAGATACATTCTTGAATAAATACCATACATTTTCATTTTCTTAAGGATTTAGAGGTAATTAAATGACCCAAACAAGACCTTTACACATCAAGACCTTTACTCTGCTATTTGAAAAGATAAGCATCTGTAATTGTATTGTGCTTAAGCTTATTAAGTGGTGTCTTTTGATTGGTGATTGGCTAATTAGTTTATGAAGATAAAAGTACTTGCTCATTGTAGAAGGCTGTCACCTTGAGACACAGTTTTTGACTGTCACTTTCTATTTGTTTTGAATGTGTTTGTCTTTTATTTCAGTAAAGATGACAGTCGGATTCAAGACCTCTATTTTATTTTTAGAATAAATGTGTCACATTAAGAGCTTGAAGGGGCTAACAGGTGCTTTCCCTATCTCGTTTTCCTCTTTTTCTCATGAATTAGAAAATATTTTCAACATGCTTGTAGTGGAAACTTACAATAAGGTCACATGTACTAGTTATATTGTTAAATAACTAGTTCCTGTCACACCAAAATGAAGCTATTTGGGTTACATGTACAAACAAGGTTGGGACTTGTTCCCACAGCTCCATGAGAACCAGACTGTCTCTCCCATTTGTTTTGAATTCCTTATCCTTGGTATAAAACTCATGTGTTGACTCTGCTTGGCAGAGTTTTTCATCCAGAACTTCTTCATTATTGATTGTCGTACAAGCCCTCTGAGTTGTGCACAATATATGAATAAACCTGATTGAGTGGTTTTTGAATCATCATAACTGCTGAATCAAAAGAGCTCCTTGTCTCCTAATGAGAAAAATGTTCTTCAGTTCAGACCAATAGAGATTTAAATAACTGACTATGTGTTGCAAGGCTCAAAGATTCGCTCTGAGCAGACAGATGAGCTGCTGGAGTATTTTTAGAGCAAGCAGCAACAGAAAACCACAAAACCACTGCAGTCACATCATTTAACAGACATAGAAACTGATATTATAAACAGCATAGTTATCACTCATAACTGCAGCATATCAGACAGAGAGTAAAACACAGCATAGTCAATTAAAAGTGGAATGAATTCAAAATATGTATAATGTGAATTTGAAGCTGGATTTTATCATAATTCTAACAATAACATGTTAATAATGAATTCAGTTGTTTAATTCAGTAGAACTGGTGTGATGTGCTTTAACTTCCTGGTTTCAATCAGAACACCAGCAGCAGCGCTCTGCAGCTGGAGGATTTATTTTTTTAGGCAGACCTGTGAAGAAGACACTGTTGCAGCAATCATTGCAACTAAAGATAAAGTTTCTCTACATCTTGCTTAGACATGATTTGAATATAATCCTATTTAAGATGAGGCACTAAGACAATCAAGAACAATCAGAAACAGCAAAATGCATTTTGTCATTTTATTTATCCAACAGGCCAAAACAGCTTGTTGAAGACCCTCAGAGAATGAGAGCAAAGTGACAAATAGAAACATGCTTTTTTCATACACCGTTCTCACCGTAACAGGCAGTTTCACTTCCTGTCAGCAGCAGGAACAAGTCACGTCTCAATATCCGGCTTAACTTTTCTTTAACTGCTCTCACTCTACAGAGTTCTTCTTTCAAAGTTTAGCCACGACTCTCAAAGCACAAAGTTTTCACATCATAAATGTCAGTTTTAAAGGTCGTGTCTTGGCCATGGTCTAAGCTTATGCTCAACTCTGACAATCAAAACGTATGTAAAACAAAGAATAACCCAAGTCCTAAGAACTGCAAAGACAGACGTTTCACACAGGATGTTTCAGTTCACCTGTTTTTGTCAGAGCTGCCTAAGCGTCTGTACATTACCTGGAAACGCCTATAACAGGAAAACACAGCAGTCAGCCTTGTTGTTCTCATGTGGAGTGAAGTTCATCAGTAAAGTGTAACTTTGTGATGCACATTTTCTAGTTGATGGATGAATTTTTCACTGAGTAATCAAGTTACTTTTCCAAAGTAACTATACCATCCCTGGTAATAAATTGACTACACTATATGTCATATGTGTGTATATTTGTTTTATTATCTCAAGGTGGCATTTTTTTAAAGAATCACATTTTTTCTAGGAACTGTTGGTATAACGTTTCACATCAATAAGACAATATTTGGGGAAAATATATAAGGCATCCAGATATTGGCAGGCTAATAATTTGCTGTGCCAAAAAACATGCCCCCCCTGCTAACATGGAGAAATAAAGAGCTAAGAGGGAAATTCCAATGTTTAACTTTCAGTTAATTTTGTATAAACGTATGTTGAGTTTGTTTCATCCAAATCTGTTCCTGTTAATTGGTATATTAAAGTTTACTGCTGGATGATTTATTCCTGTTGTCAGAGCGCCCTCTGGTGGCCTGTGGAGTGATGCACATTGTTCTAGTTTTCTTCAGTCTGCAGTTTACTTGGCCAGTAGAGGTTCATATCTGAAGGAGCTTAACTAGAGATGGAGCTGGAGAAGCAGGCAGGGTGGAGGCAGAGGAACTAGATATATACACATCATCTGTCTCATATCACACTGTGACGACAGACAGTTTTAACAAATGTGTAAAAAAAACAACAAAACGACTAACATGTTTTTATAAACGTTTTAAGACACTTTGCATTGCATTTATAGAGTGGCAAAGAGTCTGATGCTGTTTGTTCCGATGGTATTTAACCCTTATAAGTAATAAAGTTCGATCAACTCTGAGATGTTTATTTAACTCACACTAGTACAAATCCTATACTAGAACCCTGCTTCATCCATTTTCCTTTATTTAGAACAGACAGAAAGTAAAAACAAAATAAAATTAAAATAAATTATCATGTCCACTGACATGCAATCTTACATTATTTGTTGGAAAAGGAGCTGACAGATAAGGTACAAGATCTCATGATTTCCTGCCCCTTTCATAGCCTACAAACATTTAAATCTCCTCAAACAAGATAAACTCTTAAATGATTCCCACACTGAATGATACTCAGACAACACATTCTCACCCTTAAATGTACAAATCCTATAACATGTTTCCCAAAAAACTCATATTTAAACCGTTTCTTAAAGCTGGTTTACATTTGTACTTTTTTTAAACTCATCATTTAATCCATTCCATAAATCTAACACACTCACTGACAAACCAAAGATTTTTGATTGTTCTAATCCTTCTCTTAAATTATAACCCCCTTTCTGTCACAAAACATTTTTGCATATTGTGTTGGAAGTTAGGCTGCGTTCACACTTCAGCCTGAAGTGGCCTAATTCCGACCTGAAAATGTCCCGCATGCGCAGTAGAGGGTGCAAAACATCACACTTAGAGAGCGTGCTCGGTGTTTTGCCAACCGGTATAAAAAGACGAAGTGCTCAGTTTTTACGATTTTGAAGTTGTTGTCCAACTTAATCCTCATAATAGTCCGCCATGGATGTTGTTTTTCTTCCCTCTTGCCCGTGTCATAATGTAGAGTAGTGACGTTTGTCGAGTATCAGTGACGTTCAGGTCAGATGATGAATGCGATCTGACCATTCAGATTCAGGTCACATTTGAATCGGATAGGTATCGGATATCTAAGTAGACTGGGTCGCATTTGAAAACAATCCCACCTGTGTCGTTCAGATTGACACATTTAGGCAAAAAAAAAAAATAGAAAAAAAATCTGAACTGGGCCTGCAGTCTGAATTTAGCCTTTTTTTAATTGTGAATTGTACATCTTTAAATTTTACAAAGTCTCAGAATTTCAGTACATTTGAATAAAAGAAAAAATAGATAGTATTCAGATTTATTTTTGTTTGTATTACATACAATGGCTGTAAATTTGTTTTTAATGTATTGCCCCAAAACATCCACACAATATGTCAAATGTGGTACGATGAGTGTGTTATAGAAAATAAACCAAGATTTGTAGTCCAGGACAAACCTTATTCCCCTCAAGACAGCAACACTTTTGGCTAGTTTTGACTTTATTAGGCAGATCTGTGGTTTCCAGCTAAATTTATCTTCCAGTATAACACCCAGGAATTTGATCTCCTGGACTCGTTTTAAAGCAACGCTGTCAATAGTTGTTTTTATCGCAATATTTTCTTGCGCTTTGTGGTTTCCAAATATCATGAATTCAGCTTTATGTAAATTAAATGACAATTTATTGTTTTTGAACCAAAGTTGTAGTCTTTTTCTATTCTGTACTGACCACCTCTGAGAGTTGTTGGATGTTTTCTTTGGTACAGACAATACTAGTATCACCTGCAAATATAATGTGTTGTAGCAGGTTTTGATACTCTGAATATGCCATTTATATACTTATGCTTAATAAAACTGATTTCTGATTACTTATTTCTACAAATTATTTCCTTTGTCCAATGTAGCATCTAGACCAGTTTAATGCTACTCCCCTACTTCCATACCTTTCCAGTTTTTTGTCGTGATTGATGCTATCGAAGGTTCTCTTGAGATCTACACCGATTGCAAATTTCCTCCTATCCATCTTGTCTATGATTTCTTTTGTTAAGTTGATCCATTTCCTCTGAAACCATATTGATAGTCTGTCACAATGTTGAGCCACTTCACTCGCCTCGCCTGCTGCTGGTGGTCAGAAGGTCCAGTGGTGCCGATTATATGGCAACCTCTCTTCTGTCAGACTGCAGCAATGCAGCTCCTCACTATCAGTGTGCAAATGAATGTCTGCATAAATGACTGTAGTGTGAAGCGCTTCGTAGTACTCTGGACTAAATAAAGTGCTTTTGCCGTTGACCAAAGCACACAAAGAGAGTGTTTACCATTTGTTTGAAAAAAAAAAAAAAAACAGAACAAAGAAAGGATTGTTTTCTAATTTTTATTACTCCTTATTGTAGCCGAGTATCACTGGGATTTCCTCAAGGGTTAATTTTAGACCGTCTGTTTGTTTTGTGTACATCTTGTTCTTGGGTTTGTGACAAATGACACTTGATCCGAAACTTCGAATCCTCCCAGCTGATCCCGTTGAGACATTCTGTTCCCTCGCTTTGTAATGACGGCCTATCAAAAACTCACTGGGTGAGATTAATGTAGCTCGTGTTACATAAGAAGGTCAACGTAGTGAAATGGCACAAAAAGCTTCTCAACCCCTTTAACTTTTCCACATTTTATCGTGTTACAAGAAAAAAAAACCCAAGAACTTAGTGTGTTTTATTGGGCTTTATGCGATGGAAAACCTTCATAGTCTTTCTGTGAATAACTGATTCAGCTGTTCTGTGTGGTTCGTTAGAGAACATTAATGAACAAACATCATCAAGAAGACCAAGAAACACAACATACAAGGAAAGTCAGAAAGAGAGAGAGACAGTTGTAGAAAAGTTTAAAACAGAAGTTGTGAAGAGCTTTTTTACAAACAGACTGAAGTGAAACTCAAACTCTTCTCTCCGAGTTTCAATTTCAGTTCAGCCTGGAGGCTGAAGGTAACCAGAGAGGCTGCAGACAGAAAAGTGTTCAGACAGAACAATGATGAACTGGACACTAAACAAATCTGACCTACAAAGAAAGATGGCCAGGAGAAATAAATCCATGAGCAAAAACAATAACCTGACAATGAAACAACATGGTGGCGATGGTATCATCAGGTCTGACAATACAAGGTAATATTTGAAAACCCAAGTAAAAGACAGCAAGTAACTTAAAACTGTAGAGGAGATTCATCTTCTGGCAAGACCTCAAAAGGTAAACAGAATGTTTGTTTGGTTTTTTTATCAAAGAATATTCACGACAAACTCAAGTTACTATGTAATCGAGAATCTGTTTACTCATAAATACATAAATGTACAAAATGAAGGAACGAATGACAGAATGAATGCACAAATTAACAAAGACATAAATGAAGGAACAAAAAAACAAAAGACCGTTCAATGCGCTTATTTTATTTCATACACTCATATGGGTTTTCACCCAGCCCATAAGTTTGACTCTATATGTGTGTGTGCATATATGCATATGCAAATAAATATTGATTTTACAGTTTTAGATCTCACACGCATATGCAAATAAGGTTATTGTGATGTTCACAAGGTGACGACAACAGGAAAGTAAATGGTATATTTAAGATGAATCAGTTCATCTTCTTACATAAGTTGCAGCTTATGTAAGAAAAATGCAACAGTTTTCAGATCCTCCAGAACCTGAAAGATATGATTCAGATCATGAGTCAACATCTCAAGGAGTTACAAGAGCTGAAATATGTGATATAAACAAAAACAAAAAAATGACTACCAGCAGAGAGAGTGTGTTACATAAATTGTCTGGAGTGTTTTAAGCTTTGATTGAAGCAGCATTGATTAATTTACCTGCAGCTTTAGGACAGCTTTTGAACTCGTTTCTAAGCTAAAAGGACTTCAAATTGATCAAGGTGTAGAAGCTAAAGTTTACTGTGCACAAGCAGAACTGATGTGGAAAAAACAGAGGCATTTCTCAGAGACTCTTAAGTGAAAACTGAGAGCAGGGAGTCGGTAAAACTGGAGAAACCGGTTGATCAGTGGGAGTAGCTTCCAACATAAAAAGAGCAAAGTGTCTGGTGGAAATCAACACAGCTGGGAAGGCCGTCGACTCACTCAGGTAAGACGTCTTTAATAATTATACGTAACATTATGATTATTTCTTAGCTGAGGTGAACAAATGTGTGCTACTGTTTGAACAAGATCTCCAGAAATAATGCTTTTTGCTGAACCTGGATAAAAATAGTAATAAAATAAATAAATAATAATAATAATAATTTTTTTCGGCAAAATTTATTTGTGCATCACCTTTAAAACATAACATTACTCCAAGTGCTTTGCCGGAAAAAGGACTATGATTTTAAGAACAAAATTACAACATTTGATCCCCAGCAGTCCCCAGGTTTTTGGAAACCTGTCGGCTGCTTGCAGACTCCACCTGCAGCAGGAATGTGCAGGCTGCGATTTTTAAAATCCTCTTGGATGCGTTAAAACAGATACAAACTGCAGCCGAGTAATGGAGCAGAGGCTCCACTCAGGCTCTGGACTTTAACCTGACAGACGTGAAAAAATGATCAGGAAACACAGATGCTTTTAAATCTCACTTCCCATTCACTGTTATTTAATTTCACCTATTAGATAACATTATTAGGGTTAATTATTATGACTGCCATTATAAACAAGGCCACGGAGCAAACTGTTAAGAGTTACTACCAGCAAGCATTTACTGTTGTTTTTCAACTGCTTCTCAACTGTGCTCTGTGTTAACCGTTTGCCACAAACTGTTTGTGAAATTATACGCAGCTGAAGCCAGGTATTTACACACACCACATAAAAGCACACATGCACATTTTCTTCTCATTCTCTGAAATTAAATCTCTTGTTTTTTGTTAGTTAGAACGACCAAAATGATAATTTGGGTTTACTCAACTCAGAGAAAACTCTGAGATTTCTTTGTAACTTTCTTCAAATTCTGACATCTACATACATTGGGACAGTAGCCAGGAACTTTTAAACTGCATGACTCGGGTCAAACCCTTTGGGTTTCCTTCCATAAACTTCTCAAAATAGTTTGCTGGAGTTTGGGGCCATTTCTCCTGACAGGACTGGTGGCACGCAGTCCATTTTGTAGAAAGCCTCACTCATTCACACCTTTACAGATCCTCCCAAAACTCCTCCATAAGATTCGTATCAGAAGTTTGTGATGGTCACACCAAAATACTGACTTTGTTCTCCTGAAACCATAATGTAAGCACCTTGGCTGTGAGCTCAGAGTCATTATCCGTTTTGGGAAACCAGTCTGTGCCTAAAGGTTTTCTTCCTGGCTCATGTCTTTAGATGGTGAGTCAATATTTTCACTTTCTTCGTGATGGCATTTGTTTTATAAAGCAGCCAAACATCACCGGTTAGGACTATCCCTGTTCTTACACCTAATGTAACAATGGTCATTGTCGCCAAACCATGGCGAGCTTTATGTTCATCAGACCACAGGGCAGATCTTCAAAAATTAAGATCTTTGTTCCTGTGGATGCTGGCAAACTGCAATCTGGCCCCTTCTACCTTTTTGAAGCAAAGGTTTCTTCCTCGCTGTGTGGCCTTTCAGCCCATGTTGGTACAGAAACAGTGTGGATGATGGCACAGCCTAACCAGCTTCAACCAGCATCTACACAAGGTCTTTGGCTTTCGCTCTGGGGTCAGCCTACACGTTTCGGATCAAAATACATTCATCTCTATGACACAGAGTGAATCACTCTGATGGTTGGACATTCCCATCATGCTACTTGCGTATAATTGTTTGAACAGATGATCGTGGCACCTTCAGGAATCCGTAAATTGCTTCCAGGGATTAACTGAACTTGTACTGTTGCTTAACTCTCTCGTTTGACCTTCCTACCGCATCAATCAAGAAAATGAGAAAACAGTGTGTTCCAGGTCCGGCATTAAAGCACATCCGCAGGTGTGCCTCCAATTAATTCTAATAGGTCAATTACATATCAGAGGTTTCCAAAGCCGTTGCATAATAATCTGATTTTCAGTCATGTTGTAAATAGACCGCAATCGTTTGGCATGTGAACTTCCAAATTCGAAAAAAGTGAAAAAACAAAATGTTCTCTCTAGGTTTTATGGCATTTTGTAAATACATAGAAAACATTTGACTAATTCTAACTAACGTAAAACAAGAGACGTTTGATCTGATTTAGTTTTAGACAGTTAGATAAAAAAAATGTGCACCTTTCCTTTTAATTGGTGTGAACTTCAGGTTTCAACTGAAAAGTGCTGAATGGTTTGAGAAATGGCTCAGTTACGAGTTATTTTGTGGACCTTTTCTAATTCAGGGTCTATAAGTCCAGTTTTTCTTGTAGTAGAGCAGAATATACTTTACTTCAGCTTGTTTTTCCCTTCCATGAAAAGCTAACCTTGTGTATTTTTTTTTTCATCCACCCAGAAACATGTCGTACGCTTTGTCCGAGGACCAAGTTCTGTGCGTCATTTGCATGGACAGCTTCAACGATCCGGTGTCCATCCCATGCGGCCACAACTTCTGCCTTGAATGCATAAAAGGCTTCTGGGACACAAGCCACAAGTCTGAATGTCCGCTGTGCAAAGAGAGCTTCCAAACCCGTCCAGACCTCAGGGTCAACATCGTCTTAAAAGACATTACTGAACAATTCAAAAGGTATGGATCTGTTCCAATGTCTTATACAATCGTTAAACATGTTCCTCTGAAATTTCACTAAACCCGAGTTCCGTGTCACAACAAAAAGGTCTATGAGGAGCAAACAAGCGAGCAGACCGGAGCCGGCGCCGAGGAAAAACTCCTCCAGACGGTCCTTAAAAGCTGACAGCATACCTTGCGACATCTGCAGCGAAGACAAGCTGACGGCAGTGAAGTCATGCTTGGTCTGCCAGGCGTCTTACTGCGAAATGCACCTGGTGCCTCACCTGAGGGATCCGGTGATGACGAAGCACCGGCTGACGGATCCGGCCACCTTCAGCACAAGTCACCTGTGCAGAAACCACAACAAGCCCCTGGAGATGTTCTGCAAGAAGGAGCAGACCCCCGTCTGCTCGAGCTGCACCGAGAGGGACCACAAGCACCACGAAGTCGTTCCTATGGAGAAAGAGAGCAGGCGGGTCAAGGTATTATTATAAACGTTACCATTATTTTAAGTCAGGCCAAGTTTATTCAGCGACAAGGCAATTCAAAGTGCTTTACACCATAAAAACATCATTCAAGTAATACAATTTTGTCAAATGACATCAATGAAATCATCAATACACACAAAATATATATCAATGATCCATTTAGTCAAAAGTAGGACTTTAGAACTCCATGTTCCTGGTTTTAGTCAGAACACAAGCAGCAGTAGTTCTGGATCATTGCTTGGCTTTTATTTCATTTACACCAAACTATTTATTTCATAACCTGATGTTCTATTTACCTTTAAGACAATCTGTGTTGCTACTTAAATTATTATGTCTTTTGTTCAGGCACAGCTGAAGGCGGTTCAAGCAGAGATTCAAGAGATGATTCAGACCAGACTGAAAAAGACTGAGGAGATCAAGAACTCAGTGGAGCTGAGCAGGGTAAGGCTTTTAGTTCAGGTCAAATTTACTTCACTACATATTTATACTTTCAAGATGTCCAATGGATTTATTGCATTATATGCATTCATTACTGCTGCTGCTATATCAATACATCATCAGAAGTTCTTGGTGTTTGATTGAAATGTTCTAGTACAACTAAGAAAAAAATTGCATACAAGTGAAATCCTTCTTGTCAGTCATCTCAGGAAGTGAATATATTTTATAGAACTGTTACACATAGAGTGATATGCTCCAAGCCTTTTGATGGTTATGGCTTTTAGATAATGATAACCCAAACTCAGCATCTCGGAAATTTTGATTACATTAGAAGCAAAAAGTTATCAAACAATTATCGACAGATGGATGTCGTCCGCTCTGAGCTAAGTTATCAACAAGTCTTATCAAAACAGAATAAATATGCTCAGTGGGACCTGCAGTTTGTTTTCAATATATTCACAAAGAACAATTCTACACACATTCTGGAAATAATAATAAAAAAATGTACACATCTTACTTGTTTTTCTTTAGTCTGTGAAATCGGTTTTCGTTTTCTCTATCCTTGCAGATAGAGAAGGAAAAGGAGATACAAACCAGTGTTCACGTAGCCAACTTGGCAATAAATGCCATCGAGAGAAACCAGGCTCTGCTCATCGAGGAGCTCGAAGAAAAGCATGAAGCAGCGAAACGGAGAGCCGATGATCTTCTGGAAGAGCTCGACCAGGAGCTCGGCGAACTGCAGAGGAGACGCAGCGAGCTGCAGTACCTGGAGAACACCAGGGACCCACTGCATCTGCTGCAGGTCAGACCTGGACTGATCACCACAAAAAGACCATTTTAAACTGATAGCACATAACGCAATGTAATGTACCAGATTATACCAGGTCAATTTCACCGATGTAGCCATGACAGCAGCAATACCAGGCTTGTTTCTGTCTTTTAAATGTGTTTATTGTGTTCACTAAATGAATCACTTTAGAGCTTCCCCTGTCTGAGCTCCCCGCTGTCGACAACGAACTGGTCCGAGGTCAGTGTTGACCCCGACATCTACATAAGACGCGTGAGGACAACCTTCTCCAAGCTGGTGGACCTCTGCCAAGAACTTGAAAAGAACCTTTGTGCCGAAGGTCTGTGACTAATTGACATTGCATTTAATGTTTCTCTGAAGTCTTTCATGAAGATTTTACTTTGCTCATTTCCAAGTTGATTTATGAAATGGTTTGAATCAATTGTTTTTTTCCCCCGTCTCTTTTCAGAAGTCACCAAGATGGTCAAATTTGCAGGTATGAGTATGAAGCTTTAAGGAAGTTAAGGAAATGTATTTTTCTCTAACACTGAACCAAAATGTTCAGGGTTTACTAAGACAAATGTAAAAAACTTCAGTGATACTTAGAATAATTTCAGAACTGATAGTTCGGTAGACTTGGTTTGATTAGGCACCAAAGGTGCAACATTTATTATGTAATGTTTTCAGCTGCTGCTGTTTGTTTTCACATTTCGCCTCTGTTAGACGAACCAAACCCTTTGACAAACATTGTTCACCCTTTTGAACAATGTTGGCTCTGTATCAAGAACCTCTGAAGAAGACATAAGCGCATCTTCCTTCTTCATAAAATGTGAACAAAAAGCATTGGATTTTGGCAAATGTAGGATTTCTCTTTTGTCTTTGGCAAAAGACCTCAAGACATTTCTCCTGCTAGTGTTAGACACATTTGTTTTGGTTATATTTAGCTAGAGTTCCATGTTTTAGCCTGCTTCCTGCATTTGGAACAGTTCCTGGTCCTTTTGCCATTCACATAGTTTCACCAGAGTTTGCTTTTATGTTCCGCATCAAAGTTCAATTGCGCATTCAGACCTCCCTGAATGAACTAGACTTTTATTAAAGCAGACTAAACAGGGATGATGTGAAGTCACCCTTAGAGAGATTAACATCCTTTATATTTATCCATCCTCAGTGGATGTGACTCTGGACCCTGCGACTGCTGCCAGCTGGCTGCTTCTATCCCCGGATGGTAAAAAGGTACATTTTACCGTGAGACTACATCATCCCTCACTATAACCTGCTCTTCAGAATTTTAGACATACAAGTTTTGGACTAACACATATCATGACGGTGATCTACAGGTGAGCCTGAGCTCCCAGCAAAGAAAGCCTGTGCTCCCAAATAACTCTCGCAGGTTTGATTCCTGTGTTGCCGTTCTGGGGAAACAAAGCTTCACCTCTGGGAAACGATACTGGGTGGTCAAGGTAAGAGGGTGACAGAATCACAACCATTGCTGAACAGTGACAGACAATGTAGGAGACTTGCTAACTTGGATGCAATGTATAGCTCAGAGACTGATGAGAATTGCAGTTTTAATCTTGTCTGATGTAGCAAGGAGTTTTAAGATTTGACCTTTGAGTTAGCAAGTACCACTGGGATGACTAATTCACCCACCTGAATCCCCTTGTGAAATCTCGTCAGTTGTTTAATTCTGTGCTCTGATTTATTTAATAGGTAGGGGATAAAACAGACTGGGATCTTGGTGTGGCCAAGGAGTCCATTAACAGGAAGGGCTCCATAACCGTCCGTCCAGACAGCGGCTACTGGGCGATCTGCAGGAGGAAGGGGGAGAGTCTCCGGGCCTGCGCTGGACCCTCCATCGTCCTCAATCTCCATGAAATCCCTACGAAAGTGGGCATTTTCCTGGACTACGAAGAAGGATCGGTGTCATTCTACAACGCCGATGCAAAGACTCACATCTACACCTACAAAGGATATTGTTTTTCTGAGCCCCTGTACCCATACTTTAATCCGTGCCTTCACGACAATGGGAGGAACACAGCGCCTCTGATTATCTGCCCAGTGGAAACTGGGCTTATTGTAGAGAGTACAGTGAACTGAAGTTCAAGTCAATTAAACAGATACAGTGAAGTCCCATTTTCATCTTACTGATTACTCCCAGTTTATTATTACATTTTAAAGACTAAAGGAAAATGCTTTAGTTGTGTTTGTTTTGTATTTCATGTTTAATTCCAGAAAACTATTGAGAAGATTCAGGGAACTTCAGAACTCACAGTTTACATTTTAAAGCCCTTATTGTAAATTACAGTGTAATTTTCTGTCTCTTTATTGCTTAATGGCCAGTGTTTATAGTTCTTCCAATTTTTCTTTGGGATTTGTTGCAGTTTTTACCTTCCACAAACCAGGAGTTTTGAGCAAAGCCAGTAACAGTGAATTATCTTGTTTTATAGCTTGTTGAATCTTTTGCCCTCTGTTTTTTCAACATTGTTTTTGTCCACCGTGGTGTTTAATAAAGGTTAACATTGTTTAGATGTAGGATCATATCTCAACATGTTCATCTTTCATTTTCCTCTCACAGGTTCTGTGATGTTTGGTGTTTTTAGGGGGCAGAAGTCATGTGTTAACCCTCCCGCGGTAGACATTGGTGCACCGGGAGCCGGGGTTAGGTCAGACCATCTCGTTTAGTTAGTTTGTAGTCATAAATATAAGAGCTCTACAAAACATTGCTTTCTTGTCTGGAACTGGAGAAAAACACAAAAGGTGTGCTAATCAGCATCTGATTAGCACAAATTAAAATATAATCAAAATACTGTATTTAGATATGAGGTGTAAATGCAACCAAATCTGATCCTAGCATGTCTAAAATAAATCCACTGTTATGCAACACTTGGCCACATGGTATGAAAACATTTTTTTAAAGGAACAAATGTCTCATTCTCTGAGCATCTACCGGAACATAGGGAACCGGTTCAACTGCATGATTGGACAAGAATGAATTGCGGGCATTGTGCTTTCAGTTCAGGACTATTTATGACTTAATTTTTAAATAAATGTATCAAATGATGTTGCAAATGCAAGACTTTGTTGAGGAAACAGTGCAAAACAAATAACTGGGAAACTTGCTGATGTGGCTCGCAGTCAGCGTGTTTTAGAAGGTCACACAAAAATGAGGAAGAAATGCAAAGAACACATGATGCATGTGCATCAACAATCCCTTCAGTTGTTCACACTCTTTGTTGTTTGTTAATGGTTGATAAGAAGCAGAACTGTAATACAAAAAGCAAATATAAAGCAGTTGCCAAGACAATGAGACAGCTGTAGAGAAATATTTTAAATCCAGGTGGTTCTGTATTGAGTCCTCTTGTTGATCTTCCCCGGTTAAAGATTAGATATGCAGGGAATGCTTGTTTCAATATTATGTCAATCCAATACTAAATGGAAAAGAATGTGGCCTTTTTAAATCAAAGCGACCTTTATTCAAGTCACAGCTTCAGGAGTTCGTTGTAAGGGAAACGCTGACATCTAGTGGTGAGCTAGAGTTACAGCAGCTATTTCATTATTTTCGCAAAACATTGAATGTCTGAGCTCAGTAAACCCTCTTAAATCTGTCTGTTCCTTTAAAAGTTTAAAATATGGACAAACAATGTGGATTCTATCATGTTTTTTCTAGAGCAAAAAATCATGTCATTCCCTTTAGGATTATATTATTTTATTTCACGTTCAGGTTACTCTCACCTAAAGAATTTTCTTCATGGCAACCGTATTTCATGCAATCACCCTCGGTTTACCCACGAGTTACAGCAGTAAATGCGTTCAAGTTCAAGGTAAAAAAATATATAGAATATCAGCTACCGTAGTATCAATGTTAGCAATCATAAAGGACTGATAAGATTGCAGATTTTTTAGGGTACTTCATTTCCTATGCAATTTAATCAGCTTTTTGACTTTTTTTTGGCCAGTTGGATGGTCTTTCTCCTCTTCTAACAAACAGCACCTTTTAATACTTGAGCTTTTTAAATTTCAGACATTTGCATTAATCAATCAAACTGAGGTTGAACACTAATTCTGGCCAGTTAAACTCTTTCATTAATCCAACCATAACATAATACGGGAGCTCATCTAATGTAAGTACTATTAACTATTGGAAACATATTTTACCATTGGCACCAGTGGTGTCAAGAAAAGTTATCATAAAGTTTTGTTTACTAACGCAACGGATGAGATCCAGGTGCGTAATGGAGATTGTAAACCAGGTTCATCTGGGAGATAATCAGACTGTAAGTAAATGCTGGTTCTCTAAGATGCAAATGCCCCCTCTGGTGCTGCGCCCCTATGCGTTGCATACGCTGCATACCCACTTTTTGCGCCACTGGCCACAGTTACACGATTCAAGTTCTTCAAAAATGCTGGAGTCACCCAAACCACTTGTCCATGATTCTGTTATAAATAAAAGATCCAATCAATGAGAGGAAAAGAAATCCCTAATGACCAAAGTTTTATTTGTCATCGACCTGGCATTTACCAAACCGATCCGGGCCGAGGAGCGCAGGGGCCCTCGGGGCAGTCGAACCCCAAACTGGAGCAGTGGCTAAAACAGGATCCCAGGAACAGCATCAGAAAGAGTCCACCTGCGGAAGGGTAAGAAAGGATTTTAAATAAATAAATAAATATATATATATTTATATTTTATAATTTATATATATATATATATATACAGTATATATGTATATATATATATATATATATATATATATATATACTGTGTATATATATATATAAACCCTTTTATATATATATATATAAACCCTGTCTATCTCTTAACACCAAATTAATAAGTAATATTGTTTATAAAACATAAGCTATTTCAAAATACTGCTTATCTGCTTAGACACAAGAAATTTACAGTTGGTCAATTTTGCAAAAGTGAAAAATCAGATGTTTACTTTGTGGAACTTGGTTACCAGAAAACGCAATCCTCTCTTAGCAACAGATTAACAAAAATTCTTATTGTTCAAAATATATAATATTTCTTCTGCTCTTTTCAAATACTACTTATTTTATACTTGTTAAGCATTGTGTTGGTGAATTTTGCAGAAAAGTTAATTCTCTTTGTTATTAGTGGCAAATATATAAAACAAACATTCACACAAAAGTAAAAATCGATTTATACTTCGTGGCAGTTTGTTAGCAGAACGGCACCCCCACCCGAACCCTTCCCCCGCTTATCTCTTAACACCAAATGAATAAGAATATTGTTTATAAAACATAAGCTCTTCCAAAATACTGCTTACCTGCTTAGACACAAGATTGGTGAATTGGTCAATTTTGCAAAAGTGAAAATTAAAAGTGTGGAACTTTCTGGAACTTGGTTAGCAGAAAACACATCTCTTAGCAACAGATTAACAGGTTAGCAACGAAAATTCTTATTGTTCAAAAAACATAAGATTTTTTCTGCTCTTTTGAAACACTACTCATCTTACCCTATTTAACAAGAACTGTGCAGTTGCTGAATCTTGCAGAAAATTTTAGTTTTTTTGTCCGTCATTAGTGGTAAGTATATTGTAAAACAGACATTCAACACAAAAAAAATCTGATTTATACTTCGTGCAGTGCGTTAGCAGTAGAAACCGCTCATCTCTTAACACCAAATTAATTATATTTGTAGAGTAATAGGTGCCTTACATGTATTGCATGGAAGCATTGAAGAACAACATAAACATTGGTGTTTATGCTATGACAAAGATGAACTTTGTTTATCACTTTCAGGTTACTTCTGAAAGTGCTTGATTTCACTCGATTTTATTTTGGGGTATCAGAGTAATAATGCTGTACTCAAATACAACCCAGATTTTTAAATAAAAAAATAAATAAGTAAAATTATAAGATTATTTTGATTCCCCGATAAAATATCAGTCTGCAGTGATTTGATCTGCAAATTAAACTATAATAAATAACCAATAGGTGAAACATGACTGTTATGGTCAGTGGCCTTGTGTATGTTTTCTTTTCCTTTTTTTTGTGTATCCGAGCTTCTAATCAAGTTGACTTCACTTGGAAGTGGATGGAGCTCTGCCTTCCTGTGCTACTCCCTGAGGCCTACAGCAATTGGCTCACCAATTGCCAGCTCCACCAATCCCTGAAGAGGCCTCCCGATTAAAAACCAAGGACTTCCTGGGAGAAGGTGCGGCTGAATCTTTGTTTGGACAGCTTGCCACTTTGTTGGGTGTTTTTGACTGCTGTGTAAATTTATTTTACTAGGTCCAATAGCTTTGTTAGCGTTTGCAAACTTGTCTTGTTCCTGTGGGAGACCTTTGTATCTCTGTTAGAGATTTGTAGTTTGTTTTTGATTAAGATCCTTTATTTACAACTCTGATTGTTTTGTAGATTTTGTTTTATTTAGTACATTTTTGTTGCCAGTCCCTACATTTTGATTATTGTTCATTTTTACCTGTTTTTTTTTTTTTTTTTTTTGTAAAACCCAAACAATAAACCTAAATTGTTAAAACCTTACCACCTCGGTTTCTTTAATGTTACTCCCCTTTCACCTGGCTGAGCCGGGTCGTAACAATGACAAACTATGGCTCAGTCCAATGGGTATAAATAACAGTATTTTGTTGACTACTTCATTGCAGTGATGGAGAAAGACTTTATAACTGCAGATTACATCAATAGGCAGGACAAATGCAAGGTTTTAAGGATAATCCATACTCACTTACACTTGGTGGATAACTGAACACTGCTCCTTAACATAGTGGATCAACTTAAGAGAAACAGTTTCCTGAATTTGGACAAGGTTGCTTTTCTGTTCTCTGTTGCTTTTTCCTCTTTAGAGAGACCAGCGGCAGACCTTGTGTGTATTTACATTACTATTTTTTTTGAGATTCAGAAGACAGCGTATAACATCTAATAGCAGGTAAAAAAAGTAAAATTAATGAACTTAATAAAGAGGTACAGTTTTTAATCATGACTTCACATTAACTGACAAATATCAGATGTTAGCATAATGCCAATTTACAATGCAGATATCATCTATCTGCTTTTGTGTCTCAGTTAAATATTTCGGTAAAACTTTGTATTTGTATAACTATGTTCTTCTTGTGAACCTGTGAAGGAAATCAACTCCTACTTTCATTCTTGGAAGTTGCATTTGTCTCCTCCCTCCGTGTGTTTATTGGACTTCGTTCTTTCTCTTCTGGAGTGGCAAAAACTTACCATCATCTTTCGATGCACCTTAACGACCGTCGGTTGGCTGGTTGTTGCCTGTTTTGGGATTTCTATTTTCTCTAGAGTTTTTATCCAGCAGCTGAAGATTGATGAAAACTGAAGGTAAAGATGTTTATGCTGCTGATGACCATACTGCTGGGTAAGAAACTCTTTTGCTTTTCTAATCAGTTTAACAGATTTTAAGAAGTCAACACAAACTCTGTAACTCTGTGGTGACAGTTGAGCCAGTTTGGGTGCATTCCTCAGACAGGTGAGAAAACAGGTGAGCTGAGAAGTCCCTCTGAGATGAAAGACTAAAAGGATTTGTTGTTCAGGCGTGTTTATAGAAGCTGAAACCAGGAAAAGAAGCAAAACAAACTGTTTTCATAAAAGAGAAGAATGTGTCTGCCACTCCTTTTGTGTTTCTTTCTTGGGTTTTTAATCAAATTGGTTCCCAGGGAGGTCATAGAAAACAGTTTTTCAAAAGGATAGTTTAAAGGGACAGAAAGAAAAGGTGTCCTTATATATAAGAAAAGAATAAAAATAAGAAAACAAAGTTTAAACAGTAAAGACAATAAGGACTAAAGCCTATTGTAAATAATTGTTTTTAATTCAATTTGAAGAGTTACAGCAATAACGGGATCTTTAAGACTATACAGGATTTTTAAAATACAAATTCAGACTCAAAAAGATACAGTCAACAATGACATAATGCATAGTCATTGTGGGAAAGTGCAAATTTGAATTAATTTTAAAGTACTGGATGAGTTGGAACAGATCTAAGATAATCAGAAATGACTTCAAGTAACTATGCTCTCAGTGCAAAACACTATTGCATTTGAATCATGTTTCTCACATTAAAACCACAAACCTAAACACACTTTATTGGGATATTATGTTCTAGGCCTGCATTTCTCAAACTGTGGTCTGCGGTGCGCCCCCTAGCGGTCCTGGAGGTACTGCACGTAAACAGCTGCTTATTTTCCATGACGTGAGATGAAAGTGCGACGCTACAGTTAGCTTACCAAATCATTGTGTTTAAAAATAATAATAATATAAAATAGATTCAGACCAGAAAAGCTGAAGTTACTGGTGTAAAGTTTCTCATTCTCAGTTGCAGAACTTTTGCTTTTGAATACTAGATATACAACATGGATGCAATATGATGATGAGGAGACGAACATAGTTGCGCCCCATACTGACTAACTGCATCTTAACAGCTAAAATAAAATTATTTATGTTGGACTATTTACTGGCTGAAAGAAAATGTTTGTTTTGCCAACACAACTCAATTCTACTTTTCTTTTGTTACTTCTAAATGCAAGTAACCCTAAAATGTTATTAGTGCACATTTGTATTAAAGCACCTTTTGGATTTCCATGTGTTTTCTATCACTGGAGTAGACTTGTTCATGGTTTTATTGTGTCCAGCCACATTTACAAACCAGCGCCACCCTTCACGTTAGGAGGGAAGACATAGATTTAAAAGGCTAAAATTTTATTTTCAGGTTGTATATATTAAGATGTTGTGTTACTTCAGGGGTAATTTTAAGTCAGGTGGTCTGTGTTTGTTAAATGGAGTAAGTGGTCCTTGACCTGAAAAAGTTTGAGAAACACTCTACTAGATTAAAACAAAGGCTTGCACAAATGTCAAATGGAAAAAAATGATACATGTTTATTTTCTGAAAAGTGTGCCACATTCAGAAGACCTTTGCATATATTTGGTATTATCAAAATTTACTGCAATTACATCTCCAAATCGCTTTGCACATCTGCCCATACCAGAATGTTCAAACTTTGACTGGGTGGAATAATCCAAGAACAGCAATTTCCAAGTCTTTCAGCAAATTCTTACTTAGAATTTGCTGATTCTGGTACAGGTACAGAACTTCAGTTCCTGTACCACGACTTCAGTCGTACAGGGACTGAAGGAGAAATCGCTCGTTTCACAAATGTACTTTTTCTGAGCGGCACGAAAGAGAGTCACCAGAAATGCTAAGGCTGCCAGGACAAGGCAACGACGCAGGGGCAGCTTGATCAATAGAAATTGTAGTATAGTGAAAGTTGGCAACCAGAGCAGAAGTAAAGTCATTTAAGACATTAACCCTTGTGTTTACAAATGGGGTCCAACTGACCCAACACCCATATCACTTGTATCATTTGCCTCAGTTATCGCACACACAAGGGTTGAGGGGTGAAACCATAGCCTGTTCTGAAACATAATAGACACATAATAGTGTTCAAATCTCTGTGTCCTCACAGTTTCCCAGCCTGCTTCAGGTGCGGAGTTGAAAGAGGTCCGTGAAGGAGCAGAATATGTTCTGTTGCCCTGCTCATTCAGTCCGTCTGATTTGGACAATGCCATTGTGGTGTGGAGTCGCAATGACCTCAATCCCCCGACGGTTCACCTGCGTCGTAAGGAAGGCAATGACTTCCACAACCAAAACCAACAGTACAAAAGCCGAACATTCATGCAGGAAAATGCTCTGGAAACCGGAGACCTGAGCCTGAAGGTGAGAAAACCCGAACTCACTGACAGCAGCACCTACACCTGCACCGTGCGTCGGCTTGGGGAACAAGTGGGCCAGTTGGAAGTTAAGCTGGAGGTCCTGAGGAGTCAAGGTCAGTCTGCTGATGAAGAGGCACAATCTGCACAACTCTCTGTAGATTTATTACAATTACGGTTGTTAATATTGTTATTTTCTGTCGTCATGTTGTTATTAGGAGTTCCCACCTGGGTCACAATTTTCTTAGTCATCCTGACTCTCGTCATTGCTGCCGTTGTGGGGGTCGTTATTCACTTCAGGAAGCTTTTACAGAAAGGTAGGTGCTGATGTTTATTTCCTTTCACGCACTTTATGAGATGCTTTACGCCTGATTTTTTAAGGAAGTACTGTTTCAACTTTGATGGACACCTGAGAATCATGGACACAGATTAGTTTCCTTCTTATAGCTTTTTCTGTTGTGATTCATTGCCATTAAAGACCTTATGTCAGTTTAAGACTAGGTTGAATTGCGCCCTCTAGGTCTTTGCATGTTAGGTTAATATACAGTAGTACAAGGTTTACCCTAATGCATTACAAGCCTGGTGGCCCGCTAGGCTTATAATACTTGCCCCCTCCACCAGGCTAAGTGTTGTTTGTTTTTGTTTTTAGGAAAATAATAATAATAAAAATTTTAAAAATAACTTTTTTGTTTAAATAAGCCAGACTTTTGGTTTTGGTGAGGGACACCTAGGTTCTAAGTGTCCCCCTTTCTGCCCAGCTTCTGAAAAACTTACTGGAGACACTCTTGATATCGGCACAGATTCATGTGAAGGATCTCCAAGTGTTCCCAGATGTTCCTTTTTTCTTTTGCTGAACAGCAAAGGAACTCCTCGGGAATTCCCTTGAGATTGACTGACTGAAACTATTTTAATTTAATTCTTTAGTCAAAACAGGTTCTACCTGTCTGAGAGAGGACTTATGAAAATAAACTATAGATAAATTCATTGATTTGCTTCGAAGAAAAAGACTGTGTCCGAACAAACCCGAACAAACCAACTCACCCAGGCAGCAGGACGTTCAATCTCAGTGGGCCAAAAACAATTAAACCATCTCTATCACTAAATCTGCACTTTGAGACATGAAGCACATTTATTTATAAAATAATTTTTTAATTGCTCTCAGTTTGTATGAAACATAATAGCTGGGACATATTATGCAAGAATTATTTCATTTTAAGGTAGTCTTAATTAAAATGTGCTATCCACACCAAATTGGGAATACTGGAGAATTTAAATCCTAAAAACAAGACTGCATTTCTGGACACTTTTAGACAAATCGGTAGGAAGGGCGAGATAAAATGTCACCTTCAGCTTCAAGGCTTCATACACCTCAATGCCAGAATGTGTTAGGAGAAGAAGAAATAGAAACTGCTTAATGGAATGTGTCACAGCTGGAAATGCAGGCCTGGGTGGTTATGAAGCTGTGAGAAAATGTCTCGGCTTGATACTTAAAGACACAAGCAAGGGATAATTAAATGAAGAAAAATATTGAAATTTCTTGTTCAAATACAAAGTTGGTTCAGTAAAACCCCCACAGGACCAAACAAAGAGTAAACAAGTACAAAGAGTAGTCATGGCAAATGCCGAGGCTAAGGTTTGCTCTTCTTTCAGTTCCAAAAGTTGAAGTGAACTCAGAGGTGGAGTCTGTCCTGCTGCCCTGCATCAGCATCGGTAACCTTCCAGAGGACAGCAGAGTGGAGTGGACGGACAGCAAAGGCAGGAAGGTCCATGTGTACGATAACGGTAGCGACCGGCCTGAGCAGCAGCACTGGTTTTACACGGATCGAACGATGATGAAGAAACGGCTGCAGAAGGTGGCCTTCCTCTGTCTGACACTGAAATACCCGACGGACAGAGACAGCAAGACCTTCACCTGCACCGTCTACAGCCGGACCAAAACTGTGCTACTGAAGAAGCAGGTGGAGCTCTTCGTCATAGGTAGCTACTGATGATATTACTCACGCTTTCTAATGTAACTCAGTTTTAAAACTACAGTTGGTAAGCTACAAACAGCATGCCTCTGACTCAGCCGACTGGTGCATTGATCTTGTTTGGAGGAAATTGCCGCATTGATTTTGCATCAAGCAAGTCACCCTGTTTCAGTCTAGCAGAAGCAGTTGTTTTGCTACATACAGTTGTCACTAAGTATGCTACACCTGCTGCTTTTGACTTAATGTTGTCTTTGTTTTTTTTCTGCCCTCTCAGTCCCAGAGGTCAAGGTGGACTCAGGGATGGACGCTGTTGTGCTGCCCTGCAAAACCAGAATCAATCTCTCTAAAGAGCTCACCGTAGAGTGGTCCTGCAACGACGTCTGGGTCCTGAAGGTGCACGTGTTCAAGAACGGCTGTGATCGTCCAGAAGAACAGAGTCCGTTTTACAGAAACAGAACCAAGATGAACGAAGACCTGCTGGAAACCGGAGACCTCAGTCTGACGCTGAAACACCCCACGGACAGAGACAGACAGACGTACACCTGCACGGTCTACAGCAGAGACAGGAAAATCCTCATGAAGAAACAAGTGAAGCTTAACGTTGAAGGTCGGTCTAGAACATTACCTTCCATCTCTAACCCAGTCATGTCTCTTTACTGTAAAGTAAAAATCTCTGAGTAGGGGAAGCGAAAGAGATTCAACTTTTTTATCCGTTCCAATGTCTCCTCAGACTGTGAGGTGGAGGTGGACGAGGGACAGAGTCTGTCGTGTTGCCCTTCAAGACCTCAGGCGATATGTCAGACATCAATGTGAGTGGTGGCGTTACGAGCCTGAACCGCCAATGACGGTCCACAAACATGAGAATGGCTGTGATCACCCAAAGATCAGCACCAGCTTCACAGAGACCGAACAGAGATGAGTCCAGCAAATGGAGACCTGAGTCTGACCTTGAAGTACCCAACGGACAGAGATAGTGGGAGCTATATCTGCAGGGTCAACAGCCAGCAGAACAAGAGGAAGAAAACTGTGATGCTCAGAATTGTCAGTAAGTAGAACATATGAGAAAAAATAACTGTATACACATGTTCCTACCTGCATTTTTCACTTCCACTACTCTGCAGCAGGTCCTTCTTAGCACTGTATGGCCTAGTGTACCTGTGAGAGTGAAGGGTTAAATCTTTACAATCAAAAAACCCACCTCATCCTAGTGCAAGACATTTTTATTGACAAATTTGAATTTTTTCAAAATTGTTGTGTTTCCATATCATCCATAGTTATATGGTCAATGAACATGCAGATGCTGTGGACAGAAACACTGGTGTTCCAGCAGTTTGCAGCTCATCACAGGTTTAAGCATTGATGGTTCCTTGATTGTCCAGGAACTTCCCAACCAATTTATTTTGATCAGTTTGGTACTTTTGTTGAATTGCTTGAACTAAATATTCAGGAATCTGGTCTTGTTTATGAAAGTTTTTCTCAGCATGCTAGCCATAAATTAATGTGAAGATATGAAATGAGTTCTGTTGCTGTCCTCTCAGACCGGCAAGTGGAGGTGGAGGAAGGGGCGGAGTCTGTGCTGCTTCCCTTCAAAACGACGCCTGACCTACCGGAAGATGCCAAAGTTGTGTGGTGGCAGCTTGACCCGGGACATATGAAGATTCATGTGTATCATAATGGCTCTGAGCGACCTGAAGAACAGAACCACTCATACAGAACCAGAACAAAGATGAACGAAGACCTGCTGAAAACTGGAGACCTCAGTCTGTCTCTGAAGCAGCCCACAGATAAGGACAGCGGGAGGTACAGATGTGAGGTCTACAGCGAGACGAGGGGGAGCAGGAGGGAGAAAACCGTCATGGTCAAAGTTAGAAGTGAGTTTTGAGGTTTAATCAGAAAGTTGTCCTGCTGGGGTTTTTTGTCTATGTCTCAACTTGTTCTGTCTCCTCTGCAGAGAGAAGCCAGACTCAAAATGTGGACAAAGGAAACGCCACTGATCCCACTCCTCTGCTGGCTCAACAATCAGTTTGATTGGTTTGGTAGTTTATATTCAAATTTGGTTTATCTCGGCTTAATGTTCTGTCTGAGTGACTTTGTCCTAAAGTCTAAAGTCGTCACCCTGTCTTTGTCTAGTTGTTGTTGATGAGAGACAATGGTGAAGGTCAGAATTACCCATCAACATGATCATGCTGGAAACAGGATGTCCTCCTAGATTTTGTTGGTGTCCAGAAACTTGAACTGCATAATTTATCTTCTTGTGGCCTGATAATTCAGAGCTTAATGTTTCTCCGAGAAACATGGGTCATTAACTGCTCTCTCATTATCCTTTGCTCATTTTAAATGAGTTTGGTCACATTATTGTTGCAATGAAATTCTTCTTCGATGTGACGATTCATCTCAAACAGCTGCAAAAATTCATGAGAAATGTGTTTTCTGTGATGTAAGAAAAATGAGGAATTAAACTCTGAAAAGCATGGAAGGGCAAAGTTGCTGACTTGCAGCAAAAAACGTTTGGGATTTGGATCCTGCTTTGGATCTTTCTGCATGGAGTTTGCAATATGTATGTGTTTTTCTCACAGTCCAAAAACATGATAATGGTTGATGACTTTCTGAAACCACAGGAAATGCTGTAAATACTGAAATGGAATGTTTCCTTGCTAAAAAAAAAAAAAGAAAAGAAAATCCTTTGTGATGAGGATATGTCGAAGGCATTTGTTGGCTTGAAACTGGCAAAACATAAATGGTCTTGGTGAGCTCACTTATTTTCCCCTAAAGATCCTCATCTCAAGAAAAATGAATGAGACTGAAACTGGAAACCTGGCTCAGAAGGAAGAGAAAACTCCAACCTGAGGAGCAACAATACCATACAATTCATGCCACTGACAAAAGACATTTCTGGATGAGTCAGCAGTCAGATCATTGAGGTGGTTATGTTTGTGAGCATAATGTTTCTCATGTTTTGTCACACCACAGTTATTACCCAGACATTTCTATGTCCAAGAGAAACATCTGCTGAAGTCTGCAGATTCTTTTATTAAAAATAAACCAATTACTGTTGACTTCAAATGTACTTCATGAGTGTTTACTAATTATAATCAAGTGCAGCGGTGAATAACATTTTCTCATTGATCATTAGTGAATGAGAGACTTAACATTAACATTAGCTGCACCTTTCAATGATAAATCATGTTGTTGTGAGGAAACTAACCAGGCTTCATTAGGTAGATGCTGATCTATGAAATACACAAACTATTTCTCTCAGAAAGCAATTTTATTCATCACCACTGGACAAATACCCAGGAATTTTTTCACCCTAATAATGCACATTTGAGATGGAGACTTTGACATCACTAATATGACCTGTTGTGTTAAGTATTGATGTCTGAGTTTGGTGTTCATCTATAACCTTTGGTGACATTGTACCACACCATAGCATAGTATACTACACCACACGATTGTATACCATATCACACCATAGTATACTGTGCCATAGTATATCATAATATACCACACCATAGTATTCCATACCACATCACATCACACTATACAACAGCAACTTTATTCATAAAGCACTTTAAAACAACCATGTAGTGTATCTATGCATGTATGTTTCAGTAACTGCATACTTCAATATACATTCAAAAATTATGTATTAAAATATAATATAAAACCAACACAAAAAATAAACACAATGAAACTGATTTAAAAAATCAAGGTTAAAAGCTGGGGAATAAAAATAGCTTTATGGTAAATTTGAACAGTAGGCAGTGAACAATCCCCTCTAATGTGCAAAGGTAAGTCACAATAGAGAACAGTAGAAAAGGCCCTGCTCTGTTTGAGTTTTTTCCTGAATCTTGGTACCTGCAGCAGCTGCTGTTTGACAGACCTAAGAGGCCAACAAGGTAAGTATGGACAGAGAAGATCAGCGGGGTAAAATAGGGCAAGAACCTTAAATGATTTAAATCAAAAATTCAGAATGTTGCGCACTTTCTTCCTTTTACATTGTGTACACCCTTTCCACTTCAGACATGAAAATGTAAACTATAGTAAATCCAAACACAACTGAAAGGGAGAAAAGCATGAACATAATCACAAATGCCCTCTATAAAAGTTTTTATTGGAAATTTTACAGCTCTTGCTCTTACCACCTACTTTACCCATTGGCAGTAGAGTTATGTTGGGGGAAATGAGGATATAAAGAAGGGCGTACAAGTACAGTAGGACGCCGAATAGGCATGAAACCAGAAAATGCTTGATGTGATTAAACGTCTGCTTGAACACAGGGGTTCCTTGGAACAGAGAGATAGTCGCAGAGAGAGGGAATAAAAAGAGGAGGAGCAGAGATGAAACCTGAGGTAAAGGCTGAAGTAGACTCTTGGGAGGCTTTAAATGTTCCCAGAACAACAAGCTACCTTTACTGCCTGGTGTAGTAGGTGAGTGAAGCTATTTGAGTCTTTTCAGCATGTCTTAATGTTTTTTTTTTATATGCAGAAGGCTTTTGGTGTTGACAACGTTGATGGGAAATAAGTGGTTCATTGGAAAATTATTCAAGAACTTGTTTTTTCTGCAGAAAATGCATCATTTACAAAACTTAGTGTTTTTAATATTTTGATAAGATTAGGTTAATCTTGTCTTATGCTGAGTGTTAGTGTGAAGGAATGCAGATTCTGTGATCAAACAGGAAAGATGTGTGAGAGTGGGAGATTTTACCCACAGATGGCCTCTCAGTGGTGCCACTCTGACCCTCCACGTTCCCGAACCCTGAAACCAGCTGGCAGCGCTGACGCAGGGCGATTCGTGGCCAAAACATTACCTAATCACTTATTTTGATCCTCTGTGTAATCTGGTTTCTATTAATAGTCAGGTTTTACTCATTTTGAACTGCGTTTTACTAGTTTTTAAAATTGTGTTACTAGAACATCATAGGACGTTTGAGCCTATTTAATGATGATGATAATAACTGGAATTATTCATTTCAGTGCCTGGTTTCTATGTTGCAGTCACATTTACTGACTGGATTTTTTGGTTGGATGATTGATTGATCGGATGCAGACAAATAAGCCTTGAAGACCTACTTTCATGACAACAGTCAAGCAATGTGCTGAAAATAGAGTATGTTTTGTAATTGAGATTTTGTTTTGACACAAGGCATCAAATGAAATGTGATGTATTTTCAAAGAAAATGAAAACAAACTCTCTGACAATGAGCTGTGTTTAGTTATACAGTTTATGATTCCATTTCAAGTAGAAACAATCTGAAAGAATGAACATGCATACCTAAGCAGGATGTATATCTTTATCTATAGTATGTTTTTATGCTGTATGCATTAAGGATATTTTTCACAGTTTTTCATAATCATAGGATGCCAGATATTTATCAAACATCCCATGTTTCCCTGCTTCATAGGCCACAGGCTGTAGACTCTCTTCCATCGACTCCAGCGACTTGTTGTAGCATTGGGACCTGGACACATTCCTTTTCATTGGTGGATCGTTTGAAATGGAAAATCTGCCATCTTGATACCAACTAGACGACGTCTTCAAACGGAATTGAAATTCAACCAGAGCAAACCTGAGCCACTAAATGACACGAGAGGATCCCATGGGGAGCGTTTTCTTTTCTGGTGGAAGCATGACCTTGTAGCTAAAGCAGATTTGCACCACAAGAAGTCACTGAAGCTTTGACCTAATTTGGAACTATGGCGTTTCCATTTTTTAACCCCGTGCCTTTCTTGGTTCCCCAATTAATCTGTCTTGTCGGACTGCTCCTTATTGGCCAGTGGGGGCCATCGGGTGTCAGCTGCCAGAATGACACTGAGCCGATCGTGTTGGAGGGAAAGTGTCTGGTTGTGTGCGACTCCACGCCATCGGCGGAGCCATCGGGTAACGCCCTGGGCATGTCGGTGAGGTCAGGAACGGGTCGGGTGGCATTTTCAGCCATACGCAACACCAACCATGAGCCGTCCGAGATGAGCAACCGCACCATGACTATCTATTTTGATCAGGTGGGTTGAAATAATATCCAGGAAGGTACAGAGTTACAAACTGATACATAGGACCCCTGGTATTCACGGGAGTTATAGGGATGATAGTCGTCCACAAATAGCTAAAATTCTATGAATACTCGAGGCACCCTCTATGAACACTTATAACTGCCTATTTTAATAGTTCAAACACCAAATATACCTTGATATGCATGAATATATTCAGTAGAAACTGCCATCTTTCTTATCTCCACTCTTGGGGGTAAAAACAATCCGCACTAAGGAAAATTAATGCTGCTCATGAGCTGCTCATGTAACACCAGTCCATAGCATTTTCTTACAAATGCTTCTGACATACTTTGTGGAAAAAAATGCAAATAGACCTGAACAATCTGAAGTCAGATTCCCAGTAAAATCCCTAAAAAAAGTACTCTATAAATTCATCCAATTTAACAAAATCTTACACCCCTTAAATTTAGCATATGGTCTTTTAACAGCTATAATCTTAGTAGGTATAACTGGCTTCAGTGGATAAGTGGAAAATAATAAATTATCATGAGCAGGAGCAAGGCAGTCTCCTCGTGAAAATAGGTTTATTAATAATCACTTAAAGTACAACAGCAGAACAATAATGTTTTTTTGGGTGATTTTTTTCTACTCTCCAAATCTCTGAGGCCTCCCGTGCCACCTGGTGGACACCATTGGGAATAGACAATGAAACGCATGGCTTAGCATAATTCAGTTTGACCTCATGACACTAAAGAACACCATTGGACAATCTATCCTTATTTGATATATCTTGCCTGTCATTTAAAGCAGTGTGCAGAATTGCTCGTTATAGAGAGCAGTCAACGCTTTTGGAAATTTTTATCACCTGCTTTCTGTAAAGCTTTGTAACTGCATTAATGGCAAAAAATCAGATTTTAATGTAATTTATTTTTAAGCATTTCCACCACTCCTTTTTGTGTGCCTCTCTCTTCAGCATTAAAAGATCAAAATATTTCAAAAAACAAAGCTCGAGCACATATGTTGAGCTGCTGGAAAACATCTTCAACAGATTTTTTAAAAATTTAGCTTTGCCATGAGTTTCTTGACTATTATTCAAGAGGAACTGTGTCTCTCTCTCTCTCTCTCTCCTTTCATAGATTTTAGTGAATGTTGGCAGCCATTTTGACCCGGCAACTAGCATCTTCGTAGCACCCAGAAAAGGAGTCTACAGCTTCAGCTTTCACGTTGTTAAGGTTTACAACCGGCAGACAATACAAGTGAGAAAAATCGCTAAAAGCCTGAGTTAAAACTGTACTCCTACTTATGTCTGAATATTGTTTCCATTTGTTTATTGTCCATAGTAGTTTCTCAAATCCTCTTGCTACTTTTCTCCTTCGCCTTGTCTTTCTAGGTGAGCTTGGTTCTCAATGGCTGGCCGGTGATCTCGGCCTTTGCAGGTGACCAGGATGTGACGCGGGAAGCGGCCACCAACGCAGGGCTGGTGTTGATGGAGCGAGGGGACAAGGCTTACCTTAAACTAGAGAGGGGAAACCTGATGGGTGGGTGGAAGTACTCCACCTTCTCTGGCTTTCTGGTCTTCCCACTGTAGGGTTTCCTTGAGGCAGGATGTTGTATAAAATAAAAATTGGTTTCCCAAAAGGGAAAGCAATGACGGATGCGTTTCTGCTGTAGTTTTAGGTTCCACATTGGACTGCTTAACTCTCCCGGAGTCCTAAAAGGAGACTGCAGGAACTTTTTTTTATCCTGTGCATGTTACCTGCAGGGTCTCACTGACCCCATGCGTTTCCTGGTTTCAGGAACTGGCGGGCTGATGAAATATCCCCATCAGTTCCCTGCTGTCCGACCGTGACATTTGCCGCGCTCTTCCTGAGTATCTTCCAAGTTAGGACTGCGGGAAGGTTAAGATGTGAAGTAGATGAATGGATGGATTGACTTTGCACCAAACAGTCTTGAATGTAATTTCCATGACAACTGTACTTTTGTGGCTCGCCATCTGTTCCACAGACTTAATGTGTGTTTATGTGCTTGCTTAAATCCGGTGTAGCCTCTTTGATGCATGAAAACCAAATGTAGGACATGTTTGTTGACAATAAAGAGAACAAAAACAACAACCGGCATCTCTATTTATTTTGAATCTATTGACTGTGTTAGTTATGGCTTGCTCAAAACCTCAGTTTAAACAATTTTTTAAAATAAATATGCACATTTAAAGCTTCGATGTTGAATATTTCCTTTATATCCACTGATGGAAATGCTTTTCATATAGCTAACATTGTTTATTCCTTCCGTCTGCCCATCCATCCAGGTGTCACTCCCTATGTGACAAGTGAGAGTACCCTGAAAATGGTTTCTGGTTCTGTACTGATCTCTTAATTGTAAAAGAAATAACATTTTGGAGTTAATTTATATTTTAAAACATACAGTATATCCATTAAATCTTAATTTTCCCCAATTTTCTGCATTTACCAACTGAAAATTGAAAAGAAAAATTGTAATTGGAAAAAAAAGTTTATTTTTAAGTAACTTTTTAAAATCATACCTAAATATTACAATCCTGTCTAAGCTACGTTGCCTTTTACAATCTGACAGGGAAGAACACGTATGAAATTTGTGTATCTAGGAAAGCATTTCTGTGGTTAACTCAGCCACAGATAAACCTTATTTAGGTTTTGCTTATCTTCAAGTTTTTAAGTCGCAGAGAAAAGACTGAAAGTTTACCTGAAGATTCTTACTGTCCCCATTCAGGTGCCATTAACTTACATTAAAGCACCAACATATCAAAATTCATTACAGTTATTTAAACTGATGCATTGCTTTTAGAGTCCCAAATAGCTGTGAAATCCATTTTTCACTCCTGCTGATGTACAGAGACCGTCCTCTGTATCTTTCTCTGCGGTGGATCCGGTGGCAGATGGAGGCCTGGCGGTGGAAGTGTGAACCAGTCCAGAAGCTCGCTGGGTTCATGCTGGACCATCACAACTGATTTGTGTCAGCTTCCTGGGACTCAGCAGAGGCCTGTGTTAGCACTTTGGAGATTCGTGTACGGAGTACAAAACTGCGCTATGTGGAGACTAGAGGAAAAAAGGTCAAAGACTTCCAAACCTGTTTGGAAGTCTTTGAGAAAACGAGTGCGTGTATATAACCAAGAAGAAAATTATTAGCTCACCGCTCTTTATCTGTTTGAAAAGATGCAGGATGAAGTGAACACTTATTCAATCCTACCCCTTTTCTAAATTTAAAGACAGTTTAATGACTTACCGACTTGTTAATTATCAGAAATTTCCAATTAAAAACATGTTATGGTAGACCTGTTCAATTTAATGTGCTAAAAAAAACTGGAAATAAATTATGTTACATAAAATAAAATGATTATAAACAGACTCTCATAGTAGGACAAGAAATTTTATTGACCCGTGATAATTATATGAATAATGACAATTGTAAATAACCGGACATTCAGAACCAGAATAATTACCAGCTCCTTGCCAATGTACACCATATAATATGCTTAATAATCTGTGTTATATAATGTTATATAGCACATTAAAAAACTGAAGGATGATAGTAAATTAAAAAAATATTGTAAATCTTATTAAAAAAAAGTAAACACAAAACTGACAGATGTGAGCACAAATATGTAATACGTCTTATGAATCACAATAAACATTTTTTTTTAAGAAAAGAAGAGATTGCTTTCATTTTATTTTGTTCACTTGTAACGAAATAAAAAGGATTATGGTTCGTTCCATTTACCTTCAAGGCTGAAAACTATGATTGATATACCACTGAAGGGTAAATAAACCTATCGCAGCACTATATTCATGCAGCAGCCATATTGGATTGTGTGATTGGTGGCACAACTCTCAATTTCCAAGTTGGATTTACAAAGGTCATGAGGGATTTCTGTGGATTTTTCCATATTGGAACTTAGAAAGTTTGTCTTCCTTCACCAAATGGAGCGCAGCATGAATCCAGCACACATCAATACACCCACACCAAATCCATCTTCATCCATGCCTGAAAATAGTCTCATAATCTTTTTAACAGACAATACCACGGAAGTATTTTACGCTCACCTTCTGTAACACTTCACTGAAGTTACAGCACTTTTCAAATGCTTTCAATTCCAACATTTCACGTAGTACACATTGTTCAAAAATCCCTAAAGCTTGCCATTTACTTTAAAATAGCTGATTCCAAAGCCTCTACAAAATAAAGCAAAAAATAGTGCAGCATATACCAAAAAGTAGCATTTGTACCTTTAATTTATGTACCATATTTGTAAAACAACTTGTTGCAAAAATAGAATATAATAAAAAATATTTCTTTCAGTGAAACTAATGACCCGCTAAAAACATGAAAAACTCCCCTTCGACACCTTTCTTAAAAACACATTCCTGAAAAGCTTTGACTCAAACGTTTGCTTCTTTTAATTATAGTCAGATGGTTGTGAAGGCATGTTCTGGCATTCTAAGGCATGTTGGCGCTCTGATGGTAGATATTTTCTGACCACAGTTGGTGAAAAGAAAAAAAAAATACAGCAGCCGTCTTGGCTTGTATTTAATGATGACTGTGCAAAAAGCTGGCCTGGAGTTTTTGCCCGCTGTTAGAACCAGTTCCAAACAAAAGAAGTGAAATTAATTACAGTAGTAGTAATAAAAATATGATGAAAAGCTACAAAAAGCTGCATTAAATGCATTTATGCTACAAGAAATAAATAACATACAAAAGCTCTTGTTTTATTTGAAAAAGAGAATAAAAAAAAACAGTTCTGGGAAACTATGGATTGGCAGTACTTGTGCGGTGTTGTGAGGAGCTGACAGTAGATGGCGCCGTTGAGTGCCTCTTTCTCTCAGAGGAGCCAGAGAGGCTGATGTGCATTATGTTGTTGTCTCCATATTGCAGTCCAGTCACATTGGAGCAGTGAATGTTTAAGGTGCCGGGGCTGGAAAACTGACGCTGTGGAGAAAAGAACGCCTGATGAGAAAAAAAATCCAGTTTTGGGTGGAACCGAACATGCTGATACGTCTGATGACGGCAATTCAGAGGGAACCCTCTAATGAAATGACAACTTTCATTTAATGTTTTTCAAGCACCTATTTGCAGCAGAAAAATGCTTTAGAAGTGGGCAGGAGTCTGAATTAAAGCTAAACTTTAGGTAAAGGTTTACTCAGACTAGCTATTTTAGACTAGTTTTTTAAAAACGTGTCTTCATTTATGAAATGGGGATAATTTCCAATGAAAGTTTTTTTTTAAAAAATACAATAAAACTAGATTGTGAGGCTGGTCAAAGATTGCCCCGTTCCGGTTGCATCTCCTGATTTCTTTGACTTTAGCTTTTTGTTCTGTCAAACCAGGTCAGAGTAATCTACCACTTTGTCATTTTAGTTAATAACGGGAATAAAACTCCCGTATTTTTTCCTCCGAGTTGATGGCAGCTCATGGCTGACGGATACGTGGTCCGATTGCTTACAGGTATGAGACCGTCTGATGATAATCGACATACCTGACACAGAAGTAACAGAGGCTTATTTTGTGCTTGGCCGTTGGATGTCAAAGGAGTGGGTTCTACAGAGGACGACTTCATTTTAGGGTCTGCTGCTCGGGGGGCCTGATCAACATCACACAGACTTGTAGCCCAACCAGGTGATGGATCTAAAAACAAACAATAAAAATTTAAATAAATCTCACGTGAAACCATGACAGATGACTTGTTCCGAGTCAGATATCGGCGTCTTTCTCACCTTCGACTGCTGCATTGTCTCCTTGATTTCCTGGCCAAACACCAGCTATTTCCTGAAACGTGCAAAAAATAAATAAAATAAATCTTTTGTCACATATAATAATGTTTGACATGAAAAAAATTGTTGGTTGTAAACCAAATAATGACTAAACCCATCTAACCTAAACTGTATCAGTATTCCCTCACAGAACAAGACAAGAATTATCGCATCTTTACATAGCAAATTTTCTGTCTTTCATATAAATTCCAGTTTGTTTTAAGTAAATTGCAAAATTACAGGTGGCCATTTAATTCTTTCACCTTCTCCTTAAAATAATGTTGAAATAATTTTTACATTTGCTTTCTTCTCCACCCCTTCCCATATAAAAAAATAGAAGAAAAATACCCTTAGTGAAACAGGAAGTGATATGCACAATACTTCCTCACACCAGAAAAAAATTTGCAGTGTGGCAACTCCGATAGGACTGGCCAAGTTGCTGCAATACATAGAATCTCCCCTGTCCTCACTTAGCATCACAGTCTTCTTGTTGTTTGTTTAACTGGGCTACAGACCACTCCTTTCTCTTGTTGTCACCATAAAGATGATCTTGAGATATGAAGGTGATGTTAAACTGTTTTCATTCATTAACCCAACTCAGGTCATTTGACCTACTGATTTTCACAATCGCTTTCAGTCATTCTGACAGAATTTTCACCTGAACCGGTGGCGGTCCTGTCCGCACCCTGTCACAAATGTTTGCCTCTGCAGCTCTTACTGGTTCTGCTGTAGGAACAACGAAAAGTCAAACCTCCAGAAGCCAGGGAGAATTGTCTAATAATGCGATCAGACTGACCTGAAGTCTCAGTAACAGAAAGCTTTGTCATCTCATGTGTGATCTTCTCTTTTTCATTTTGGTCCTTGAAGGAGGAAGAGAAAGACTTGAGTCAGACCTGGGCAAAATGTTCTGATAAAAATAATAATGTGATGTGTCATGTTAAGTTTTACATCACGCCAACATGCCTTGACTTTGTTCCTCACCAGTTTCTGCAGGACTTGGTGGACGGCATCATGAATTGCGGGTTTGTGCATCTTGAACAGTTCTTCCATCACAGTTGTGCATTCTGTCGATAAACCAAAGACACATTAGCTTCAAGAATCTCACGTTTAGTTTATTCCTCTATATCGGGACTGTTCTCACCAGATGAAAAAAATACTTTAATTACGAGTTTAGTTTGACTCTATTCTCTTGTGATTGTTGGTTATCTTTGAACAAAGTTATGGACAGAGGCTTCATTCAGTTACATGTCAACAGGAATTATTTTTTGTTGTTTAATTTACGTTGTGTTATGTTATATCGATGTAGGTATCGATACATTGATACCTACATCGATACCTAAAGTCTTGTTTTACTTTGCTTCGTGGTCTGGACGCTGATAAAGTTTTGAATTTTACCTGGTCGCTAACGTTCGGCCGTGACGTAATACGCCAATTCGACGTTATAAAGTTTACCGGAAATTCAACCGTCCTCCACCGCGAAGAGATAAGTACCGAGTCAAACAAGACGGCTCTTAATGTAAATTCAATATCTGGAAGCGTGGCCAACGTAGACTAAATGCGTTCAGTCACTTCCTCCGCTGCCATTGTTGAAACTACATGCTACTACTGAAACCGCAGACAATGGAGGTCATTGGCTACAACTTCTCCTTCTGTTCGCTGATTGGCCCTTTAGAAAATCTACGAATTTCAAAGCCCAGATGGACCTATGAGGGGAGATTTGAATGAGCGTGAGCGGACACAGGCAACTGTGCGGCTGAAAATTTTGTAGTAGCATTAACAAATTCAACATACCTTTTTTTTCTTTCTTTTTTTTAACACAATACAAAATAAGGACACAGATTTGCACCATTCTTTTGTATTGATGAGTATTTTTTTAAATCAATTTCTGTAATTTTTGCATACTGTACCACTTTTACTTACGAGGGAGGAAGGCCTTTGTTGGGATTTGAGCGCCAACACTCCTGCATGAGATCAACGAGTCTTGCCAGTCCCGCCACTCCGGCATCCGTACACCTGATGTCATCCAGAGAAGGACGGTCTCCCATGGGGATACGGATAGGCACTATGGCGGACAAGGCATCTGGGGGAAAGACAGAGATTGGAGTCGAAGGTGTGTTACAAATGTCCCTTTGGTAAAATTTACATTTAAAAATTTTTCACTTGTTTACATCTTGCCTGCCAGTTATTTAAGATGAAAATTATACATAGGGCAGACACTTGCTTAAATTGGGAAAGTTTGATGTGCATAAAGGATGATGCCGTTTAAAAATGTATTTCTTGGTAGTGGTTCAAATTCAATTTTTCCGTTTGGCGTATAAGCACCCATATGACCCCAATTTTCAAAAACTTCATTTCAAGGATTTAAAAAAAAATTGTGACAGTAAAGTCACATAAATGGTTTAATCTGTCAAATTTTATTTATTTATTTATTTTCAACAGGAGGAGTTGCTAATGGACCTTACCAAGCTTCGCCCAGAAATGCCCCTCAAAAATCTCACGTGACTACATGTCTCACAAGCAAAGCCTCGCGGTGCTTAGCTTCTAGTGTAAACATGGCATTTTTCATTTCGACTGACTCTCTGCAGAGTATTTCTGAGTCAATTACTTACACCAGCAGACAATCCTTTGTTTTTATTGATCCTACAACGGTTGAGCTGCAAATCCGGTCGTGCACAAGCTTTGATCCAAGCAAGACTTTCCGTTTCAGATTTTAGAAATCTGTGAATTTTAGTTCCACAAATACGATTAGGATACCTGACATCGCCTGTACAGATACCCCACTGACAGTGGGGAACCATTGTTTTTGAGTCCTGATGCAAAAACTTTCTGCCGGTCTGCTAGTCCACTATGTACATTAGCATGTGTTTATTACTGTAGCTTGTGTTTGTGAGACGATCACGCACGTGGTAGCTCCGCTGTGACGTAAAATGGGCATTAGCTGATGAAACGCGGCCCCTGTGGAAAGGTCCATTGGACAGCCTCTCTCAGTGATTTTGACTTTGATCTGAATTCTCTGGGATGTTAACTATACATCCTGATTCTTCAAGATAAGCTGATAGTAACTGACTTAATTTCATGGTGGCTGTCATGGATACATCTAAAGTGTTGATTCCCTGATGGATTTTTTGGAGGGGAAATGCTGACTGCAAATCATTCATACTTAGAAAGACTAAAACTTTGGTTAGTGATAAAACTTCACTTTTCACTAATTCATCTTCCAACTCATTTTTTAGCATTTCAAGTCAACCTGCAAAACAGGACATCTGTGTATTTTTATTTTTTTAAAAAGTATGTATTTTTCCAGGCTTAAATTTTCTGAGGTTTTTTCTGCATATTTTTTATAATATTCTGGGAATTTTGAGTACAAATTAAAATACCATATTACAGTGTGTCCCACAATAATGACAATAAATGCTACCACTGGCTTCTGATATCTGGAGGAGTGGCTTAGGATCATTTCACAGATTTTGAGGCATCTGAATTTATTTAGATCACCTCCAAATCTGGAACTCTTGAACTTTCTCAAATAAAGAAAATGAACATCCAAGGGCTAATGCAGATTTTTTTTTTTAAAAAAAAGAACAGTTTACGTTTTTTGTTGATAGCTGTTTTAGTGGTTTGATCGGCATTTTAAAAATAACTTAAGATCTCCAACGCCTACAAAAAGTAATCACCTGCTTGGATTTTTTAAATCCTTTTTGTTGCTTTTGCAAACCAATAAAAACCTAAATTTGGCTTTTTTTGATGTTGAAATCCTAATGTTGCATCTGCTAAATAATGACTTGAATAGGGTGAATATTTATGCTACTTATTTTGTGTAAAATATTTCTATTTTTCTTATTATTTTGTAGAAATCAGTTTCCACTTTGACATCAAAGTTTTTTGTCAACAAAAAGGACCAATTTTGTTTCTCGTAATTAATTTGTATGAAGGTAAAACATTTAAGGAGGTGAATACTTTGATATAAAGTGGTTTAGAGTAAAAACAGGTTTAAGTAAATGGTTACTTGTACTTAACCCTGGAAAATGATAGAAGCAAGTTCAATGCTTTTCCAGACTTTTCGAACAAAAACACGACTCAGCACTGGAACAAATTAGGAACTTACTTGGATATGGTTTTTTTCCTGTTGCAATGGACCACAGCAGTATACCAAAGCTGAAACAGAAGTTAAGAGAGTCGAAGATTACTTTAGCAGCTAACTCACCTCCTTACTGTTTTTGTTGTAATCAGAACGTAAAAAATGGAGCCCACAGCCATTTTATCAAAAAGAGGAAATCGCACGAGAGCTTCATTCAGTTGATAACTCATCTGAGAAACATGTCCTCATATCTTTCACTTCCTATTGGGATTGACAGACATAAACTGCTTGATGAACAATAAAAGTGCCCTGATCTCTCTGTACCTGTAGATGTCAAAGGCCCGTGAGGGATTGTAAGAAGTGTGTCGAACGCCTCTGGAGGCATGTATCTGATGGTCCCGCCTGTATCGTTGCTGTCCTTCTTGGAAATTCGAGTGATGCTGCTGGAAAACCTGGCGAGGCCAAAGTCTGTAAGCTAAAGAGAGGATATAAGTACAATCAGGCCATAATGTTAATACCATTTGTATAATTGTGTTTATGAAACATAAAAAAAATAAACAATCCAAAATTAAACATCAAATTAATTTAAGGCTAATGATGCTTTTTTGTGAGATTAGTTTGTAATAATTTCATTAAGGGAAACACCTCTTCTTGACAAAATAAATTAAAATAAAAAATCATCTCACTGGATTGCCCTGGATTTTGGAACAGAATAATGTTTGACTAAAAGAACATATTTTTGTTCTGAAAAGACATCTATTTACACTTCATCAATGCAAATCACTTGAATTATGGTCTTTTTCCCCATTTATTTAAACCATTTTTATCAATAATGTGTAGAACACATAGCTTTAAAGAATAATGATAAATTGGACACACAAATCTCAGTTTAACATGATTTTGCTGTACTTCAAATATAATTGGGTATATACACATAGTAAATGTCTACCAATGTTAAGTTAAAATTCTCTTTGAAAATTTGAACTTTCTGTTGCTGTTAACAATCTTGTGGAATAATTCTGATTGGATATCTAATCACTTTACTTGGTAGTAATGGCAGAGTCCATTTAAATTGGCTGGTTCCCAGTCATACATTTTAAATCGGTTAAGGTTCGGTCATATAATCTTTTTTTTTTTTAATTAAAGATCTTTACAGTTTAGAATTATAAAAGGCAAAATTATATTTTGCTTGGTCATAATTTATCTAACTTGCAGACAAAATTGTTGGTACCCCTTTGTTAATGACATTGAAATAATTTGAAACTGACAAAAGTAATCATAACCCCCCCCCCCAAAAAAAATTAACCACTGAAAATCAGACATTGCTTTTGAATTGTGGCTCAGTAGAAACCACAACAAACTAATGAAACAAGCCTGGACAAAAACAATGCTCCCTCTAGAAAAGATTAAAGATCATTTGACCATAATTTGACATGTTAGACTAATGTGTGTCCTCAGATTAGCATTTCCGGTGCATTCAAGTCCTATTTAAATGTTGACAAGTAGTCAGTGGGCTGTTTGGTGACATGGTGTGTATTACGTTGAACATGGACCACAGCAAGCAAAGGAGAGGATCGTCTCAGGAGATTAGAAAGAACATTGCCTTTACCATGATAAAGGTAAAGGCAATACTAGCATCTCCGGTTAATGATGATGCTTGATGATCCTTTGAATAGGGTTGGACATATAAATTAAAGGGGAACTCCAAAGTCAAAGAACATCAGTGTAATATCGCACTATCCATTGTTGTTTGAGCCAAAGACCAAAGAGGAAATGAAGAGAAATTGATCTCTTTCTCTTTTTTACTGTTTTCAATGTTGCATGACTCTGTGTTTCTGTTTTTAATGTTGTAAAGCACTTCGAAATCCCTTGCTGCTGAAATGTGCTATACAAATAAAGTTTGATTTGATTTAAAAAGGTTATACTGGAATTTGCCACAATTCACATTGACAAGCTGCAAAGCTTCTGGGAGAATGTCCTTTTGGACAGACGAGACAAAACTGGAGCTTTTAGGGAAGGCTTATCAGCTCTATGTTCACAGACTTAAAAGGAAAAGAACACGGTTCATACTGTGACATGGAGAAGGTTCTGTTCTGTTCTGGAACTGGTTTGATGCATCTGACACAGGATGTTTTGAATCTGTGCGGGGTTGGACTATTCCTATCTGACCTTTTATGAGCCTTGCTCTAAATCCTATTGAACATCTGTAGAAGAAGCTGAAAAGTGCCATTTGCTCATGATGAGTTGGTCAATCTCATTGGCTCACTCCTTTTCATTATCTCAATAGTCTGATTGGTCAGCTGCTCTTGCATACATAAAATAATGCCATAAAACAGCAGGGAAGAAACCTACCATTCTCTAGACTATCCAAGCGTTACTTTCCCGACCCAGAACTGATCAGGATCAAAGCTGTCCCCTATAGCATCAAACACAGACCCCCTTTCCTTTACAAAAGGCAAATGGCTAGACCATCTGTGCTGAGCTCCATAGAATCCTTGGTGCATAACAATCAAAATCTTCACACCTGTGGTTCAAACAAGCCTCTTCTCTTTGTTGGGAAACACCACAAACGGTGACACCCTGCTGTTATAAGATCTGCTGACCAGAACCTACAACAGGCAGCCAGAATCAAAGGACTTGCAAGGTTTTGATAAGTGTCTTACTTCTTCTCATCCAGAGTCTTGCTAGAGGAATTTTTTTCACCCAAAAAAATCAAAAGGTGAACTCCAGAGCAAACATTTTCATAGTAATTTTTTTACACAACAGTAACAGAAATGGTGTTTGATTGCAGTGATTGCCTCAAGAGGTTGTTAATGGTACGATCACCCTTTTTATTGTTTTGTTTTTTAAAAAAGACTGCTGAGCCATAATTCAAAAATCAATGTTTGATTCTCATTAGTTAATTTTCTGTAGATTTTTATTTATTACTATTGTCAAGTTATTTTAGGGACCAATTGTAGTGGACTTTTTGTTTATTAACAGAGGGTTACCAACAACGTTTGTCCAGGTGGGTAAATGTGTGGAGCTCTTGCCAGAACCAGTGGACTCACCTTGGCGTTTAAATCCGAGTCCAGCAGCACATTACTGGGCTTCAGGTCCAAGTGCAGCACAGGAGGGGAGAGACTGTGGAGGAAGTTGATACCCAGAGCAATCTGGTGAGTCAGTCTGAAAGCCAGTGGCCAGGGTGGGGGTCCTTGTAAAGTTTGCTGATAAGAGAGATGACATAGTCATAGGGTATTCCATAGTATTTTAGTTCCTTTTCTTACTTTGTGCCATTTTCTACTGTAAAGAAATTGTTGTTTTAAACTAAACATGATGCCACATGAGCATTGGCATCTTTTAATGCCACAAACCATGTCTCTTGCTCTGACTGAAGTTCATTCATGACATCGATATGCTTGCAATCCAAACCACAACATTTTCCTTAGACTTTCTAGGTCAGCTTGTTTTAAAAACCCAAAGTTTTGTGAAAGTTGCGAAACGGATCGTCTCTAAACACACAACACCATTGGGTGGAATTGCATTGCGTCAAGATGGTAAACTTTACTGTAAAACATTCAAACCATTGAGGTAATTCAGTGTGGACCAGCTGCATACCTGGAGGTTAGCCAACGATCCTCGCTCCATGAAATCCATGACCAACCCCAGCTGAATTGATGACCCTGAAGAAGGTGATTGGCCCTTAAAAATCCCAATGGCTTGAAGGATGTGGCGGTTGGATCCTTGTCGCATCATGTCCAATTCATGCAGTAGAGCCTGGCTTGTCCTGTGGTTGCAGGTTTTCCTATCAGTATGTTGTTTTGCTTCTCCACTAAAGAGCCAGTCGTATGCAGTACTCACCCATCATCATAATGAAGCAGCTTAATGGCCACAAATTCACGCCACTGCCGGTGTTTGGCTTTGTAGATCTGTCCGAATCCTCCGGATCCGATCACCTCCCAGTCCTCTAGGTCAGTGTCCTTAACCACTTTCAAATCAGGACTGGTATGCAGCGCCATGGTTTGCTAGAAAAAAATCATTAGATCCTTTCATTGTAGTTAAAGCTGAAGATTCTATAATCCCGTTCACATTTCAACAAGACACCATTAGATATCATGAGAGAACATGGGGATTTTTTAAATCAAAGTTTTCAGACTCAAACTTAGAGTTCTAAACTAATATACATTTCCAATGGCTTTTTATGCTTTTATGTTTATTTTTTATAGGATATGACTACTGTTTAACACGTATATCAGAATATTGTTAGAATAAGCTAAACAATGGATATGAAAACAAATAATGCCAAGCTATCAAAATAGCGTGGAAAGTAAGATGTAAAGATACACCAGCTTAAGTAAATGAATTCAGAATCTACATATTGAAATGCTAAAATCTTAGTAATATTTTCATTTACTTATATTCTGTTCCCAGATGCTTTGTAATATACATTATTTCTATTGACTGGCCTCCTAACCCTTATGAAATATGACAGATTATGATCCACGATTACTTCAAAATAACTGAGTGACCTTCTGCTAGCAAATATTATTAATCGATTTCACATAATCATGTTTCTGTTCAGCAGATTATGGGTGAATTATAGAAAATGGACAGTACTTGTGAAAATATTCACCTCACTTGGATTTTTTTGTTTTGTTTTGTTGCTTCAGAATCTTGAATGAAAGTGAATTATTTGGACTGTTTTATTTAAGGAGCAATCCTACAACTAGAACATGTCATATTCTGTTTTTATTATATAAATATACATGTAACACTGAAAATGATTGCCTCCAACTCTACTATACTTATTTTTTTAATTAAAAAAAAGCCAAAAAAAAGGTAATTTAAGTGAACGATAATTTTCCCATCCTAAGTACCATAGTGTAAACGCAGAACCGGTTGTCATGGCAACCTTCTGTGATGTTTTGGTTTGAACTCGTTGAGTTAGCGGCTGCCTCCTGGATTCCTGTTTGCTACTGAAGGCTGCCACTGAGCCAGCACTTGGAGGTTCCCAGCAGGTAAGATAAACGCAGCTCAACCAGTTTATGATGGCTGTCAATAAAACGTGGTGCCAGGAAATGTAGCCTGAATGACACAAATTAGTGGGTCTACTTTTCAAACATCTTGTTGTGCCCACCTGAACAAAACACATGGTGATCCAGTTGGTTAAATAGAAGGGTGAAAGTAATTTTATATTAGCCTTTTTTAACATAAAGAAAAACTAATTTTTTGACTTTTTTTTTTTTTTTTTTTTGAGGAGTTAATAATATTCCTCTGACAAATAAATGGATGAAAATCAATAAGCCGATGGAAAAATATACACATTTTTGTTTAACAAACTGTGTCCGTACAGATAACTTGCAAGCATGAAGTCATTTAAAAAGTCTCTTTACAAGGGGTGTTGCAACAATCTTCACAAAATACTCAATTCACTGCTAATGTTTTGGCATTTTTGGAGCCTGTGGGATCTGTTTTACTCAACTTCAAATAGGGAAATATCTTGGTATGTACGACCTTCAAGTGAGGAATTTTACCAGCAAACTGGGGGGGAAGAGGGAACTGGACCTTTTTGATTAATCAATATGAAGCCAAAAGTTAGGAAAGTTACTAAAGCCAAAAGTCGGTCATTAAGGAATTAAGCTACTTCTTTATCTTGTCTCTGGAGTAGAAGTAGTTTGGTTTCAGAACCAATGAAACAAAGATGGGAACTGTACAGAAACACAGCACATTTGACATGCCTGCCCCTCACCCTTCAGTTTGAGGTTAATGTTTTTCACCAAGTCCTCTCCCATCTAAAGTAGGTGTTATTGTCAGAGTACCTCACAGAAAAGTCCCAGGGTGTGGTTCAGTCTTCAGTCCTCCCTGTACAACATCAATGTGAATAATTCTTCTCGAAACTTCATTTTCAGACGTCTAGTTTTCAAACAAATCTGCCCAGACTCTATGCTAATGTACTCCCTTCTCCTCTATGCCACCCTGTAAGTAGGAAGCCATGTTCTTTTGTTGCTCAGCGTTCTCAGCGGAAAATTCAAAGTCAGAGCAAGTCACCTGTTATAAGCAGTTCCCTCTTGAACTGAACTAAAAAAACTAAAAAAAAAAAACGTATTCATTCTAAAAACGCAAACCAGAACAACCATTCTACAAGGTCACACTGCTTAATGAATCAAAGTGATTTTTCTTTCTTTCCTTTTTTTTTTTTTACAGAAAAAGGGGGACTACTCACCCTTTGGGATTTGTTCTGCTCTCTCATCATTCAGTTGTCATGAAAGAGTCTCAGGAGGGCAAAAAACCCCTCTTATCCCCCACGTTCATCTCCCAGGTTGTTGATCTTAGTGAATAGAGAACTGAAAGTATTCTGAGCCGTTCCATTAATCCCACTCACTTCTGCTTCCGGGTTGCACAATGTGTGGGGTTTTATAACAACGTCCTGTTAATCTTTTGGACTTTAAGCCCACGACTCTGTGCAGACCTGCTGTTTTTCCTACAGGTAGTAACTCATTCAGCTTGTGAAGTGGTTTAAAGTCGCTTCTTTTTTAACAATCAGATTCAAGAGTTGACTGTCTTCAACAAAGCTTCCTCATATTTGTAAAAGATTTGAGTTTATTTTATGTTGAAATCCTCCAAATCTTAGAAGTTAACCAGTTTATTATTATTACTCCTTTTATCTTAAAAATGTATTTGCTTTCCAAGGCATTTCTGTAAATGACAACAGAATTTAGTTTAATTTCGCCAGCAGGGGGCAAACGAAACATAACAGGAGATTTATAGTCATTATTAAGAGCTAAAGCACTGCCTCACACTTTTTTCAGGAAGTGATAAAACAACACCGATAAGATCAAGGGTTGAGGCTTTTGTCCCGTTTTCAGGAGCAACAAACCTCTGATCTGACAAAAACCAACATTGAAAGTCCTTAATGAGGGTACTTTTTACATTTACAGCCACCTATGCGTGTGTTTGTGTATCTGTGTGTGCTGAAATCACGTCAGCACAGCCACTTCTGATTCATACATGAATCAGGTTAAAGGTTGAAGTGTTACCCAGAGAAGTCAGGTTTCATGACTTTAGAAGGACGTCAAAAATACTTTTGGAAAAACAGTGGAAGTGTGAAGAGAAGATTTATGCTTCCAAAGCAGCAGATTCAGCAACGGGAACTACATTATAGTTACAAGATTATAAAGCAGAGGAAACTAATGATACAAAAACAAAATGGTCTTTTGTGGAGCGTCGACTGCAAATTCAGTAGAGAGGATGTATAATTAGGGCTTTGAGCAGTGGCATTGTGATCACACATAATAATCATTTTTTTGCCATTGTTTACGCCCTGGTTTACAACGTCTGACTTCTTCTGGTGCAGGATTATGACGCACATAATGCCTCATATCAATGACATAAAAGTTGGCAAAAAGGCAACATGACTGTTCATACTGCAGGCTCTTTAAAAACAACTGGATATGTATCCGAATTGGTACCACCTATAGAAGTAACAAAGATTTGGTTTTTTTGAAGGGTGTAAAGATTGGAATTGGGTCGTTCAGACTGCTGTGAAAAAGTTGCATATGGGCGAGAAAAGCGGATTTGGGCTGTGTGAATGTAGCCTATAGGTCCTTTGTATTATGTTCATTTTATTTTTGCATTTCTTAGAACTGAAGAAGGGTCTAAGTGGATTCATATTCAGCTAATGCCTCAGGATAGTTCCACTTTACATGATGCATCCAAGATAACAACTGTAATTCTTTATCCTTACACCTACAGATGAAAGAACATTAATATGTACAAAGATTGAGCAGCAAAACCGTTACAAGATTAGACTGAACGTTGTCTTAATGATCAAAAAATATTTTACTCGGAAAAGGTTTTCACAGTCTGATTTAAAGCATTTTAGTGTCCGTGATACATAATAAATTGAAACTATTTTATTAAAAATGCCTTTTAAGCTTCTGTATACAAAATATCTAAACATGATTTCTCTTGGTACCACTCAAAGTTTTATTATTTTGTTGGATTTTTTTTTTTGTTTAAATTTCTCTTTCTTTTGATCAGTGTTCAAATAAATTTGGTTACGTTTTTCAGAATTCTATCTCTTTATCGGATTTAACCAAACTTATTTTGTATCTCCAAATAATCTGTTGGGTCTTTTTCCTTAAAATTGATTTTGTGCCACATGTAAAACGTTATATTTCATTTTGTTTAATTTATGTGTCCTTTGTGTATTGCAATTTGTTCTTTTTGGGGAAATTTTTTAAAGTTGTATTGTCAACACTATGTATATCTTGGGCTTTACAGTGTCTCTAGTTGGTACTTTTTAAGTCGAATTTTTACGTTTCACTATTTACGACCATTTCATCCTAAATTTCACACTAGACGAAGGAAGACAAAAGGAATTTATGCTGCTATGATTTAGGAAAATGCCATATCATTGTGACTTTATTTTTTATTTTATTTTTTTGGAGGAAATACGTCTCTTCCTATGTTTAACAGAGTGAACTACCCCATTTTCCCCTAAATGGCTTTTTTAGTGAGAAGGCAAAAGTCACGGTTTTACCAGAGTCGTGTGGAAAATATTATGCTCAAGAGAAGCGTAACCTATTAGGTTCGTCAGAGCAGCTCAGGGTTAAAACAAAAAAAAGACCAAAAACATTCGCCTCTGACGTCATTGGAAATCCCCTTTACATTGTTTCTGACTCTGACACAACTCAAAACGCTCCTTTTCAAAGTTGAACCATAAATGTGTTTTATAAGCCTAATATGTTTAAAAACAAACATATAAGAAAAACCTTATTGTGTCCAGCTAATTACGCGCAGTTGTAATTAAAATGCTGATTGGAGGGAACGTGCGGGAAGCGCCGTCTGCTTCCATTTATCGCGCAGTCGCAGAACTCCGTTATGGAGACGCTGCTGCTGCCGTCGAGCCCGCGGCGCTACCTGTGAGATAAACTGCCTGCTTTGCTTTCAGTTTTGTCTTCGGGGCTTTTTCGCCGCTGATGTGATGTGCGGCTCGGGTTCGGGCCCGCAGCTCCACGGGGACAGCCGCTTGTACGTGACCGTGGGCCGCGTCGAGTCTCCGTCCGTCTCCTCCCCACCGAGCGACGAGGCTGAGCGGCGGAACTTTGGACTCTCAGCTTGTTTGTTGTTGTTTTATGACTGCGGAAGACCCGGGCAACCAGCTGCTCTCAGAAACCAGCGCGCAGGACTTCTTACGACCTTAGCGTAAGGTACCCCCCAACCCCACCCCACTAATCCCCAATTAAATATTTACGACTTGGATCAATGTTGAAAGTTATTCTGAAGTTATGTTGTTGTGTTTCCGACACGAGGATCGCGGTTGTTTCCTGGTTTGATTTCTGCCAGGGACGCTCTCTCTCGCTCTCTCACAGACGCGAACTTACAGATGCCGTATGACCTCACAGGCCCAAAGCTATAACGCTGCTTTCAGTTTAGATTTCTTCATAAAAGCGTCATGTTGGCTATTGCTGTAAGTACTATTGTGTGTGTTTGAAGGGGGGAGGGGGGGGTTTGCTCAAGCAGCGTTTGGTTGAGCAGAAGCAAATGGATGCCAAACATCCTTCACCTCTCAGAAAGGAAGATAAACACAACACTGATCGATTATGTCTTGATTATTTTCATTCTTGTTTAGACTTTAAAAGTTATTTAATTTTCCTGTGAGTGGCTTATTACGCTTTAAAAACGTAGACGGTAAAATCACATGGCCTGTGATTCGGGTGTCTGGTTGGGGCTTTGATGACTGAAATCTCACATAAATGCAGAGCTTGGTGCTGTTAATGTGTTCAGGCATGGCTGACAATACAGCATATTACAATGTAATACAGTATGGTCTTGTTGTCCACTGATTGTCTTTTTGGGTTCATAGTTCTTGAGTTTTGTTATTAGCAGTTTAACTGTGTACAACTCTTAAAAATATATGTTCAATTCAGTGATGACTAAGCTTAAATAATCAAATGCATTTTTGTTTAAATGATCACTTTTCTGTTGTGATACATTGATTCACTTCTTTGTATGTTAATCAGGGCTGTAAAGGAGAGATGTTACCGACAAGAGATTTGTGGCCTCTTCCAAACTCTGTTTTTGTTCTTGTAAATTTCTTAATCTGCTGTTACTGATTTTTGATGATTTTGTATTGTCTTTAAAAACTACAAGAAGTTGTAAGAACATCACTGAAGTGATTTCTTGATGGCCCTTTTCCCATTTGATTAAGAGCAGTGTAAAAGGGAGGTTTATTGTTAATTCAAAAAGTTAATATGATACACGAGTGTTCCTAAAACTTAATATATTAGTAATTTGTAAGCCAAGCATCACAAAGACATGGCTCTGCGTGTATTCCTTGAGAATAAGCTGTAAATTCTTACATTTGCTTTGAGATTCTGCGAAGTAGGCGATGTTTCCAGCTTCAGCATGTAGCAGTGGAATGCTCTAAAGAATAAAACAGAACAACTTTGTGTTGACCCATTTATTCTTCCTGCTCTCTCTCACAGCCCAAGTGAACCATGACTGTATGCGTATATGTCCTAGAAAAAACTATTTCCTTTTAAAATAACTTTTTACACATCTAATACTGACTTCACTTTTGAAGCACCTTTCAGATACTAAATGTAGCTAACGTATACAGGGTGTCCATGTGTCATTAAAAGGTCTTAAATTCATGTATCCAAAATGAGGGTCTTAAAATGTCTTCATTTCATTAAAAGACTAAATTAGCCCTTAATGTTTATCACATTTCTTAAGTGTTGTCCTTATCTGTCTATTTAGGACAAAGTTTGTACGTTTCTATGGAGATACAGGTTTGAGACTCCATCTGTACCGGTCTTAAAAAGTCTTACATTTGAGTTGGTGAAACCTGAAGAGACCCTGTCAAAAGTTTTTGCTCAGTTAAAGCATCCACACTGAAGAGTGTGACATCCGACTAAGGGACTGGACTCCATAGCAGTACGTCATCGCCTGTACCTTACCAGACTTTATATCCAAGAATTCATCCATTGAACTAGTTTGGTGTCTTATTTACATAAATATGAACCCATCTCAGACCCAGATGCTTAAATTAAGAATAAATATGTTTTTGGCATATTCTTCCAATGTCTCACCAGAAGTGAAGAAGCTACCAGGTAGTCGGGGCTTGTTGTGTCCATCAACGATATGAAAATGAGCATCGGCTGGTGTCAGGATCTATTTTTATTAACAGTATTTTTAAACCCAACCTAACCAGCTGATGCTTTTTCTTTTTCTTCACAGTATGCTTGACTCCTAGCCACCGATTTGAGACCACACGATGGACGGTAAAAGGAGCAGTGGAGGTGAAGGAGGGAGCGGAGTTCCAGAGGTCGAGGATGAGTTTGCTTGCGCCGGGATGCTGCGGGGATCGCTGACTTCCCTGCACAGCACCGTGGAGCGGATATTCAGGGTGACATTTGGAATTGGAGCAGACGATTTGCCAAACGGGAACAACGGTCAGATATGGCTGAAGCTGCAAGGCCTCAGCACCGACGTGAAAGCTGCCAAAGTAAGACGCCTTTTCCTGGTTTTTAGGTGTTTTGTTCAATGAAGACCTGCTACTTGGACGTTTTCCTTATGTTGGAGTTTCTGTTGATTGTGGGGAAGGTTTCAAGCAATGACGTAAACATGAAATGAAGTTTTTGCGACATTGCTGGAAGTAATTGGATGTCTGAGCTGAGGTTCTGGCATGTGTATCCCGACACGCCTGCACAGACCTTGAAAAACATCACAGGTCATAGCACAGACCTTGAAAAACATCACAGGTCACAGCAAGGGCACGAGGTCTTTACAGTAGACAGTCTGGCGATCAGCAGTCTCCAGACTGTTTCGTATGAACTTTTGAAATGGAGCCATGACCCAATAAGCTAATGCCACAGTTAAGCTTAAAACAAACCGGTGGTTTAATATGGTTAGCATGGTAAATTCAGCAGATCACGACAGCCTCTGAAAGCTTCGATCGACAGGCGCTCGTGTTGGATGACTAACTCTGAAACCAGTCTGACTTTTCAAGTCGGGGGTTTTAAAGCTCATCTGCATGTGCTGGCTGAGATGGTGAAATGACAAGCCACTGTTAGCGTTAGCATGTTTCTTTTTCTTCCTTTTTTTTTTTTAACTATTATTATTGTTATTGACAGCAATGGAACCGAAACTCATTGGCATCTCTGTACTTGCATAATTACGCTTCGTAACCCTGGGAGATGCTCGGCTGCTTAATTAGCCTCATTTTAATATTAGAGATTGGGAAGCCCCGCCCCATTTTTTTCTTTTTCTTCAATGCTATATGCATTTTCTTAAATTTAGGTTTGCTTATTTATAGACCACAAATAAACAAGTGTGGATTCTGACTGCACACTTTGAAAATCTGCAAGTCTGAGGAAAACGGCTGAATTTTCTAGTGGGATAATACTGTCTAGAATCAGTCTTTGAGAGAGATCAGCAATAAACCTGCTTATTTAAGAAAGCAATAGGTATTTAAAACAAATAGGAGCCATAAGTGATATGATGCACATCTTAAAGTAATATCATCGCTTATTTAAGACATTAATGAATATTTTTTTTACTGATCTACCAATCAACTGGCCAGAGATCTTTAGGTGAAAAATTGAGGACTTAATATTTTATTTTCTGCCTTTTTAATGACTTTAAACCACAAAAAAAATCTACTTTTTTCTGTAAATGTTTTAACAAAGCATGTTCTTAGTGCTTGTTTTGTTTTGAGTCTAGTAAAAATGAGATCAATGTTAGGAAGCTGTGCCTTTATAATTGGGAATACAGTTGCTATACCTTTATTTACAAGGTTTACAAAAATGATTTGAATGTATTTTAGTTCCAATTTTTGTTTGAAATTTCAGGACTTAGAGGAATCAGTAGCGTCCTGATCGTTTCATCTCTAGGTATTTTCTCACCTGAACGTCTGGGTGTGTTAAGGATCACATCCAAACGTTTTCATACATCAATCACTTGGATTAATTGTCTCGTAAGCTGTGCAAGAAGTATGCAAATCCGCTCGAATGTTCCAATACAGATGCATAACTAACTTAAGTGAAGCGTCATTCTTACTGGAAGACGACTTGATTGTTTTTTGAATGCCGGACAACAGGGCGTCACACCCAGGCGTCTCAAGCCCGAAGTTGCAGGCAGCTCTCTGACTCAGGAATAGCAACTATTGCAGCTTAGATTGTTTTAATGGAAAATTAATCACTTCATTTGCAGATCAATTCAACTGAGCAAAGTCTGTTGTTGCACAATCACATGACGGCGACACGTCTGGTGTCCAAGAAGTGTGTAAGCAATTGTTGCTGGATCTCTCTGTGTTAGTTGCAATATATTTTATCTTTTTGATAATTTTCGGTTTACGATCCAAAGCATTAAAACAAGCCACACGTCGTCTCAGATTAGTTCACTCCTTTGCCAAATTATTCCCCCATTTTGAACCCAAATGTGATCATTTTGTACTTGGAAAATAAAATGTTTAATTACTGTGTAATTAACTCTTGTATGCCAGCTTATTTCAGTTCCTAGTTTTTTTTAAAATATATATATAAATTAGGCTGTAAATCAGAATAATTCTGAAAAACCTATTCAATCTTATATGATATTTATTTTACAATTTTTGAGAGTGTTGGATGTATTCTGTGTTGTTGTCATTCTTGCATGTGTATAGATTATTGATCCTCACCTTTCTGTAGGTTCAGAAAATACCTATCAGAGAAATTTTATTTTACACCCTCTTTAACTCAATTCTCATTTGACCATCTCAGCTCTTATGAAATATGACAGGTTGTGACCACCAAACGCATAGAAATATTTTATAGTAACCTTTTGTTAGTAGATTATATTAATTACCACATATTTTTTTACTTTAAACAAAAAGTCGATTATAAATCAACCGGCTATGTTTGGCATGAAGTGACCAAAAAAAAAACAAAAAAAAAAACATATGATAAATTAAAATAAACTTGATAATTTCCTTTCAAATATTATTTGAAGGGCAAGTTTGTGTACAGAGACTTTGTAATTCTTTATATTTCCTGTTTCTATTGTATTTTGTTTCCTTTTTATTTATTGTTTTTGGTTGCATTATTATGTTGTTATCAGTATATTGCATGAAAATGGTCTCAAAACAACAATATTATCGTTGATCGCAATAATTTCTATGACAATTTATCTTCCAGTAAAATTTGTTACTGTGACAACTCTACTGCTGTATGATTTATGACATTATATTGTCTACTGAATAGGTATGTACTGATTTTAAGCTGGTGCGTCTCTCCTATTGTCAGTGGTCGTTGGGTGTGATGCGTCCTCAGACAGGTCGCTAAAATATTACAAATACAACTATACACAGCTGATTTCTTCTGCTGCTGGGACATTTATCTGGTCTATTGTCTCGTCGTAACGCAAATATAAGTCATCAGCCAGAGCTACAGATGTGTCATGTGGAAAAGCAAGAAAAGCAAGAGCGACAAAAAACACAATTACCTCAGCAGGGTTTCAGGTTGACGCTATTAAAAAAAATAAAACGATCTCTGAATTTGCGTGTTTTGCAGTTAATATTTCCTTTAAGAAAGCTGCTCAGCGGCGTGTTCTTGATTCACCTTGGATTCATACGTGGTAGATGTAAACACAGCATGGCTTCGACTTGACGGTTGGTTTTGTTTCCTGTCTTTGTGATGGTTTCTGAACTTGTAGCAGCTGGGCTGCTTTCACCTGCGGCTTGCTGTCCTGACCTTTCTAGAGATTCTGTGTTTTCCCTTTTTTTCCCTTTTTGTTTTTGCCAGAACGGCCAGCATACTCCTCATCCGTCTGTAAATTAGCTAATTTGCCTAAGTCATATTTTGGCCAAATTAAGAGATCTGCTTAATATTGATCTCCTTGTACTGTTACCTCACCCTGCCTATTTGCCTACAGCCTATCAGAACACCTGTTATACTCTTAGCTCCCTCATTTTTTCCATAATTTATTCATTTTTTTCTTCATTTCCAAAAATGTTAAGAAACTTAAACAGGGTTTTCCAAAGTGAGCGCACTGGTCAGACTCAAATCCCCTGATCAAATGCCTAACATCAGCAACAACGCTAAGTTTAGCTTAGATGAAGTCAGCAGTATTTGGAGCATCACTAGCATGTTGACTAACACAGACTTACTCAGTTTATTATGCAAGCAAAATTATGAAAGTTAAAATGAGCTAAAATGTTAAGGCTAGCTTAAATTCTGTCAGTAGCATGTGGGATATTGCTAGCATGTGATCTGACGTTAACATATGGTGTAGGGAATTATGCTAAGAGACTGATGTGGTGTAACTAAAAGCTTTTTTTATTTTGCTTCTTGTGTAACTTGATGATTTAAAGCTGTGCCTTGAATTGTGATCATTTTTCAAAAAGATTTTCTTTCTGTTTGTCAGATTTTCTCTCTTTCGTTGTAGGTTTTCTGTTTTTGGTTTAGGTTTTTGCTCCATGCTCTTAAGGCCTGTTACTATTTTTTTCCTAAGAGTGGGCTGGTCGTCTGTATCAAAGGGTATTAAAAGCTTCGGTTTCATAAACAAGAACATTTTCCATCACACCGTCCACACGGTTTGAAATCCTTTGAGTACGATTCCAGAAAGAGTGAAAGAATGACCGAAAAAATTGTGCAGTGGCGTAGCACTGACCCTCCCTCACATGTTGCAATATGTGTTGCATTTTTGGTTTTATATAAAAGAGTTGTTGTTGTGTTCTTTTAACACAACAATATCTTGGTGATTGCATCATATTGCCCATATTGTTCAAGAATAATGGAAGTCGTCTTAAAGTCATCCTAAAGCACAGTGAGGCATGGAAGAAACCAACTTTAAATCAGTTTTCATAGAATTAAACAATTAATAAAAAGTCAATCTCATCACAAATTTGTAAACCCTCCAACAGGAGTTTTGTTGGACATTTTATTCAAGGAATATTTTATCTATAAATTACTTTTCATGCTTTCTAACATAAAATGACAACAAAAACAACAAAATGGTTTTTATGGGATAGTAAATATACTCTGATAACAGAGTATATTTACAGTCTGGGGCTGTAGAGTCATTGTCTCGTAACGGAAAACACACGACTGAACTGAAGTCTTTCTCTCTTCTAGTTATTTGTGAAGGGAGTCGTAAATCAGGAGGTGCAGCAGGAGCTCTCGTATCCCGGGGCCCTTCACTGCATCTTCTGTGGAGCCAGAGGGCTGTTCATGGACAGCCTGATCAAAAACACTTCAGCGCTCATCGTGGTAAGTCGCACCCTAACCTTAAACCTTTCCAATAATTTTCTACTGAATATCTATTTAACACAGACCATCATAGATATTTAGAGGCAATTGCTTCACATCCAGGATTTATTTGGATGTTTCAAGTCTGATCTGTAAGTTGAGGAGAAACCAGAGACATATATATATATATATATATATATATATATAATATATATATTTTTTTTTTTTTTTTTAAAGCTGTCACACTGAGTATTAGAAAATGTACAATCAGATAGAATTTAGATCAGATTTTAATGATTATCAGTCAGATAGATTTTGATTATCAGTCATTGAAATGTGAAGGTAAAATTGCAAATGACCCTGAATGGAACTTTATATTTAGATTTCCAACTTATGAGGAATGAATGTTGCCACAGTGTTCTCTTAATCATAATGATTAATCATAATGATTAAGAGAACACTCTTAATCAGTAAGAGTGTTCTTACTGATTAAGAGTGTCCCCCAAATATCTTAATTATAAAAGATATCATTTGTTCTCTTAATCATAATGATTAAGAAAAGAAATTCCCCAAATATCTTTGTCGTGCCAAGTTGGCTTTTTTTTGGGGGTAAAATTTTTGGTGCAACACTAATATTGAGCAACATTGTGATATCTAAGAATGACATGTTTGTCGATTTAAAAAAAATTACATGGTTACTTAACTTCAGTGTTGCATCACCGGCTCAAATTGAGACACATGCTGTTCAGCAATAAATCTGTCTGGACTAGAAACAGAGTAAAGCTGTGGCCAGGAATTTCTCATCTGTTATTAACAGGTTAGATAAAAAAGTAAATATGCAACTTAAGGGAAATTTGCTTTCCAATCACTTTCTTTTTCATTATTAGATAAAAGGCCCAGATTTAAAAAAAGTGACTTGGAAATTACCTCACAAAAGTTTCCGTTTTAGATGTGAGTTTTGAAGGTTTTCCATGGTGTCAAATCTATAGAAAATAACATAACAGCGAAAGTTTGTACCAACAAACTATTTGCTCCCTTCAACTGTTTGGCCAAGATTAAAGAGTCAGAAATTACAGAAGAAATTATTATTTTCAGATTGACCATCTACACTTTGCTGAGACACTTATCAAGGTCAAGTACACTCACATGCTTCCACACATTACATTCTTATATTCTCACACAAAGGCCTTTGTATTTGTAACAGATACAGAAACTGAACCATCTTCAGACTCCCGTCTCCAAGGACATAGAAACTTAGTTGATGCAAAACTGACATAAGACATCGGATGACCACTGGGTGTGTTCTTAGAGTATTAGCAACAAATCTTCCCGTTTTTGATCAGATGCTGTATAGACTCGGTCATATTCACATCTAGTCTGTGAGGGTAAGCATCTCCTTTTTTAAAGAATAAAAGAAGTAAAGTCTGATTGCTTGTGTTGGCTGATCTTCTGCTCCCCGGGTTGGCACATTTTTGGTCCATTTGTTGAAGTAGTCATTTTTCAACAACTTGCAACTCTGTAAAGGCAATTCTACCAGCAGCATCATGTAACAAAACAAAGACAGTGATGTAGTTCATCATTTCAGTCTTTTGCTCACATCAACAGCCTCATTGAGTCGCTGCAAGTGTTTGTTTATAGCCAAGTGTGCAGTTGAATAAAACCACAAGGAAAGCATTTGTTGCAAAATTTAAATTAAAGCTGTTGTCGCTCTGGGTCATATTCGGGTTTAGAAGGGAAGAAATAGAGAATTTTGTTAAGCATCAAGTCCTGTCACATTTTTAAAGTAGCCACATGTCTTCATGTCATCCCATGTAGTTTATGTGTGGAAATCAAGGATGTGGAATCCACAGTATCTGCTGAATCATGACCGGGTATTTTACTTTCTACCTACTTAAACAGTTTCTTCATACTAAGGATTTACTTATTTGGGAGTTAAATTTTAATGGTCTACAAATGCCCCCAAGTGGTGAGAGAATAGTTTGCTGAATAAATCAGAAAGCAGGTCTCATTCGGTCACTTCAAGCCTTTTGGTGAGGTCTGCAAAGAAAGTGTTTTTTCATTGAGTTGGGTCATCGATAAGTCACAGTTTTGTTGTACTGGTGCAGCAAGATTTTTCTATGTATCTAAAAAATAATCTATGGTAGCCTTTATGTGGTGATCAAATTTTAAACTGCTGTAGCGTTGTCCTCTGATGCCTGTGCCATTGAAAGAAAAGACAGAAGCGCAACGGTAACAGGTATTCAAATCCTCAAACTGTGTCAGTAGAAATGAAACACAATGAAAATCCTTCCTATAGATTTTCTTTGACTTATCATTTGTTATTTCAAAGATTTTTTTAGTAGCAACAAACTCCAAACAACCAAACAAAAGGCAACTCCATGCGCATCAACTGCACGACTCGCTCTCAAAAGAATCCAAAGTTACCACTGATTGGGGTTTAAGAAAGGTTTTTATTATAATCTCTAAAGCAAAAATAATTGAACTCCAGTGACCAAAAAGACAAAAACCTATTCAGGACCTTTCAGTTGACTGACTCTAATGCCATTTGTTTTGACCAAACAGGTGGGCTCGCCTGGATTTCTGCTCGTGTCAGGCCTCGCCGAGCCAGTGGTGCGAGCCTACTCACTAATCGCAGACCTAGTGGCGAGGTATGAAGGCACACAGTCCAAACGCACTGAGATGGGGGACAGAGTCTTGGGCGAGTCCCTGGATTCACGGAGGGCCTTCAAAACTCTGGTGGAAAAGTGGGAGGACAGACACATTCTGGATCTTCTCGTGCTTCCAGGGACTGTGAAGGAAATCCTTCTGGATTTGGTAAAAGAATCGGGTCTTGGATCGAGTCCAAGCCCAGAACCGATGCGTGACGATACAGGTGCAAAATCACATAGCGATTCCAGAGATGACCGGGACAAAGCCAACAGTTCTAAGAAAACACTTCCCGATCCTTTCAGTAACACCGATCGATGGGCTGAAGGGAAGGCTACAACTTATGACTCTGCAGGAAAGGACCCTTTTCTCCAAGATATTTTCTCCACTGCAGGCACCAGAGGGAAGGCAGAGGGGGCCGAGGAAAGACTTTTGCACTCTCCTCAGGAAGTGGGGGAAGAGGAACAGCTCGAGAAACAGGCAACGGGCGTCAAGGCGGGCGAAGGACGAGGGGACAGTGAAGAGCCAGAGTGGCAGTTGTCAATGGGAAACAAGGAGTTCTGGCTTCTTCTAAAGTTCTTCACAGCCATGGGGTACACAGAGGATGTTGTAAAACGTGTTCTTAAAAAAACGGGGCCGAAAGAGGCATCACAGATTCTGGACTTAGTTCAACAGGAGCAGGATCTCAGTGACCGGGAGCAGAACAAATGTAGCGGTAGAAGCACAAAAAAACAAGAAGGTGTTATTTTGCACCAGGGAAAAGAGCAGCCCTGTGAGACGGAGCACAAAGAAGATGAGGACACAGAGGAAGCGGGGCGTAAAATAAAGCATAGCAACGGAGATTTTGAAGGACTGCAAGTTGAAGGCGAGGAGTTGACGATAAGAAATCACAAACACTCTCAAGGACAGGGTAGCGAAGATGTTCAGGAGGCAGAACAGCAGGAAGACTTTGTCCTAGGGGTAATGAAGAAAGCAGCTGCTACATGTGGGTACACTGAGGAGAATGTGACCAAAATCTACAGCATGTTGGCTGAGGGGTCCACTCACCAGTTGCTTCTAGAGCTGCAGAAAAAGGAAAGCAAGGAGACAGAAGGCTCCAAGAAAGAACCAAGAGAGATTCATGATATCTTGGTGGAAAAAGAAGAGACAAATCTCGGACTAGCCGAGACTGAGACAAAAGGAGAGTTATTTATTCACAAAGAAAAAAAAGATCCTGATGAAGGACAAACAAAAGAGTCAAAATGGTTTACGCAGTTAGCAGAGTCAGACTTGCATACCTGGAGTAATAAACCAAAGCAGCTGGCCCCTAATCAACCCGTTTCACAGTTAAACCAGCCTTTAAACATGTTAAGACCTCACAAAGACGTCCTGCAGGACGTCAAGGGGCCCCCCATGCCTACCTACGCCTCTTCTCTAGATCCTCCACTCATGACGTTTCAACCCAACAAGCAACAGGGCCAAACCACCTACAGGCTCGAGCCGGCCACGTCCAAGCAAATGCATCAAACTCACATCAATGCGCCAAACTCGAAGCGCCACACTGCGATCTCCTCGAAGCAAGAGCACCAAGCTCAGCCCAACATCTTCTTCACAAGTGACCTGCCCTCCACCAGAGCGAGAGATAAACGGAGCTTCATATTGCCTTCTTCATCCGTGGTGGTGACTGGGGAGCAGCGCTTCCTGGAGGGTCTTCAGACCTCCTTCCAGCTAAAGCTTACGGACAAACCCGGAAACCCGAGCCTGAGGGCAATCGTTATCGACGGGAGCAACGTGGCAATGAGGTGAGAAATAGTACAGGGAGCATCTTTCAGACTTGTGGGCAGTATTTCTCCTTTCTTTCCCAATTATAGTCCGCTTGCCAAAAAGCACAATGTGAAGGCAAACCGCACCAAATAGAAAAAATGTAAAAAAAATAAAGCCCTCTTTTGGTCCGAAACAAACGACTTCCCCTGGCGTGAAGACACGCTCAGATGTCTGACAGCAGACGAAATGAAATGACAGCAGATGATATGAAATGTTAGAGTGCCAGATGATCACACATTTAACATAATTTTCTCATTAAATTGTTTAAATCTTGTTCCCTTCATTTGCTAGAGTATAGCAGAAGTAAAGCTCTACTATGATCCAGACTGTCTCCAGGAATCCACTAACGGTCTGTCTCTGGGTCTTCCGCAGTCACGGGTTGGGCCATTTCTTCTCCTGCAGAGGAATTGCTCTGGCCGTCCAGCATTTCTGGGACAGAGGCCATCGTCAAATCAGCGCTCTGGTGCCACAGTGGAGGCAGAAGAATGACCCCAGGATAAAAGGTAACAGTTGTGCTGTCATCTTCTTTGTGTGTGTGTTTTTTTTTATTTGTAATGAATTAGTTCAGAAAAAGATGAACTCTGACCAAAAAAGCTCACCAACAGTAAGACCTTTGCAATGGTTTTTCATTGTGGAAAAATGCTCTTAGGTTTTGTTGAGGGGATGAAATAATGACTACGTGTCATTTCAAGTAATGAAACCTTTTTTACTTTTGCAAACGTGACCTTGGGCTCACCTTTCCCATATATCAACAAAACGAATAAATCTAAACGAAGAGCGTCCTTGTTGTGAGTGTGTGTGGGTGTGTGTGTGTGCACTCACCTTGAACCTGGATGTTTCCCCGTCTGAGCAGACAAAATATGGTGTCGTTTGTTCCTGTTTCTCAGAGCAGCACTATATGATGGACCTGCAGAACCTGGGCCTGCTCTCCTACACCCCCTCCAGAGAGGTCCATGGCAAGAGAATCAGTTCTTATGATGACAGGTAGATACATACTGAAAAGAACACCTGTCTGTGCTGTGAGTGTGTGTGTGTGTGGGTGGGTGTGTGGGTGTGGGTGTGGGTGAGTGTGCGTGCCAGGTGATAGCAGTGCTTTTCCATATGTTGTCAAATGTGGAATCACAAACTTCAGTATGTTTTTCTTGTAAATTGTTGTGACTGACCAAGAAACACATTGTAGTGCATAAATCAATTAGCATTAGCATTTTTTCATGCAGAGTTTATGTGAGTTTATTGCATATTCCCTGTGAAAATGCACAAAAACATTGAGTGTGAGTGGTTGCTGACTTCCTCCTGCAGGAGGCCGTATTTCCTACTTCTACGTCTTTATTTGATGTCATGTTATAGAAGGAGCTATTTAAGTTATTTGAAGAATAAAAATGTTTTTGTGTCCAACCTGTTTATTTCTAATTTTTTTATTCTATGTGTATGTCTTGGATGGGGTTTAATGAAGGGGGAAAAATGTCAAAATTCTTTGCAAATATTTCTTAAGTAGGACAAAATCAGTGATTTTGAAGCTCCACTTTATGTCTTTCTGTTATACAAAAACCCGTTAAAAACACTGGAATTAGTGGCTAAAATGTGTCGGCTTGTGGAAAAGATTGTGGGTGTAAATTCTTTTGTAAGGCAGTCTGCTCCATTCTTGTTTCCCCCACAGACTGATACTGCAGCTTGCACAAAGGACAGATGGAGTGATAGTAACCAACGACAACCTGAGAGACCTCTCAGATGAGTCGCCTGTATGGAGGGACATCATCAAAAAGAGGTAACAGTTGAGGTTCGGAATGCAACGTTTGCCGTTTTCCACTCAGAGTTGGAGTGTTGCCTTCAGGAACCTCCAAAAATCCTCCGTCTGAAGTTGGTTTCCATAAGGGAACCCAACGTGGGACTAATTTAATTCCTATGTTAGCAATGGATGCTATTAGCCAGTAGAGTGAAAGAATAGAATAGGTCTGATTTTCTGGATCAGAAGCTGTTTCTCTAATCCGTCTCTCGTTGCTCTTTCAGACTTCTTCAATACACATTTGTCGGCGATCTCTTTATGGTTCCAGACGACCCACTGGGCAGAGGAGGGCCTCACCTGGACGATTTCTTACGTTCAGAGCACAGGTAACAAACCAGCTAGCCTGAGGCTAACAGTGTTAGCACCAGGGGCGGAGCTAGGGGGGTTGGGAGGTTGGGGGGGGGGGGGTTGCCCCCCCGAACCAGGCCGGTGGGGGCCCGGGTCTGGAGGAGCCAGGGAGGGAGGAATGGATTCAAGTCGCTCGAATGTCGGCCTATAGACCGAGAAAGTGAGAAAGTGCGCCCCCGCCTGTTGAGAAAGGTGTATCAATGTCAGTAGTTGTCCCCCCCCCCCCCCCCCCCCCCTCCTGGGATCTGTTTTAGCCACTGCTCCAGTTTGGGGGTTTCTGCCCCGAGGGCCCCAATGACCACAGGCACCACTGTGGTCTTCACCTTCCAGTTCTTTTCCAGTTCCTCCCTGAGGCCCTGGTATTTCTCCAGTTTCTCATGCTCCTTTTTCCTGATGTTGTAGTCACTTGGTATAGCTACATCCACCACAACGGCTTTCCTCTGTTCTTTATCCACCACCACAATGTCCGGTTGGTTCTCCATCACCATTTTGTCTGTCTGGATCTGGAAGTCCCACAGGATCTTAGCTCGGTCATTCTCCACCACCTTTGGGGGTGTTTCCCACTTCGATCTCGGGGCTTCCAGTCCATATTCTGCACAGATGTTCCTGTACACTATGCCGCCACCTGGTTATGTTGTTCCATGTACGCTTTCCCTGCCAGATCTTGCACCCTGCTGTTATGTGCTGGACTGTCTCAGGGGCCTCCTTGCACAACCTACACCTTGGGTCTTGTCTGGTGTGGTAGATCTGAGCCTCTATTGCTCTGGTGTTTATATATATATATATATATATATATATATATATATATATATATATATATATAGTTTGAGTCCATTTTAGTTTGAACAAGAAGTCTCACTGTAGCGTAAACTGCAGCTCCTTGAATCGGGTGGATTTTTGGCTAAAACGTGTTTGTTCTTCATTTAATCAAGTTACTCAAAACAGCCGATATTATCCAGAGGTTTTACCTAAGTAAGAGTAGCGATAGTTCATAATATCACTCAGGTAGTAAGTAGTAGGTGTAGTAAAACTACTCTTAAAATTTATTTATTTCCAAAAAGTTACCCAAGTACAAAAGTAAGTAGTTACTGGTCAATACTTTGTTGAACCAAGTCTTTTTGGTTCAGGTTTCTCTATTAATCATTAACATCAGACTCTCTAGAAGTTAGTCATTTTTTTAACACATCAGAATCAGGCTGATATTTATCACCATCACTTATTTCCACCTCTTTCCATTTGTTGTTTCACTTCAGGACTCCAGATCCAGGAAATCATTCGTTCGCCGGATTGGCAAGCACTTTTCCTTCCACCAAGCCGCCTCGCTCCCAAACCGAACCCTTAAACTTCCGCGACCGAACCCCAGGGGGCGCCGTGGACTCTTTAGCTTTCGGCAGCCGAGGGAGGAGCCGGCGGTGGGAGGCGGAGAGCCAGCACAGGCAGCTCGGGGCGGGCGGCCATCGGATGATGGTGACCCCCGACAGGAGCCCCGAAGAGACGGCTCACCTGAGGGAGCAGCTGCTCAACATCTTCGAGGGACAGGACAACATGGTGACGCTGGTGCTGCAGTGCCATCTGGCAGAGAGGGACATAAATGTGCTTTCTGATCTCATCTTAGAGCAGCAGAAGGACTAGAAATCTCTTTATTTAAGGTTTTTTTTTCTTTTCCTTTTTTGATAAAACGTTTTTCTGCTAAATGGCTTTGTTTTGTACCAAAGCAATTCCAACTACACATTACAGATAATCTGCATTATCTGAAAGATGCAACAAAATGTCGACAAATCATTGAGAACATCCCGTCTCCTCTGTGCTGCCTTTGCCGGGACCTTTTATGTTCAAGTCTTAATATTTATTTGAGCTTCTGCTTTTAATCCACAACTTCAGTAAACTGTTGCTTTGCACCGAGAATCTGAAATTATTTCCCAGAGAGAAATGAGCCGACAATTATGAGCCCTTAACACTGCAATTGTTGTTGATTTCAAAGGTAAAGTTTCCATTAAACAGAGTAGTAAAAGGAAAAAAAAGAAATTCTACATAGCATTTGTGTGAGTCTTGCTACAGCTAGCCACAGCAGTTGGTTGTGCTAAGCTCTGACTTAGTGATGGAGAATTATGAATCCAGTTTTAAGTTATGAGGAGAACATGCCTGGAAAATTGCTGCGGGAAAAATGTAAATGTCAAAAGGAATGCGTTTCTGTTTTTAGCAAATCGTTCAATTATACGTTTAGTAGCTTACACCTTCCTGGATCCCTCGACTCAGTGAAAGTTGTCAAATGGACTCTTACTTTCAAAGAGTAGGTATAAAACTAACTCATAAATACAGGGCTAAGCTAGCAACATATTTTTTGGTTTGGTCTGCATGTCTCAAAAGACATGGATGAATTAGTTTTGATCTTGAGTTAACAATTACTAAGCAGGGAGATTCTTTCTTTCCCTCTTATGCTTCCAACACCAATTTCTTCATTAGATTTCAATCAGACGAGTGCAAGGGATAGTAGCATGCTAGGTGGTGCTAGCATGCTAATGAGCAAACAAAGTAAACACCTGATAATCGATGGACTTTAAATTTAAGATATTTATAACTTTTTTAAAATGAAATAGTGTTTGCACATTGATTTTAACAAATGGTAGGTTTCTGACTATTAAGATTTTATTTTTTGACAAAGAAATGCAAAAAACTTTCTATGTTTCTATATTTAACAGCTATGCAGAGGTGGAAATGTGTGATGCTTGGTGTAGGTGTGGGCAGATGTCATTTAAAACTCCTTATAGAAACACTGAACCAAACCCTGCAACATTTTGTACATTTGGTCCTATATTTTATTTTTTAATAATTTTTGTCGGGTTTGACAATCGTACACAAAACTATGACCAAACCAAGAGGTTAAAGCAAATCAGGATATTTTTTTTCATGTTACTATCTCACTAATTTTTCACTGATTATTGAAATCATTTTACTTGCTGTGTTTACATCTGTAAATTTTTAAGAGTTTATTAAAGTTATTCCTGTGGTATTTCCATTGTCTTCTTTTACATCCTGTTTGTGGTGAAAATAATGTATCAAACTCACCATCTTCAGCAGTAATGACCGTCGACTTGTGTTCAAGAGACGTAATTACAACTGGAAGGACACAGGTGGAATAAACTCAAGTTTCAATATTTATAGTTGCTGTTTTTACTCTTAGCCATCAAAATATGAATAGTCCGATATCCGGTTGATTTTTAGTCACAGTTACAAACTCGTTTTTCCTGACAAGAAGAAGAAGAAATCTTTTTATTGGGAAGAAAATCAAACTTATATAGTTAGATGAAATGCTAATATAGTTTATTTTCTTCAAGGAAAGTAATTTGTAAATAGGAACCAGGTCATCTTGGGGTTGAGATGACCTGAGTTCAAAAGTTCAAATTGACGGTTCTAGCTTCTGAGAAGTGTATGTGTGTACATCATTGTGTATAGCAGTTGTAACACACTTCTAGAATAGTATTTTCAAAATTGTCAATTTTTCTGATCACATTCATTTTGACTTTAGCAAAAGAATAACAGAAATAAGTCCATAGTTCTAGGAATGAATTCCGCACTTAAAAGCTGGAACCTAAACACCGGAAGTTCTTGTGTTTACATCAGTTCACTTCCAGTTTTGTGTTGCTGTTTTTTTCACTTTGATATATTTGATATACACGCTGGTTTTGCACATGATTTTGGAATCTGCTTTAGCTGGTTTGAAAAAAAAAAATCCGTAGTGGAAAACTGTGAACTAAACTTGCAATGCTTCGCTTTGTCCACCAGGGTCAGACATTTACATTTATCGGATAAGAAGAAGCTGAATGTAGCAGTTTTGCTTTAAAGTTTGTTCTTTTTTATCCAAGACAAAAACACAACTGTTGTATTTGTTTTTTCGAAATCTATTTTTTAACCTCTTTTTGTTTTTTTACCTTTTTGTGATTAAATATGTTGTTAAAGGGGTTAAAGTTCTAGAAGGCTTCATTTGAAAACAATGCTGGTTCCTTTAAATCCACATGAGCGGCTTCCTGTTTTAACCTGCTTCCTAGTCTGCTGCCAAAGTTTCATGTTCAGTCCCTAAATTAAGGAACTTCTCTGCAAAGTGCTACCACTGCGTGTTTCAGAAAGACCTAAAAGCTGCAGTGAACAAAGCTCCAGCTTGTTCAATAAACCGACATGACTAAAGTGAACTTATCCAAAATTGTGGTTTGAAATGAGGAAATGTACTAAGACAACAAAGGAAATGCCAGACAGTTTTAGAGTTGAGCCAAATCAGAAGATAAAGCTGCAACCTGAAAAAGAATGCAGATGTAGTGATTGGCGCTCTGCTATTGTGACTTTCTGTTTTATTTCTATAAAACATAAAAAAAACTAGTACAATGCATGTGTTTACACAGGAAGGATTTTTTTTATAGCTTCACAGAAGAATATACGGTGCCGTGTCTTTCCGAGAATAGATTCACATTGAACCGGTTTGGTGAGGCCTGCAACAATGGAGCAAAAAGTCAACACGTCTATTTTGAGGAACATCCTGAATGAGACTTTTAAACTACTTTGGGGCTATAGATGGAGATTAAAGGCTACTGATAATTATAGAGAACTTCCGCCATGTTACTCGTACAGCACTCTGCGTAGTTACTGAGAAAAAAAACCGTTTGGAAACACTTGGGGGTGGGGGTGAAATCTAATGTGATCATACGTCTTCAGTGGGAACTTTTTCTTTTTCTTTTAACAATAAATCATGTGACACAATTATCACCCTCGCCAGCTGTGAGTCTTCTCTTAAAACATTTCACAAGGGAGACATTTATATGCTCTTTGCATAATCTCTTCAGAGTGAGTCCTGGATTCTCTCTTATCTGGGCGACACGTTCATACGCAATTAGATTCTCATCTCCTTTCACTGCTCCATCTGGGCTTTCTGCCATTGACCTGGATTCCTCCAGTAGAATTTTAACTGAGCCAATCAGTGAATAGAAGGAGAAGTTGGGAACAACGACATAAAATGTCTGCTTCCTTTTAGTATTGTAGTCTGCATATAGTTTTAGCAATGGCAGCTGAGGAAGTTAATAAAACCATTCAGTCAGTTTTGGCCACGGCTCAAAATATTGAACTACCATTAGCAGTCATCTTGTTCAGCTCCGCACTTCTTGTCTGAATAGTGAAAAATGGTAGTTTACAATGCATGCAATTTCTGGTAAGCATAATAGCGTCGAACTGGTTCATATATGTCACTACTTAACGTCAGGGTAAAATGAAAAACTTTAGCAAAGTCCATGCTACCAATAGTTTCTTCTCTCAAGCTCATAACTACTGTTTTCTGTAGGATTTAGAGTAGAGGCAGTCACTTTACGAACTGTGTCATAGACCTGGATTCCTCCTGTCCTTAAGCTCTCCCTTTAATTTTAATATTTTATCATTTTTGGTTTTGATCAGTCTTGTCTCTGTAACTTGTCCTATTCTGACGTGGTCCTAATGTCAAGAAAGCTTGAAAATGATTTGTCTTGTTCCAGAATGGAACAAAGATCTTGTAAATATCAGATTGTGCTTTAGTCTATCTCTGTTTTCTGTGTGGGAGGAATGATACAGATGAGGCCTCTGGGTATAAAATATGTGAGATTTGAAAACTCAACATGGTCAAATATGCTCTAGACTATAAATCAGAGTCAATATTTGTGATAATAAGTGAAGGAAACTTTTGCTGGAAGATAATTTTTTTAGATTTTTACCTTATCTGCTGTTTGCTGATGTCTCAAACACTTTTTGTCAAAGTCCTTTTTCCTGTTCCAAGTCTTTTTTACTTGTTAACCTGTTGTTTTTCTGTACATTTGGTGACAAAGTTTGTCAATATTTATTTTTCTAAAATAAAATTCAACTAAATGGAGCCAAACAGACACAATTCAGTTTAATTCTTTTAATTTTAGTGATTTTGTGGCGTATGCAATGGCACACTTGGCAATGGTGCAATATTTTCATTATTCTCCTGCCCATAAATATGGATAAGTTTAAGTTTAA